>JAPQVY010000155.1:37805000-38200000 GCA_028535165.1 Quercus tomentella
GAAGAACAAGTGTATTTCCATAGTTTCAGAATGAAAAGGAGGTAGATGTGAAAAACACACTGGCAGTTTCACTGCCCAAGAAAAATCATGATTCAGTCATGAGCCGCATTGATATGGAGTTCTTGCCACCACGACTTCCTCCATTTTATCGCTTCGAGAAGGTCTCTATGGAACTGATGGTACCTTTTAAAGTAACTACAAGTATACATCCTTCAAAGAGTTCGAATGCAAGTTCTGCGAAAGTTCACTATTGTGTTGCTTCAGTGGTATAGAATTAGCTTTTCTCATGAAAATTTTATTGGTGAAGGTATGCTTGGTAGTGTTTGTAGGGGTAAGCTTCCCGATTGAAAGGTAAGATTCTTTTAACTTAATAAGAACTAATTTGCCAGGATGATGGTGTGGCTGTTTGATTGTGTGGCTTCTACTTTAGAATGCCTCATGTACATTTGTATTTTTGTTGTTTTTTTTTTCCCTTCATCTTCTCTATCCTCATTAGGAGTAGGAGAGTAGTCGAGAAAGAGCCATAGACAAATAAGAAAATGCATTAGTGAAGTTTAGAAGAATGCAAAAATTGTCAATATCCTTATGCTTCAAGAAATTTATGGAAAATGATTGTGCTAAAAAGCATCAACCAAACGTACATGGCTTAGGAAAAGAGTAGATAGCTGTAGATTTCTCTGTGAGATTTCACAAATTTAACTTTGATTTAGTGCCACCATCTTTTAGTTTTTTATGGGGCAGTACAGTGATTGGTATTCATAAAACTCTACAATTTAACTTTTTCAAGAGTTTTGTTTTTTTTTTTTTCCTACCCCAACAAATATCTTTTGTGCGGTTTTTGTATGTACTCTTGAAATTAGTTGTCCTCTGTGTAGTTTAATTTGGATAGCTATAATAAGAATCCTATAATCATACAACATATAGTTTGTATAATTGAGGTTTTTTGTATTTTTTTTCATTTGACCATATTTAATGCATAAACACACCTTCAATTTTAAGGGAGTTTCTCATCATTTAAAAAAATAATAATAATTAAGAAAAATAAAAATAAATGGGAAATTTTTTTTCCTTTTTCCTTTTTCTTTTTTTCCTTTTCATTTTCTTTAAAAAAAAGCAGTTTATTTAATTTTAATTATCTATGGAGTTGTCATAATATTTTTATGATTTTACATATTTTTCCATGAATAATAAATAAAAGTAGTCCGTGCATTGCGCGGGTCATATGCTAGTTTATAATAAAGTTTCAAACTTTGATATATGTCATAGTTGGAAACTTTATTATAACATTCTAGACAATTGGAATGTATTCTTTTGTGCATAACATTCTACACAGTTAGAATGTATTATTTTGTTCATAACATTCTACACATTTGGGATGTATTATTTTGCGCATAACATTCTAGACATTTGGAATGTATTATTTTGTATATATTTATTGATATGGTATTACTAAATATATTTGGTTCATTGGCTTAAAGTGGTATTGTATTTAAGATTTGGTATTGTATTTTGATTACATTACAGGTGCTTGGAAAATATGTATTAAAGGTTTATTACAGATATTTGGAAAATATGTACTACAAGTTTATTACAGGTGCCTGAAAAAAAAAAAAAAAAAAAACCTATGGTAGCGCTTTTTAACCGCTGGAATAAGTTATTTCAATAGTTTCGTTGATCACCTTGTACTGGCAGTTTTGAAACGTTGGTATAGGTAGGACCTATAACAGTGCTTTGTAATCCTATTTCCAAAAATAACCTGTAGTGGGGTTTCTGAAACCGCTAGTATAGGTAGGGACTATTATGGCGTTTTAAAAGCGCTGGTATAAAGCTTATTTCTATATCCTTAAATGACCTATACCAGGGCTTTTGAAAGCGCAGGCATAGGCAATACCTATTACAGCGGTTTAAAACTGCTAGTATAGGTTGTTTTTCTATTTCCGTATATACCCTGTAGGAGCGGTTTTAAAACCGATGTTATAGATACACCTATACCAGAGGTTTTCATTTTGAAAAAGCACCAATATAGGTCTTGAAACTGTTGATGAAGAATATCCCAACACAAAAAAAAAAAAGAAGAAGCACTGGAATAGGGTCTCAAAATCGTTAGGACCTATACCGGCGGTTTGAAAAAGCACCAGTGTAGGTCAGACAGACCTATTGCCACACTCATTGCGCAACGGTAGAAAGTGCTAGGAAAAAAATGTCAGAATAGGTGTTTTTGGCCTATACCGATGCTTTTTGGGGCTATTCCGGCGGTTTTAAAACACTGGGATCGCCCCAGTTTTTTGTAGTAAAAAGAGTGTTGTTAAAAATAGATTGATAAAATTAAAACTCTTTAGACAACGGTTTAATACTCATACCAAATAGGTATACATTTTACTTGGGATACGATAATGAATTTTCTATTGCACATGCATTAAACATAACTAAATTAGAACTAGAGAATTGTCATGTGTTATTTTCACAAAAATAATGAATTTTAGTGAGGGTTTTATAAAATTTGTATATATTTGTAATGCTATTATTATTTTTATTATGAGATACTAATTTTTTTATGTTCCTTAAAAGACTAATAATTTTTTTTCCTGAAAAGACTAATAGCAATACAATTTTGGGATGCTCTTTTTTTTTTTTTTTTTAAATTAAAAAAAAATACTAATTACACATGTAAATTATTAAAAGTTTTTAAAATTTGTGTCAAAACTGTTTTGTCTTTGTCCTCATATTATACAAAAGTAATTATAAATATAGTGTTGTTTATTTCACCAAAATTTTACATTTTCCCTCTTCTCTGTCGTCTCCCTACTTCTTTCCACAAATTTTGAGTAACTCAACTATTAAACAGTTTGTTAGTCTTTCGAAACAATATTGGCTAAAAAATGATGGTGAGAGTTCTTAAATACTACGAGAAATAAATTATACTTTAAAAAAAAAAAAAATAGTATTAGTATTTGTAGAAACTTAACACAAGTGAATTACAATATTATTAAGTTATTTTATGAGTTGTCTTCCTGTTACAAGTAAAACAAACTTTCCTAGGATTAGGGCTATTAATCTTCAATTAGTTAAACACATTTTGTCCTGTAATAGATATTAAAATGAAATTTTTTTTGATAACACTATAATGAAATACCTATTCCTACATAATAGTTATTCATATTTTTTTTTTTAAATTATTATAAAGAATAGTTATTCCTTAAGAACAATTATTTTTTAAAATGAGCTATAACTATTACATTTTCCTCAAAAAAAGAAAAGAAAAAAGGAATAACTATTACATATCAAATTATATGTAATAACTATTCCTTAAGTTAAGTAATGGCTAAAAAAATAAAAAAATAAAAAAATCCTGAAACCATTGTTGGCTACCACTCTTTGAATTCTTTTATCTCTTTCTCTCTCTATATGAGAGAGAGAGAGAGAGAGAGAGAGAGAGAGAGAGAGAGAGAGAGATCAAATGTATTTATGTTTTAGTAATATGATGATGCGGCATGTCTTGATTAGAGGGTGTAAACCAAGTCCTTATAAAATTTAGGGTAAATTACAAATTACACCCCAAAAGTTTGGGAGTGTTTCGATTTTATACCCTAAAATTTCAGAATTTGGATTTTACCCCTTAAAATTTGGTGATGTTTGGATTTTACACCCTAAAATTTCGAAATTTGGATTTTACCCTCTAAATTTTAGGAATGTTTGGATTTTATTTCCTAAAGTTTGGGGGTATTTGGATTTTACACCCTAAAATTTTAGAATTCGGGAGTGTAAAATCCAAACGCTTGGAAACTTTAGGAGGTTAAATCCAAAGTCTGAAACGTTAGAGTGTAAAATTCAAACACCCCAAACTTTAGAAGATGAATTCCAAATTCAAAAACTTCAGGGTGTAAAATGCAAACACCCCCAAACTTTAGGGGTGTAATTTGTAATTTACCATAAAATTTAATCTCATATATATAATCTCAATAATTAATAATGATTTTTTTTTCAAAAAAGGTAACATCTGTGATTATTAATTTTAATAATTTTTTTTTAAATTGAAAATATAAGCCTAATCAAATTAAAATAAGGCACGAAATTTAATAAGGAAAAAAAATATTCTTTCTAAAAAAAAAATTTGATTAGGCTGGATTACATACTTAATTCACGAACTTATTTATATACTTAATTTTAAGTATACTTAATTAAAATAAGTATATAAATAATTAAGTATATACTTAAGTATATATACTTATTTACTTATTTATATACTTAATTAAAATAATACATCCATAGCGAACAAATTCTTATTCCAAATTCTGAATTACATACAGCTGGATTCATAGTTTACTGCATTACCCTTTAATAAGTTCGTGAAAATAAAAAATAAAAAATAATATCAAAAGAAAGGTGGCTAGGGCTATTAATCCTAGAATTGTTAGTTCTGCTAATTAACTGATGTTTTGTATATATTCTATAGAATTGTTATTCTTATCATACAAATCTGGCTTCAATTTCTTTTTTCAATTGCTATTTTGTATTATCACAAAAATCTATATAAAACTAAAGTATTTCAGCTTTTGGTTGATCTAATCATCTAATAATATTACCCTACTTAAAAATTTAAATTTTCACAATTTTACACATTATTGTTTTAATATATAATTAATTAATTAAATTTAAATACTATTATATTAAACTCTCCATTAAAATCTTTTACATATATAATATATTTTCTTTAAATATTAGAATATACACTTCCATATATAAATACAATCATAATTAAATGTCTATTAATTACTAACATAATAATCAAATTTTAGATTTATGACTTTAGAGAAAAGTTTGGCAAGTAGTAAATGGTGGAGTAAAAGTGATGAGTTCATAACTCCACCACTCACAACTCACTATGTCGATAAGTTTTTTTTTTTTTTTTTTTGAGAATCACACCATGTCGATAAGTTGTGATAAAAGTTATGATCATAATATTATATATGATGATTTTATAGGATTAGTGGGTCTACAAATCATGAAAATAATAGAAAGTATTAATTCTTTACCACATATATATATATATATATATATATAAAGTATTTATTTTATTTTCCAATTTATAAAGTGAAAATTGAAAATTATAGATCTTATAATAAACGGAGTATCGGAAAAGTGTTGTAGGGTTTCCTACTTATTGTCGGAGAGAGTGCTTCTACCTTGTACGTTCGGTTATAAGGAAGACTTCTTTTAATTCCAACAACAATTCAGTTTAATTAGAGAGTTTTAGCCCTTTTGGACATAGTTTATGCTTATGCTTTCATATTCCAACAAAGTGATGTAAGTTTTAGAGTTACAAGACTTTCTCCAAGTCCAAGGTAAGTTTAATGTGTTCAAAGTATTTCAAGGCATTATGAGTACTGCGTGATTTGTGAATCTTTTTGTGTGTGTAGCTAAAGGGTTTAGAGTGAACATAGCTTTCTTTTATTCGAATATAAAGCATAACAATTAGTGAGAATGTTTCAGGGTTTTATGACGAAATATTACGTTTTTGATGCAGTTTGGTTCTGAGGAATCAAATAAGTATTTTTAAAAGCCTCTTTACATTCAAGCGGAGAAAGCTGTGTTTCAAAAGATCAATTTACAAAGGTTGTCTGTTTTCTCCCAAACAGTATTTGGATGACAAAAAAGCCAGCCTTGGACGGCCATGCTATTACTCACTACTCTCTCTCTCTCTCTCTCTTCTGTCACCTCTATATGTCCTCTATTTCTTTTTTCCATTTTTCTTTTTCATGATGATGCTATGTTAATCACTATTATACTATGTTAAATTGTCAGGAACCCAGTTTGACCCATCAAGGCATGGGTGGTGCTCAGGCCAAGCCTTCAAATAATAGTTCACACTCTAGAGGCTTAGACAAGTTGAAACTAAAAAACGGGTACGTTGGAAAAGGAGGGAATATGCATAGGGAGTCTGGTAGGAAGTATAACAGTGGGAATGTTTCACAGAAAGAGGTTCCGTTTATGCCGATTGAAACGGTTGAGTTGGTTGATGGGTTGCCCAAATGGCTCACTGATAATGTCCCAAGAAAGGTTTTGTCTACGTTGGTTGTAAAGAGTGCTGACTCCTATGATAAGCTCTCTAAGGTATATATATCTAATGTTAAGTTTTAATTGTATTGTTTCAAATGTATTTCAGTATTTGCATGGTTGGACACTTAAGACTTAGTGATTACTGGAATATATACAATTTGATAGTTACAACAATGAGGGAGGGGATTTCGATTCTTAGCTCTCTTAATAAAGGATAGTAGGCTTTGCTATTGAGTTACAAGATTTTTGATAGTGATTGTTAGCATATATACATGTTAATATCCACTTTCTTTGGTATGAATCATAAATAATATGGTTTGTCTGCAGTTTTTATGACAGTCTAAGGTTGTTTGATAGAAGAAAGATTGGAAAGAAAAAGAAAAAAAACTACAAATTTTTTATTTTTCATCTTTTTCTTATTTTGTTTATACAATATGAAAACTCAAAACTAATTAAAATTTATGATCCTAAACTTGAATTCTTTTTCTTTTCCCCTAAATTCTTGGCAACCACAGCTATATTGGTCGATTGAATTGATATAAATGTTTGGTCATATTACAGGTGGGCCAGGGAACTTACAGCAATGTGTACAAAGCTAGAGATAGAGACACCAACAAAATTGTTGCTCTGAAAAAGGTCCGTTTTGACATATCACAACCTGATAGTGTTAAGTTTATGGCACGAGAAATGATTTTCTTACACAAGTTGGATCATCCCAATATTATAAAACTACAAGGATTGGCTACATCAAGAATGCATTACAGTCTGTATCTAGTTTTTGATTTCATGGAGACGGACTTGGCAACAATCATCTTTCGTCGTGAAGAGAGGCTTACTGAATCACAGGTCACAATTTATATTTTCTTACTACAGAATTTTTTTTTTTTTAAATTTGGATTTTTCTAGTTCATCTGTTGCTAATTTGAATAGATTATGCAGGTCAAATGCTATATGCATCAACTGCTCTCAGGTTTGAAGTACTGCCATGATTCGGGAATTATACATCGAGATATAAAAGCAGCGAACATATTGATTGATAAAAATGGGGTGCTAAAGATTGCAGATTTTGGGCTTGCGAATAATTATAGAACCAATAAACCTCTCACAAATCGAGTTGTGACACTTTGGTACAGAGCCCCTGAGCTATTATTAGGAGCTATTCATTATAAAGATGGTATTGATCTATGGAGTGCTGGATGCCTCTTGGCAGAAATGTTAGCAGGGACAGCTATTATGCCTGGAAAAACAGAGGTAACAAGCACTGTCCAATCAATTGTTGTATCTAAAATGTCACTTTCATCAATTATTTACCATTGCTAGCTAGTTTTTCTAGTCAAAAAGTTTTTTTCTACCCTTCAGGTTGAGCAAATTGACATGATTTTCAGACTATGTGGCACACCATCTGAGGAATACTGGGAAAAGTTGGACCTGCGTAAAAAATTCAAACTTCCCAAATACAAACGTAGTCTTGAAAATGCTTTCAGGAATTTCCCTGAATCTTCTTTGGGTCTGTTAAGAACTCTTCTTGCTTTGGACCCTGCACATCGTGGCTCTGCTTCTTCAGCTCTCCAAGATGAAGTGAGTACTAATTGGAAGAACTATCTGTGCAAAGCATTTTTTTTATATATATATATATATATATATATATATATATATAAATAAAAATAAAAGGAAAAAGAAAACTGCACTTGGACCTTTCCAAATTTCTTTTTGATTTTTATTATTGACCATTTCTGTCTAAATGTAATGATTAACATGCTTGCCGTTTTAGTTCTTTGATATGAACAGCTTTATAGACATCAATTCCAAATAGTACTTCTTAATTTAAAACTTTTTTTTTCTTAGAATTTTGCATAATAGTGTACTTAATTCCCCACCACTGACAAGCATCTGGAGTTACAAATTGATAGTAATTATTCAATTAAATTCCAGCATTACGAGTGTAATGCACTATTTCATAATCTAATCTAGTTGCATGACAAATTTTTTCTTTGATTATGTGCCATAGTTCTATATAATATGAAACTATCTTGTAAGGTTGGACTTGATCATCAAAACTTTTCTTTAATTTTTCACATTGTGATTCCTTTGCTTGATGGGATTGTTCTATAATTTATTTTGGCACTTATACCAATTTCAATTCCAAAAATCCATATGATGTATTGAATTGCAGTGTTGAATTATTTCACAAGGAATAAGTACTATATGCAGTGCTCATTTCTTAAGATATAATGCTTAGAAAATCGATTCTGACTGGAAATAATTCTTCTTGCAGTTCTTTTACGCAAGTCCATTGGCTTGCGCCCATTCAGAGTTACCTGTAGTGTATAGCAAAAATGATGAACTAGTGGAGGCCAAAGAAGAAAGAAGGTAAGTCGCTTTCCTGAACGGTAATAAATGTTTCTAACAGCATAGTATTAGTAGCATGTTCATTGGTCTATGTGTGTGATCTGTGAAAAAGCTAAATGCATTAAGCTGAGTTAACAAACATGTCACTATTTTTCAAAATGAACTTTTATGTATGTGCATAAACAGTGAGATTACATGCGAATAGATGTTTATGCTACTTCACGTTGTAATAATTGCAGCTTATGAATCAATAGTTGCAATTTAAAAAAAAATAATAATAATAATTTCTGCGGTAGATCTGTATTCTGAGGCTTCTAATTATTTTTCTTATTTTTACAGCTACAGGAAATCTAGAATGAAACAACGGTCTAGGACACATCGTGAGCGCCGGGGAAATTATCTAGACACTGAAATTCCTAAAGAAGATTCTGAATTTTCTACCAAGGTAAAAAGAGAAGCCTTGAAATCCAACTTGTATGTTGAAGTTATTGTTGTATCACAATGCTCTTCATCCTTATTGTTGAGTTGACATGCTGCAACTACAATACATTGAAGTTAAGGTGAAAATTTATTGTTTCAGGAGGCGGAGAAGAGTGCAGAGGCAACCGTAGAAAAGCAAGAGCCTGGTCGCACATTCAGTAGTAGCTCCTCTGTTGAAAAGCCGAACAGTCGAACAGAAAGCCCACCCTTGAGCACAAGTAGTAACTCCTCTAGTGTAAAGCCCTCTAGCCAAACAGAGAGCTCCACTTTCTTGTTCAGCCAAGATTTCACTTCTACTAATCAAAGGATGTCACTAAGGACATCGGATCATCCTAATGCAACGAAGAACATCAAGAACATGATTCCAATACCCATCTCCAGAACACGCAGTACTGCCAAATATGACAATGATAATAATGACATGTACAAATTAAAATCTGTCCATAGGTCTGCATCCACTAGGGAATTTAGAAGAACAAGTCGGTTTGAGGTACATGCAGTTGATGTCTAAGACACATGAAGAGATTATTGCATATAACAGAGTCACAGAGATAATTCTTCTTCTTTTAAGTTCTAATCAATTGTATCTTTTAACTTTTCCTAACTATATATATATATATATATATATATATTCTCCTATATATTATGGACCAAAACGAATAACCATATCTTGTTATCTCTAGTAGTATTATGCTATAATTAGTCAAGGAGAAAAAAATACTACTAAATAACAAGATACAATTTGATCATCCTTGTTATAAGCATTCACATTAGGTGTGCTATGCCAAATGCCATTTTATCACATCAAAATCCACTTTATCAATTTTAACACATTATTTTACAATTGACCGTTCATCGCATCTTCTATTTTTCAATTCTATACATTAAAATAATATATACAAATATTAAAATAACATTAAAAAAAACCAATCATAAATGTATTCCCACTGTCACTCCCACCAACTCACTGCCACCCTCACCACAGCCCACCGCTGATACAAACCCACCACCACATCCCACCATGGTTACAAACCCATCACCACCAACCAAAATCAACCAACCAACATCAACCAACCAAAATCAACCATCCACTATTATAAACATTGCCACAAGCACCAAGAGAAAGAGAGATCGACGAGGTGGAGAGAGGAGACGTTGGCAGCGAGATTGGCGAGACAGCTCAGGCAGCGAGATCGGCTTCAGGCGGGAGACATCGGCGGCGAGATCAGCTTTTGAAGGTGAGAGAGGAAGAGAATGAGAGTGAAGAGGGAGCTGTGGAGGACGACTATGGCTTTGGCAAGATCGGCGGTGAGATTGGCGGCTTCGACGAGATCGGCGGCTTTGGCGAGATCGGTGAGAGAGAAGAAATGGCGGGCAGAGAGAAAAGAACTCAGATGAGAGAAAAGATGAGATAAAAGAGAGAGGGAGAGAGAGTCCAAGTGAATATATGAGAGAGAAAGGTCTGTGAATAAACAAATAATAAAAAAATTTGCAACATGCTACTGTGCGGTTTCATTTATGAAACTGCATTGTAGCCTGTTACAAAAAATTTTGCGATTTGGAACATCTCATGAAACTTGAATATTGACGTTTTGTGTGTCAAATGTCAAATATTTGACATTTGATACACCTGATGGTAATGCTCAAGATACGATTGATATGCTATATATAGTTTGTCATTTGATATAGAGATTGTCATTTGATCTAGAGATTGTCATATGATATACTATAGTTTGTCATATGATGCTATACAAGGTCGGTTTGTTCTTCTCCAAAAAAAAAAAAAAAAGGTCGGTTTGTTTGCTGAATTTATACAAGGTCTTCTTGTTATTAATTATAGAATATTGGAATGTATACATCTTCGATTTTTTTTTTTTTTTTTTGATATGTTGTCGTTTAGAGCAAGCCAGCCAATTGGAAGCATGTGAAGCAAAAGACGAATCGAGCTGAGAAAATTCATCAGATCGATGTTAGACATAATTCTTTTTTTCTTTTTTCTTTTTTTCTTGTGGGGGTGGGTGAGAATCGATTTATTCATATTTTGAATTGGTTAAGTTAAACATCTTGAAATTTTATTCATGCATATTTGCTTAGAGCATTCGCATCTGGAATGCTAAATCCTATATGTAAGCATATTTTTAGCATTAAGGCCAAATTTGTCTCAACATCCGGAAGGCTAAACATAAAAAATTGTAAATTTTTTTGGCATAATGCTACAGTACCATCCTAAATGTATGATGGTACTGTAGCACTTTACCAAAAGATTATATTAATATTTTATTCCTGCTTTTCTCTCTCATCACATGGTCTCTCATCTCTTTGTCTTTCTCTATCTCTCACTTACTTTCCTCTCTTTCTCCCTCTTCTCTACAATCAATGGAGCTCCACCGTGATCATCAACCTATAGGTAAGCACCAACGGAGCTCCACCTTGATCGTTCACCGTGATCATCCATCATGATCATCATCGGAGCTCCACTGTGATCACCAACAGTAGATCGGATTGGAAGGGAGGTGGAGAAGCACCAAGCCACAAATGGAGAGAGAGATGAGAGAGGGAGACTGAGAGTGAAAACGGTATGGGTAAACTTTTGAATTTGTGATATGTGTATTCAAATTTGTGGCGATGGGTTTTGCAGCAATGTTGGTGGTGTGTTTTACAGTGATGGGTTGCTCAAGATCGTTGCTGATGATGGGTTTTGTGTGTGTTTTGTAGTGAGGCATGGATTGATGAGTTTTGTGTGTGTTTTGCAGTGAGGCATGTATCGATGAGTTTGTATTTGATGGGTTTGTATCTATGGGTTTTTTTTTTTTTTTTTTTTGGTAAGTCTAGTAGTGGTGGCTCTGGGTTTGGCCGTGGGTATAGGTATTAGCCGTGGGTATGGGTATGGCCGTGGGTTTTTTTTTTTTTTTTTTCCTTTGTTTTTTCTTGGTGGTGGTGGGTTTGTGATTGATGTGGTGGTGATTTTTGGTGGTGGGTGGATGAGAAAGAGAGAAAAATAGAGAGACGGAGAACAGATGAAGAGAGAAGAGAGAAGAGAGATAGATTTTTTTATATTATTTTAATATATTGTAGGTAAAAATAAAAATTGAGATATTGGGAGTGTTGTAAAATGGTATAGTATAAATGATAGAGTAGATTTTGAGATGGTAAAATAGAATAATTTGAAAATTTCGGATGCGAATACTCTTACCATGCGAGTGGATAGTTGTGGTTTAGCTCATGCTGGCCCACTGATGCCAGCCTAGCTAGTACCTCTGTCAAGCCCAAAAAGAACCAGTTTTTTGGGCTTAATTTGGATAGGTCAAAAAAATAAAAAATAAAAAAACTTTTCTTCTTTGTTTCCTCATTATCTATATAAAATCAGTAAAAGTGTATCCAAAAGACTTTTTTAAATAATAATTTTTTAATTTAAAAAATAGAAAAGTGCATCCAAACGTACTTGATTTATTGAGGAAAAATTAACACCGCGCAAGACAAGAGAGAATGAAAGAAATGAGTTTTACAGAAACATGCTCTTGGTACTCAGGTCAGGCCTCATTTGTTATCTATTTGGAGAAATGGATTCGGACCATTTTCAGATAGCTCTTTTAAGTTTTTGAACCCTACACTACACTAGCTCCTCCAATATAAATGTTCCTTCGAAAATTAGACATTTGTGTGGCCTCTTCCTCTCAAAATTTTTTTTTTTGGGTTAAAATACCATCTCCTTCCAAGTTCCAAAACAATAATCTCTCCACTGGTATCTAAAAATTACCCTCACTATCAAACCTAACCAACTGTTCTACTTCTACTACTTATTTATGTATTTTAGGATCCAACTCACAATTGAAATTTATACAGAACAAAAACATACTTACTCAAAAAAAAAAAAAAAACACCATTTTGCACTTGTGTTTCTCTTTCACAATTTTTTAAAGGTAACACATTTTCCATTTATAGTTTTAATTTATAAATAAATAAATTTATTCTAATTATTAAAATAATTTTTTTTTAAAAAAAAATAAAGGAAAGAGTGGTACACAAAATGGGTGGTACTGTAATTGCAAGAAAACTATCTCATTTTTTTTTTTTTCAAAAAAAAAAATCACTACCACAACACCCTTTTTTAGGGCTTTCCTTTATACACATATTTGCAATAAATGGAAATGAAAGTTTGGGACGTAGGGTAGAAATAAGAAAGATTAAGCATTGCACAAATTCTTAAAAGAAATCAAAGAACATATAAAAGTTCTTGAAATTTTTTTGGTACATAGTCAAATATAATTTTAATGCTTGTATATTGATTTATTTTCTCACTTTTCTCGATTTACTTATAATTACTCAAATTATATGTTTAAATTTCTTAGCTTAGAATTAGTCTTTTAAGTTATTGTATTAGTTAATAAATATGAATTAATTATTTTTCTTAATTTCTCTTAAATGATACAAGTCATGAAATAATAATTATAGTTTTTTTATTTTATACAAGATAGTTATAGTTTTTTTATTTTATACAAGATAGAATTTCTACTCTAACCTAATCTAAGTGTATATGTGTGTGAAACTCCCTCCTAGATACTTGAACCCCAGCCCTTGCCTCTCACACCTCACAAGCATTTATACTTGTGGAGTGACCACCGCACCAAGGGTGCGCGGTGGTATAAATTACTGTTTCTATTTATGTTATATTATGTGTGATAATTAATTTTTTAAATTATTTACATTTATTAGCATTTTAGAATCATCTAAACTAAAATCCGGATTTTTCCAATTCTTGTGGTTTGAATTAAATGGAACAAATTACATCCAAAATGATGGAAAATGAAAAAAATAAAAATAAAAAGGCCAAGATGCAATAATATCTACGCATTGAATCAGCTGCCAAAACATTCCATGTGGTTTCAATTCTTCCCTGTTACTCCTTGAGGTTTTCATATTTGTCAAATTGATCTATGGGACTAACTTTTGTTAACTTTTATGGGAAAAAGAAAATCATGTGATTATTACATGACCACTTTAAAAAAACTCTCCAACTAATTCATGCCACTAATCATGTGATTTTTTTTGTCCATAAAAGGTTCCAAAGGTCAATCTAGAGGATATAGAATCCAAAGAGTTATAAGAAAGAATTGAAATTCCGATAAATGTTTTTACAACTGCCCCAAACCTTAGAGGGTGAACAGTTATGCCTAATAAAAATTGCCCTTTCCTCACAAGACCCTTGTAGCCAAGTTTACTACCACCCAAAACTCTAATTCAATTCTTCAAATAATGTACAAGTTCTAGCATGCTGATAACAAATAGCTTCAAAATTTTTAAAGATCAAGTTAAAATACTCACCGATAGAGGTTTGACTAGAGAAATTTGCACAAAATTGAAGTGGGTGTGGTTTAGATTTAGGTGCATCGTTTTCTACATATTATTATTATTGCCATTGGCCTTCCCTGGGAAATGAAAGAATCAATATCATGATTGGGAAATTGCAGAGGAAAAACATGAAGGCACAAGGGAAGGCCTGGTTAAAAATTTCGGCTTCTTTCCCTCATTTGTTATCTATACAATTTTGATGAAATTGTGAGAAAATAAAAGAAAATGCAAACTTATCTACCCTTCCAAGCAAGTTCTAATGCATGAACCTTAATCACACTTTCCTAGGACTTAGCTTTTGGTATGTGATTGTGATGATGAGCATGTGCTTTCTAAGGTGTTATGGACGGGTGACAAAGGCTTGTCTTATCATGGAAGACTTTCCCCCTCAACATCAAGCACTCTCTCTTAGATTTGAGAGTCACCAAATAGCCCATGGCCAACCGCTTGACCCAATAGCCCAATAACCCACCAAATAATGGGTGGGCTAACAGTGTTAGGGATTAAATTGTCTTTAGGGACCAAATTGTTCAATTTTGAAATGTTTTGGACCTGGTTGACATTAGCCCAAACCTCAGGGTATATTATTGGAATTTACCCTAAACGATATAAAAGGAGAATGTTTCACTACACAACAAACTAACATTCATGTGCTTTTCAAAAATAAATAAAAATAAAAATAAAAACTAACATTCATGCACACTATTTAATGGCATAAGGAAATAAGAGTGTCGCGGAAATGAAGTATATATCTTATATTTAAAAAGATGATGGAAACAATCTTAATATATATCCTATATTTTAAAAGGTACGCAAATACTATATAGGAAAAAAAATAATGCAAAAAATTTAAAACTCGACACAAAAACTTCAAATGCTAAAATTTATAACTTATTAACTAGGTAAGAGATAATTAAAATGTCATGATTTACGAAAAGCACTAACCTTATTTAGCTCAGTTCAACCTGATACAAGTTTGATGTCTTAACGCACATTCACGCAACACATCTCATACAATTTAATCCAATCTAAACAATTTGAGATATCACAATCTCCTCAATTTAAATTCCTGACTACGTTGTCAAGGCTCAAGTTGCACTGCAATACCCCCAAGTCACATGGCATTACCAGGTGTTACTATCTCAAAAGAAGATTGTGTGGCCCTCAAATTGCACTTGAGAAGATTTTTACCTTGGTTGATTTGATTTAACCCAATTTTAAGTCAACTTGATTCATTAATCGATTGTGTGATTGATTTCAATTAAGTTGGATGTGCAAACAACCATATGGGAGAGTAAGAAGTGGAAATATAAAGAACACTGAAAATATGGTTACAAAAAGAAAACCTTAAAGAGGAAAACCTTTGGAGGTTTATTGCTAACCTTCCAACGAAATAATTCACTATAGTAGAATGAAAGTACAACAATATAGAGTATCTAATCCTAGTATTGCTACCTATAGTACTTATTGATATGCCACATGAAACTTCAACGCCCATTGAACTCTTCTACCGTAGACCGCTTCAATGTACAAATATCAAATCTATGACTAACACCACAAAAGTAGCTTGACTTTTGATGATTGTGAAACAACTTCACATAAGAACATCAAACGGATCCCCAAGGTGCACACAAAGAATTATCTCCTTCCTCTCTTTACATTCATAATGGCCTAATAAAGCCTTATGGTGATCGATTCTAATAAAGCTACTTTCAAACTGGCATAATACCCAATAGCACAAGTGAAGGCTAAAAAATGGCTGGGTGAGCTTGGTTCTCTAACACCTTTCCAAGCCCACACCCTAAATCTGAACTCAATTTGGTTAGACTTTTGCATAAGAAGTTCAAAGTTGGTTGGACTTATAACCTGAAGAAAATTCCTTTCTTTGCGCTGGTTTATAAGGCATGTAGCGTACTCCTGGCCCATGTGTAGGATGGGCACGTACCGGGCAACCTAACCGCACTTCATAGTGGGTCCATTAATTTGGAGACCCCCATTGGAATCAATGGGGGCCAGAGCCGGGTCACTTATAGTTAGTACCATGAATTGTCTTACTTTGATAGCTTAATTAAGAACATTCCATTTTTGTTCATGTACTTCAAGCCCTTCCCAAGTTTGGAATTGTATGAAAGAGGTGTCATAACAAAACTTGAAGCCTCAATCATTCGTTTAACCGTTAAACTCATGGTTTCTGACTTAGACCGTTCAAAGAATCAGAGATAGGAGATATTCAAAGTTTTTAAGTTCGAATCGAGATTCAACCAATGTTGAATTATGATGATGTCAAATATGGAAATTTACACCCGCAAAAAGTATAAAGCAATTTTAAAAACTTTCAAATGAATTTTTGTTATTTTTATACAGTGAATAGAAAATAATAAAATATAAACAAGCTTTATAAATCTGTGTTTATTAATCTTTCAAATGAAAAGCATTTTAATTAAAAATAAAATCATTTTTAATATAAATTTATGAATTTCATATTTACATGCAATGGTGTAAAAGCATAATTCTTGAACACAAATAAATTTAGCAAATACTATTAAGTAAATAGTAATAAAATTAAATGCAAAAATATTATACTTGTAAAATTAAAATAAATAAAATAATATAAATTCCATAGGTGACACAAGGAAGCCAATCAGTTCAGTGATTAATGTGCTAGACAAAGATCTTAAATGCGTGGGAGGTCATTGGTTTCAAAAACGAATTTTGTTTTAGGGAGTTATGGGCAAAGGAACGAACTTACTTGCACATGCTTCAAATTTGCCTAGGAATTTTTGTTGCATATAATTTAACCTCTTAAAATGAATCTTTTTGCACGAGGCTTTCTAATGGCACTTGACTTGTGAGATTTTGGCACTGTTTGACCGAAGTCAACTTTCCAACACTTACACAAAAAAAGAGTTGCAAGTTGTGATTTTTTTTTTTGATATCTCATTCGATTTACATCCTATCTTCATAATCAACTACTCATTTTAAATGAAATTGAAATATCTATATTTTGATCCAATATTACCGCCAAGGATGGATCCAAGATTTTAAGCTAGTGGGAGCCGAAGTATAAAGAAAAAAAAAAAAAAAAAAAAAACTCCAAATAGGTATCCATATAGTATTTAAAAATTATAAATACTCAAAATCGTTGTTTATAAATATATTAAGATGTAATCATTTACTAACAAAGACAAACAAAACAAAATAATGTTTTTTTTTAATACTAGGTTGGCTAGGTTTTTTTTTTTTTTTTTTTTTTTTTTTTGGTTGAAGTTAGAGCATTCATAATGGTGGTGCTAAAAATTTTAGATTTTAGCACCTCAAAAAGTTACTTTATTTATTTTACTACCTTACTTTACAATACATCCAATATCAGATGTTTTATTTTTTTTATCACTTCATTTAAAATAATATAAACAACTTATTAAATAATAAAGAAAGTGAGAAAATTTGAGTTTTTAATTGAAAGAAGAGATATAATCTTAATAAAATATTGTATTTTGTTTTTAATAACTTGCTATAGTCAACTGGTACAGTTGACTATAGTTGCAAAAAAATTAGTTTTAACTTCTCCAATAACACATGATTTTTTGGTTCTTTAGTGCTACAATAGTTTTTTTTTTTTTTTGGCTAAAATACAATCACCATTGTGAATGTTTTTATTGTTTTTGTTAAGTTTTTGGGTTGAATAATTACTATTTGGATGAGGCTTGTAGGGAAGCACATTCGAACCCAAGCCCAAAATGTAAATGGATCTAAGCCCAACGAGCTCGATACAATAAATTTGTAGAGAGTGGGTTGGAAAACTAGACCCTAACGAGTTGAATAACAGTTAGATTGGATTTAAAAGACAATCAAGCAAGAGTAGGAAGAATCTATTTAAATAAATTCATCCTCGACACAGTCCGAAGAGATCAGTTCTTCTATAAATCAACTGAAAAGGGTTACAGATGCAATTTTGATTGCTACAGTGCTTTTTCTCTTAATTTTTCGATCATTTTCTCTTAGGGTCTTCCCTCTAATTTATACTATCTCTTTCTTCTCATCTTTACCCTACACGTGGACAGCAGATTGCTTATGTTGATCCTTGTCCCATCAGCACCCTTCTGAAGCCTTTGGGGGTAGCTGTAAGGTTGAAAAACATTGTTCAGAGATCACTTCCTCATTAATGTAGCCAGAGGGTTAGCTACAAAGCATTCAATACGGTGGCAGAAGCTTTCTTTTAGATATTTCTGAGCTTCCATCCCTCCTGTACGTTCATAACTCACGTCTCTATTAGTGGAATTTCCTAGAAGGTCACTTTGAAAGATAGGATATACATTTGGTCTGTGCTTCATTTATCCAAGGAGATACTCTTCCTCAAACCACCTTCCCCAACCTTTCCATTTGCAACATTCTCATGAGACTTTAAGCTTAACACCCTCACTACTGTTTACTCGTTCTCGGACCAACCAACGTCCTCGACCAAGGCCTAAGGCCCAATATATAATTTTGGGCCCTTATCCCTACAATAGCCCCTCAAAACTCCAATTTTTCCCTCTTATCCGAGGAGAAAAAGTGGGGTTTTGATTTTTAAGAGTTAAGACCATTCATTTCTTTGGTTTACACACGTGGGAGTACTGTTTTGTGCGCCCCATAATTGTTACTGACGTTTTGGAGCCCGCGATGCATCATTAATTACTCCAGGCGGCACTTTGTTCCCCGCATCCAACAGTAAGACGCAGATCCTACAGTTGACATTTCTCCTCGAATTTTGAGTGGGATAACTCCCACTCAATTCCACCTTCTATATAAGGCACTCGGAGAAATCATTTTTTCTCATTTCATAAGTCTTCAAGCTCTCTAGAGATTCATAACTCTCAAACCTTCAAAGCTTCCCAAATTTCTAAAGTCTCCAAGTCTTTCTCTCTGAAAAATTCAAATCTTTAAGAAGTACCAAAAGCAACTAGTAAGTTCTTTATTTCCTAGGTTATTTTCTTCTCGGCCTGTCTCCTCAGCCATTCATCCTTTATTTCTTTTCCTTGAAATCTTCATTCGTTCCTTTTTAGCTTAATCCAATGGGTAGGTTCAAACACTTTGTAGACACTAACGCCGGTATGAAGGGTTTCAAGGCCAAGTACCACATTCTGCAAGGAGCAGCCCTGCAGTATTGTCCCCTAGATCGAATAAACTTTGATAGGAAAGAAGGGGTGGTTGTCATTCCTATGATCGCTTTTATAGAAGGATGAATGACACTTCCCATGGGTAGGGTGACCCGAGACTACCTAATCAACCATAGGTTGTGTCCCCACCAGTGCGCTCCCAACCTGTTTAGAGTTTTAGGTTGCGTTGATGCTTTCAACGAGCATATGAGTTTAGGACTCAATTGGCATGATGTTGTCCACATATACGAGTGCCACTCACTCGCTGACTCTGGGTATTACCTCAAGTCCAGATCGCCCATCGTTAGGCTTATCTCGTGCCTCCCCAAATCCAATAAAGGTATGAAAGACGACTTCCTGATAGCCTCAGGGGCATGGCATGATGGTCTGCACCGCCTAGTCCGAGAGGGAGAGCCAAGTGGAGTACCCTAGGTCTAGGTCCCCTCTATTTTTTTTTTTTTCTCTTGAAGCATGGGCAGTAGCCCCTCGGCTTCATGTTCTTCCATTCTTTTCGTATTATGTTCACTTTCAATGGTGGTTACATTATACTAACCCAGATTTTTCTTCTCGAATGTCTTTGCAGATAAAAGGCATGTTGCTCCCAAACTCAGCCTCGTCAACGTTCCGGGTCTCAATAAGGTGCTGAGGTCTGAGATCTTTGTGAGTGAAGACAAATAGTTACAAGCCGTCCATTTGATCTTGGATTTTGTGCCACTCTCAAACACATTTCAAGAAGTAGGCAATGCAATAAGAGCAAGTGACCTTCGGCTAGCCCGGATTGACGTATCACTGCCCAATTTCTTAGCCTGAGAAGACCTTCCTCCTGTCGAACTACCCCTCCAGCGCGCTCTGCCTGAAGCAGCAGTCTCGATGAAGGAGACTACCTCTTCACGCCTATCGCTTTAGGTTGAGATTGATCAATTTCACTTCGATGAGGACAAGGAGGAACGGGCTGATCCTATAATCCAACTCCTAGATTCCGAGGACGAGTTAGACAGGCACCCCGCTACCCACTCTCCCAGGCTCATTATCACCCGTATAGATCCTAGTTCCGAGGAAAACGAGGAGATGGACATCAACTCAAGAAAACGAATGAAGGGCCTCTTTGCTGGGAGGAACAAATGAAAGTCGTCCAAGGAGGTCCCCAAGTCCCAAGTTCCTACCAATCTCCCCCCTCCTCCTCCTCTCCCTATAACTACAGTCAGACTGCTCCCTTGTCCTGACTTGAAGAAGAAGAGGAAAGTGCAAGAAGTGGAGAAGGGCAAGGTAGTTACTCCAAAGGGGGCAAAGTAGTCCAAAAACGCCATAGATAAATGGGCTTCCTCTATAGATAGCAGGGAGGATCCTGTTGGGGCTGAGGTGCGTCGCTGGGCTTCTCGGCTGGAGTTGGATGGCGCTGCCATCCCATGGGACGCTTCAGTCCGGGAGTTCCAGAGAGGGCATTCAGCCTACATTGCTATATTGCTGAAGCCTTAGAGTAGCCTCTTCTCCTCCTAAAGACATGGAAGCTCTCAGGCGCATGAGGTAGCTTGATCTCTTCCTGTCCCTGAAGAAAGACCTCGCCATGGTAAGTTAACCAACAAATCTTTGAATTAAATGCTAAGCTGCACTTTCATTCTTCCTCTTCCTTTTTTTTTTTTTTTTTTCTTTTCTTTTACATGGGATTCCTTTGCTATTTTTATGCAGGTTACCCAGTAAGTTTTTGTGGTCGAGGAATGGGTCCGGGATGCCCGTAATGAGGCTAGGGCTAAGGCCCACTCCCACGTTGAGATTGAGAAGTCCTTGGGAGACCTAAAGCAAGAACAAACGGAGTTGGTAAACAAGCTGATCGCCGCGGACAGGGCACGTTTGAATGCCGAGGCGGGTTTGAAGAATATGGAGATACAGGCTGAGGACCAACGTAAACAGCTTCACATGACTGAGATAGAGCAGGCCACCCAGAGACAACTGGTCCTGGATCTCAAAGCTGAGTTGCAGAAAACTAAGGATGTAGCTCAGGTGGCCAAGGAAGATTTTGTGGCCACGGAGACGGCATCCTATGAATGTGGGGTGCTGGAAACGGAGACCCGGTTTGTAGAAGAGGTGGCAAGAGTGTGCAAGGACTATTGCGCCGAGTCATGGGCAGAAGCGTTTAACCGGGCGGGAGTCCCTACTGACTCCGAGCTGAGGAGGGTTGAGAACATTTTCTTCTCGGAGGATATCTGGGAAGTTCCAATGACACTCCCTCCTCCCGTTGCTGATCCTCTCCCTCCTCCTGAGCAGCTCCGCACCATCCAAACCCTTTCTTTTAATGCTGAAGTCTCAACAGGGGCTAAAAAGAGTAAGGAGGTTCAGCCTCCGATCAAGGCCAAGCACTCCGAGGACGCTCTCACAATCAGGGATGTGGTCTCCAAGGCTAAGGAAGCAGAGTCTAAGTCCAAGGCAGTCGATCCCTAAGAGGACCCTCATCAAGCAAAGGCATAAATATTGGATTTTCCTTTTTATCTTTCTGTGTATATATATATATATATATATATTTGGTGGTATTTCACCACTGTTTGTAATAGACTCTCCTTTTAATCAATGAAAAGACTTTACCTTTTGTTTCATGAATCTTTCTTTTTCCTTGTAACCTTTACTCTCTTATCGATGTTAACCAAGATTGCTAACAATAGTGGATTGTTATTACTCATAGTTTAACAAAAGCTAATAGTGTTGTATTACTGCTAATTCAAATGAATTGAACAAGTGCCAGCAATAAAGAGAATTATCACATACTTGTACCGAGAGTTGGGTCTTCTGTAAGGAAGGATGATTTTTTTGGAGATGAATAATATATCTTGTAAAAAATAAACAGGGTAGACAACCCTTATTCTGCTCAACACTTATATAAATATCCAAGAACATTAATTTACTTAAAGCCACTGATCTGAGGAGTTGGGTATAACC
Organism: Quercus tomentella; assembly: GCA_028535165.1. Lineage (NCBI taxonomy): Eukaryota > Viridiplantae > Streptophyta > Magnoliopsida > Fagales > Fagaceae > Quercus > Quercus tomentella. The sequence continues at coordinate 37,827,299 of JAPQVY010000155.1, forward strand.
TGGGATCTATTCTGGTACTTAGGAAAATAAATAGGTTATGTTGATTTACCCAAGGCGTGCAATTTGAGGAGTCAGACACACCCAAGGTTCTGTTTAACACTTAAATAGATGTCATAGAGCGTTAATTACCCAAATCATATGGTCTGAGGAGCCAAGAATGACTAAGGTTCTGTTTAACACTTAGAAAGATGTCATTAAGTTTTAATTTACCCAAAACATTTGGTCCGGGGAGCCAGGCATGACTAAGGTTCTATTTAATACCTAGAAAGATGTCATAGAGTGTTAATTTACCCAAAACATGTGGTTTGAGGAGCCAAGCATTACTAAAGTTCTGTTTAACACTTAAATAGATGTCATAGAGTGTTAATTTACCCAAAACATGTGGTCTGAGGAGCTAGGCATGACTAAAATTCTGTTTAACACTTAAATAGATGTCATAGAGTGTTAATTTACCCAAAGCATGTGGTCCGAGGAGCCAGGCATGACTAAGATTCTGTTTAACACTTAGAAATATGTCATTAAATATTAATTTACCCAAAGCATGTGGTCCGGGGAGCTAGAAATGACTGAGGTTCTGTTTAATACCTAGAAAGATGTCATAGAGTGTTAATTTACCCAAAACATGTGGTCCGAGGAGTCAGGCATGACTAAGATTCTGTTTAACACTTGGAAAAATGATAATAGGTAGCGCAATGCATTACATAATGAACAAGAATATGACAAAGGAAGCTTTTATTAATAATAATACATTTTCAAGTTGTTTTCGTTCCAAAGGCGTGGTATTACATTTTCATCTAGGTCTTCAAGAAAATACGCTCCTATGCTAGCTACCGAGGTGATGCGATATGACCCCTCCCAATTAGGCCTTAACTTTCCCCATGCTGGGTTCTTTATAATACCCAGAACCTTTCTTAACAGCAAGTCGCTGAGTGCTAATGGTCTCAGCCAGACATTGGCATTATACCCTTACTTGAGCTTGTGTTGGTAATATGCCAATTGGACCTTGGCATTTTCTCTTCTTTCTTCAATCAAGGCTAGGCTCTTCCCTAGAAATTTGTTGTTATCACTTGGATTGAAAGAACTTGTTCTTAGCATTAGGAGCCAGTCTCTAGGGGAATAACAGCCTCGGCTCCATAAGTCATCGAAAAGGAGGTCTCCCCTGTTGACCTGCGAGGTGTGGTTCTATACGTCCAGAGGACATAGGATAGCTCTTCCACCTATCTTCCCTTCGTATCATCCAACCTCTTCTTGAGTCCATTCACTATGACTTTGTTAACAGCTTCGGCTTGTCCATTTTCTTGGGGATAAGCTTAGGTGAAATATCTATTCATAATTCCTAGGTCACAACAATATCTCCTGAAGGATTTGCTATTATATTGAAGTCCATTATCCGAGATGAGGGTGCGAGGGACTCTGAATTGAGTGACAATGTTTTTCCAAACAAATTTCTTGGCATCTACGTCCCTGATATTCGTCAAGGGTTCAGCCTCGACCCATTTAGTGAAATAGTCCGTGCCGACTAGCAAGTACCTCTTATTAGTTGCTGCCTTGGGGAAAGGGCCAACAATGTCTAAGCACCATTGAGCAAATGGCCAAGGGCTGGACATGGGTTAAGGACTCCCCCTGGTTGCTATATGTTTGGTGCAAATCTTTGGCATTTGTCACACTTCTTCACATACTCTTGTGCTTCTTTCTGCATATTTGGCCACCAGTAGCCCTGAGTGATGGCTCGGTGAGACAAAGATCTGCCTCCCGTGTGGCTTCTGCAAATCCTTTCATGTAACTTCTCAAGGAGTAGTTCTGATGCCTCAGGTTGTATGCATAGCCTAGAAAAAAAGCGTTTGTACAATTTTTGGTCCTCGGATAGCTAGAACCGAGGAGCCTTTCTTCGTACCTTATTAGCTTCTGATTTCTCCTCGGGCAGGATATCCTCCTTTAAGAATAGTACCATGGGGTCCATCCAGCTAGGCCCTACTCTAACTTGGTGAACGTGGACCACCTCTCTCTTCACTTCAGTGGGCTTGCACAAAGTCTTCTACAAGGATGACTTGAGGTAAGTTTTGCGTTGAGGAGGTTGCAAGGGTGGCTAGGGAATCAGCGTGTGTGTTTCCATTTCTAGAGACATGCGATAGGTTGAAAGATTCAAACCCTAATTGCAAATGCCTAACTTGACTCAAGTACCCTTGCATTCTCACATCTCTTGCTTCTAACTCTCCCCTTACTTGGCCTACGACCAATCTTGAGTCCGAGAACATCTCCACTACCTTTCCACCCATTCTTTGAACCATAGTCATTCCCACTAGTAGAGCCTCATATTCAGCCACGTTGTTTGTGGCCGAGAAGCCCAACCTTAATGATTTCTCAATGGTGATTTTTTCAAGAGAGACCAGGACCAGCCCCACTCCAAATGCCCTTTGATTCGCTGTGCCATCCACATATACCTTCTAGAATAAAGGTTCTTGCAAGGATTGTGCCAACTGATTTTCCATCCATGTATTGTGTCTCTACCTCTTTCTCCAATGGGGATTCAGCGAACTCAGCCACTAAATCTGCGAGGACCTAACCCTTAACAGAGGTACGAGACATGTATTTGATGTCAAAAGCCCCTAAGATAGTACCCCATTTGGCAATCCTCCCTGTGTAATCAGCACTCCAAAGTAGAGATCTTAGCAGAAGTTGGGTTAAAACAACGACTGTGTGTGATTGGAAATAGTGGGGGAGCTTACGTGTAGCGTGTACTATTGCCAAAATGGCCTTCTCTAGTGGCAGATAACAGACCTCAGTCTCATGTAGTGACTTGCTCACATAATAAATTGGCCTTTATACACCACTATCAACTCATACCAACACCAAGCTTACAGCACGAAGGGCCACAGTAATGTAAGCAAACAGGACCTCGTATACCTTAGGGCTGGACATGATAAGTGGTCGAGAGAGGTATTCCTTAAGTTGTTGAAAAGCCAAGGCACACTCCTCGAACCACTCAAATCCTTTCCATTTATTCATCAACAGGAAGAAGGGTCTGCATCTATCTACTAACCGAGAAATGAATCGATTCAAGGCAACAGTCATTCCTGTTAGTTTTTGGAGCTCCTTGGGATTCCAAGGTAGTTGTAAATTGTTAATTGCCTTAATCTGGTCATGATTGACCTCAATTCCACGATGAGTGACCATATAGCCCAGAAATCTGCTTGATCCCACTCTAAAAGAACACTTAGAAGCATTAAGGCGTAGCTTGTGTTTCCTCAGTATTTCAAAAATGTTCCCGAGGTCTCTCACATGCTCAAACACCACCTTACTCTTCACCACCATATCATCTATGTAGACTTCAATACTCTTGCCCAATTGCGGTTCAAACATCTTAGTCATCATCCTCTGATAGGTAAATCCTGCATTTTTCAAACCAAAATGCATCACTTTGTAGTGGTAGTTTCTAGTAGGAGTGACAAAAGCTGTATTCTCCTGATCACCCAAGGCCAGTGGTATTTGATGGTAACCCTAGAAGGCATCTAAGAAACTCATCCGAGGATGGCCTACTATTGCATCTACTAATTGGTCTATCCAAGGCATGGGGAAAAGGGTCTTTTGGACATGCTTTATTCAAATCTGTGAAGTCTACACACACTCGCCACTTCCCATTTTTCTACTTCACCACCACAATATTGGCTAGCCACTCAGGGTAGAACACCTCCTTAATGGCCCCAGCTTGCTTAAGCTTTGTCACCTCGTCTTTGACAACATCAGAATGCTTCTTGGATGAGCGCCAATGTGGTTGCTTTTTGAGGATGATAGATGGATTAACATTCAAATAATGACAGATGAAGCTCGAATCCACCCCCGGAGCCTCATAAGCATTCCACGAGAACACATCAACGTTTCTTTTGAGAAACTCTATCAGCTTTTCCTTCTCCTGAGGAGGCAATTGAAACCCTACCTGAAAAAACTTCTCCGGATCGTCACCCACAACAATTTTTTCTAAATCTTCACATTTCACCTCCTCGGCTGGTCCATTGATAGGCAACACTGGAGTTTTTTATTGCTATAAGCCTCTTTCAGCAAAGACCGATGACTCAGGTTCGGGCTGGTGTAAGATGGCAGCCACCATGCACTACCTAGCCGTGGATTGACTCTCAGGAATCTCTTCAATCTGGCCCCCCGACGGATATTTCACATTTTGGTGTAGAGTGGAGGAAACGGCTCCTAAGGAATGAAGCCAGGGTCTAGCCATAATGACCGTATAGGGGGAATAAACGTTCACCACAATGAAGTCCACTTCCACCACTTCTGAGCCAGCCTACACGAGCAGTCTAATCTGACCTCTCGAAACGACAACCTTCCCATCAAAACTCACCAAAGGAGATTCGTAGGCTGTTAAATCATCGAGTCTCAAGTTCAGCCCCTTGTACAAATTGGGATACATAATCTCAGCACCACTGCCCTAGTCCACCATCACCCTCTTCACGTCATACTCCCTAATCCTGAGCGTGACCACCAAAGCATCATCGTGTGGCTATATGGTTCCAATCTTATCCTCATCCGAAAAACTTAACGCTGGTTGGATACCCACTCTAGCCCTCTTCGGCTTAGAATTAGAGTCATCGGCGGATAGCTGAGCTACAAACATTACTCTAGAAGGACAAGAACCGGTCCTCCCTAGAGCAGCAAAGATGACATTTATTGTGCCCAAATGAGGTCTTGAAGAAGCATCTCTTCGGGGTTTTGAACCTGTCTGGCCCCCCTGACTACTAGAATGATGTAAAAGCTGCTTTAACCTTCCCTCTCAGACCAGTTGGTCCAGATGATCTCACAAATTTCTACAGTCCTAGGTGATGTGTCCCTGGACCTAGTGGTATTGGTAATAAAGGCTTTGATTGCACCTCATGGGGTTTCCTCTCATCTTATTTGGCCATTTGAAAAATGGCTCATTCTTGATCTTTTCCAGAACTTGGTGCACTGGTTCTCAGAATATTGCATTAACTGCCTAAGCGCTGGCAGGACCTGCTTCCCAGCAAAATCCCTCTAAGGTCGACTGTTGTTGTATCGGTCTGACTTGAAATCCCTCCGCTCTTGAGGGATAACCTTCGCCTTTCCCTTCCCCTGCTGCTGGTCTTCCTCGACCTTTTTATACTTATCAATTCAGTCCATGAGTTGGCGTACATTGGTGGCAGGCTTCCCAGTCAAAGACTTCCTTAAACCATACTTAGTAGGTAGGCTGACCTTGAAAGTCCTGATGGCTACGTCGTTTAAGTCACCATCGATCTCATTGAACATCTCCTAGTATCTGTTTGAGTACGTCTTTAGGGTCTCCCTTTCTCGTATGGTTAAGGACAGTAGGGAATCCAAGGGTCGAGGAACCCTACTATAAGTAATGAAGGGAAAGCCAAATGCTAGCTAGAGTGAACTCCATAAAGGAACATATGGAGCCAGCCCCCAGGCCATCGAACCATCTCATCGCCACAGGCCCCAGACTAGATGGGAATACCTTACACATCAAAGCCTCGTCCTTGGAGTGAACAGTCATTCTCTGGTTGAAGTGGCTTACATGTTCCACAGGGTCCATTCGACCGTTGCAAATGGTGAACGTTGGCTAGTTAAATCGCCTAGGAAGTTTTACCCCTTTAATATTACGCGTGAAAGGCGACCTGGAAATTTGATTCAACGCCTTACTCATAGCGTCGCTTCCCAGGCCTTTACGAGGTGGGCTTTTATACCCACGTTCGCGGTGGAGCTCCTCATCGTAGGAGAAAGACTCACTAGGTGGGGTTCTTGACCTACGTCTGTAGTTAACATCCCCTTCACCATCAAAGGAGACATCAGAATTGGAGGGAGCCCGCCTTTGCCGTGCATGACGCAACTTCTTCTTTAATTGGTCAATCTCTAACTACATGGCCATAGCGTTTTGCTCCTGAAAGACATGACTCCCACCTCGAGAGTGGCTTCCACTGGTATGCGTGGTATGCACACTCACCTCCCGGTCCCTCCTGCGTTCAAGATTGAGGAAGTCGTCCTAACGTTGGGACCCCGTGGACTTTTCCTAGTGTGGACCTGATCCCACCATGATCAACCGTTACACTTACTATTACCTAAGTTCTTCCCACAGACGGCACTAATTGTAGGGAGGCACATTGGAATCCAAGCCCAAAATGTAAATAGATCCAGGCCCAACGAGCTCAATACAATGAATTTGTAGAGAGTAGGTTGGAAAACTAGGCCTTAACGAGTTGAATAACAGTTAGATTGGATTTAAAAGACAATCAAGCAAGAGTAGGAAGAATCTGTTTAAATAAATTCATCCTCGGCATAACCCAAGGAGGTCAGTTCTTCTATAAATCAACTGAAAAGGGTTACAGAAGCAATTTTGATTGCTACAGTGTTTTTTCTCTTAATTTTCTGATCATTTTCTCTTAGGGTCTTCCCTCTAATTTATACTATCTCTTTCTTCTCATCTTTACCCTACACATGGAAAATAGATTGCTCATGTTGATCCTTGTCCCATTAGCACCCTTTTGAAGCCTTCAGGGGTAGCTGTAAAGCTGAAAAACACTGTTCAGAGATCATTTCCTCATTAATGCGGCCAGAGGGTTAGCTATAGAGCATTCAATGCGGTAGTAGCAGCTTTCTCTTAGATATTTCTGAGCTTCCATCTCTCCTGTACGTTCATAACTCACGTCCCTATTAGTAGAATTTCTTAGAAGGTCACTTTGAAAGATAGGATATACATTTGGTTTGTGCTTTGTTTATCCGAGGAGATACTCCTCCTCGGACCACCTTCCCCAACCTTTCCATTTGCAACATACTTATGGGACTTTAAGCTTAACACCCTCACTACTGTTTACTCGCCCTCGGACCAACAAACGTCCTCGGCCAAGGCCTAAGGCCCAATATATAATTTTGGACCCTTATCCTTACAAGGCTAATTAGGCTTATTAAGGAAAATGAGGATCTAAGATTTTGGAAGAGGCCCAATTACAAAAATGAAATACATTATAACTATATATATATATATATATTGGACCCAGGGGGGCTTGGGGCCCCACCTGGGTCTGTCCCTGATTACCGTCAATTAGACGACCAAATCTTTTGATAAGGCTTGGTCAAATTTAATCAAATTTCATATTTTGTAATAAAACTTCCAAGTACGGCTTAATCACCAACCTTTACGGATTCAGGACAAATGTCCTTGGTGTATTCAATTAACTTTCTACCTCAATTAGGTTTATTTTTATTAATTTTATTCTTATTTGCATGCCCATCAAAAAGATGTTTTCAGGGGGTGTGGGAGGCGACCGGCCGGCCAATAGCCCCCTGTTGTAGGCACCTTGAATTAATTACCAACGGTGCAACCATTCTTTACCTTGGGCAAGAATGTGCTGGGGGATTGATTAGAGATTGAGAAGGTAAATGGATAAAGATTTTCATCATAAACATAAAAATCAACACTAGTTTAGTTGCTGAAGCTTGCTACCAGGTTTCGCATGCCCATGCTGCATTGACATTGATTTTGAAGGACTCTCAACATTGAAATAGAGAACCCTATATATGTGTATTATGATATATCTGATTGTAGGTTCTTGATTAGTGAATGGCGGCTGTATTCTCGTTTTATATGCATATAGGGAACGGAATTTTTGTGCAGCTTAATTGCGCTGATTTGCTAGTTTAGCTAAGAACTAAGAAGTGTTGTATTTTAGATAGTACATTTTTATATCATGTTATGTTCCTCCTCCTTTCATTTAAAGTCAATTATCGGCATATGCTATATATGGTTGTAAGTTGTAACTTGTAGCATACCCAAGAATATATAAACCAGGACCTATAGTGGCGTTTGTGAAACGCCACTATAGGTCAATTTGGGCTTTCCTATATATGTAGTGACGTTTAACGAACGCCAAACATTAATTTTCTTTTGATCTATTACATCTTTTAAAGTAACCCTAAAAACAAAAACGTATGCTACTTGGTAATTGGTATCGTAGATTTCAATGACATTCTCTTTGAACACGTACACACAAAAGGTCCAAAGTTAAATCATTATAAATCATAATATGAGTTCCTTCCAAATGCACGCCAAAGCGAAAATTATTCACAATTGACATTATGGCGGCACGAACTAGCAGTGCACTCGGCAGGGTTTCATTCATTCACATTTACTTTCTGCATGGACATATGACATATCTGCTTTGGAGACGAACGATTTTAGTCCAGTACTGCTGCTGCACAAGAGAAAATTGTGGGACATCATGATTTGCTTGCTTAGCCATAATTAAGGCTCTGATGAAGATGAGAGAGCATATATAATTCAAAAGATAACCGCAATATTAACGGCTGTGATTGTTCCTAACTGGATAATACTTGCACTACATTATATCTACCCTCAGAGTTGAGAATTTAAAATTCATATGATAAAGTAGAGTGAGATGATCATGAATGAAACACCAAGGCCCACACAGCACTGAGCGTGCACCTATCCCATAGCTAGCATAAAGTGGAAGATGACTCCATTTTTTTTTTTTTTTTGGTTAAAGGCACTCCTCCATTGCTTTTCATAAAGGTTAGGTTGGCAGACTCTCCAAAGTTGCACTACCAAATTGACTAGTTAGTATTGCTTCAGTTTGCACATCCCCTTGCGAATCCATGTACCACACTATGAGTGAGTACATTATTTGAAGTTTGATATCCAGCCGACGCAATAATTAATTTCATAAATAAAATTGAGGTGATAAATTGTGATTAATTACTTTAATACTACCATTTTCACATTAGACTAATATGAATATGGTTTTGCGGATCACAATCTATATCTAAAATAAATATATATATAAAAATTATTATGAAATTTATATATGGTGCCATTAAACGCTCTAATTGGTTGGAGCTTAGTTTAAAAAGAATAGTGAGTTTTAGTTAACTTAACTGGTAAAATCTTTGATAATTGTATAAGAAATCTGAGATTTAATGCCTACTGACACAAAAAACTGATTAATTGATAAAGAATTATGATCTAAAGCGGGATTGAAACCATTTTTTAAAAAGAAAAATTTTAAAAGAATGAATGACAACAAAATAGGCCACAGTCCATCCAGGTGGCCCCCTAGAATTAGATAGTAGATACCGCAGCATGCGAAGACATTTTTTTGTTGTTGCAAATTACTAGTAGTAGACTAGTAGTGATGATGGGATTGGATGGATGTATTAGCAATGGCATCTCCTACTACTGGAGTGGAGCCCACAACCAAAACAGCATATATCTTGATCTTACACCACCGCTGGACCTCATGATTGATTCCTAGCCTACTCGTGATAAAACCCCACCCCCGGGCCCCAGTACTCTTTCTTCTAATTAATATTTCCTATCACCACCAACCCAGCTCTATAGTCTATTCTCCAGCTCTATAGTCTATTCTTTCTTTCTACATATATAACATGATGAAGATTATAATTTTCCAAAAGAATTTAAAGTTAGATTGATTGAGAATATATGGAAAAGAGCAAGTCATTGCCTGGGTACTCCTCGTCTTACTCGGGTGAATATGGATTCCGGGAACAATCATCATCAAACTCGTACAACTTTAATGGGCCATGTCAACAGGGAAACGGGTTTGCTACCTCAACTGATCCAGAGCTCAAGAGGAAGAAGAGGATTGCGTCTTATAATGTTTTCACCATGGAAGGCAAACTCAAATCAAACGTAAGGAGCAGCTTCAAGTGGATCAAGAACAAGTTCAGCGATATACGTTATGGTGTGTGACAGTACTCATTCACATAAATGTGTTATTACTCACTTCTCTCTTCTATCTCACTTTTCATATATTTTGTGTCATGTCATGCTTCTTCTCTTGTTTTATTCGTGATTAGAGGGAGATCGAAATTCTGCAAAACCAAAGTGAAAGAGGTGGAAAAAATATTCTCCCCTCGTTGGAAAACAAAATTTAGAGTTTCATGATGTTTGATATTATGTGTGAGACATCCTTTGCGTGTAAAAAATGAATCCCATGCATCCCACCAGTACGCCCATTTGGGTTGTGATTAAGTTCTTAACATTTAGCCCATTATTTTCTCTAGCTCTTTCTTTCTTTTTGTGTTTTTAATTTCTTTCCCCTGAAATTCTCTCTTTTCTTTTTTAGGCAGAAAAGTCTGGGTATCTCTTTTCTATTATTATTATTATTATCATTCTTTAGTTTCCAGATAATGAATAATTCTACACGACTAAGCTCGCACTCAATTCTACAACTAACTTGTTTGTAATGCTATAAATTGTGGACATTTTTTTGCTTTGTGGGACTCACCCCTTTATATAAACTACTCACAACTCCGCAAGTAGTAAATTTAGGTGTGGAAATATGACTATGAGAATGGCCCTCGTCATCAATTTTCTATAATGGTTGTGGACTTGTGGTTGCCCGGTTTCATTGAAGGCCTCATCGGATGATTATCTCAGCATCGATCGATCGGCACATATTATGCAGAATAAATACTTATGGTTGCATTTTCTTAGGAGGGTAATTAACGAGAGAACAAATTTAAGTGTACACACTCACCACTTAAAAGGGATCCACTCACTCGAGAGATACAAAGTATATGATAGAATCATAGAAACGCTCACTACTGTAAGGAATCTATCAAAGAAATGTATAGCAAGAAATTCAGAATAAATGCTTATGATTGCATTCAAATAACTCACTCAAATCTCAATTCTACCATCTTCATCCATATATATATATATATATATATATGTATGTATGTATGAGATCGGATATATAGAGGACCATCTTGGAACAACTCTTCAATTATTAGTAATGACGAGTGATCGACGACACATTTTTAAGACCAAAATATTTAATAAAAACCAGATAATTGATCAAATATGTAAAACTCAACTAACAATACCTATTAACAAGACATAGGAATTGAAACCAGCACTTTGAAAAAGAAATAGACATATCCAAGAGTAAGAGAATTCAAAATTCGTTATTTCCCATGTTTATTCTGCCAATTCATACAGGATATATATAGTAAATTGGTTATAATTTCTCATAGAAAACTCAAAATTGCACACCGTTTGATGCGTTTAAAACTATAGAAACCTAGAGTATTTCAGTGACAGTGGTATATGGCTTGTTGGATAATAGTTTTAGGATAATTCCATAATTAACTTTAAAAATGACTCCGAAACGTTAACTCATATTATGACTTCATTCCCTTGAATGCTCAAACTTTGTATTCATTAAAAATGCGTTGAAGAAATTTGAAATGACCATTTGCTCCCATTAGTTTAGCATGAGACCTAGATAGAAAACATTTTGTAAGAATAATGGTTAAATGATTTAATTTACCATTTTCTACCAATTTAAACTTTGAGATAATTAGTAATTCAATATGGTATCAGAGCATAAGATTCTAAATTTGATTATTGACTTTACCTCCCATTCAAAATATTAAAAATCTCACATTTTAGACTCCACTTATTAAGGTGGAGTTTAGGTTCACACGTGATGGGAGGTGTTAAAATTATGTTTAAATGATTAAATTCATTATTTTCTACACTACAAGCACTACAAGAAAGTTTGCTATTTTCAACGGTTGAAAACGTCAAAAAAAAGTATTAGAAACCGTTGAAAAAAACATTTTCGACAGCTTAAGTGACCGTTGAGAACCGCCACTAAAAACTATGTCGAAACTTTTTTTCTACACCCTATGTGACCGTCGAAAAATGTGATTCATCTTTATCAACAATTATCAAACGTCGAAAAATTATTGAAAACTGTTGAAATATATGTTGTCTTAAGATAAATTTCAACGGTTTGAAACTGTTGAAATAAGTATTTAAAAAATAAAAAAAATAAAACCTAATTTGGGTGCAATCCTTCACTTGATCCAAATTTAATAACCTGATTAAAAATATAAACATAAACACAATTGTGCAATTCCATTCCAAATTAAACTCCATTCTCATATAAAAACTAAGGCACCAACCTAATTTTTAAGTATACAAATAGTTCCAAGTTTTCAAAATGGCTAATTAAAAGAAAAAAAAAATTAAAAACCACTGTGCTCCATCAATTATCCTCAAGGAACAGATTTATGGAGAAGTGCCACTTCCCAACAAGAAGGCCAGGCCCATGACAGAAGCTAGTATCATTGAAAAAAAGATGATACATCCTTTCTTCATGTACTTCCCATAGAGGACACCCCATCCCTCCAATGCGCCCTAGAGAACAAAAAATTCAAAATTTTCAGTCATAGAAGCCATTGAACAAAAACCCCAAATTGCATTAGAGGGTGATTGGCAAACCCTAAGATTATACAGAATTGAAAATTCAAAAACATATGTATGTGAAGATAGAAAATTGTTACCTGAGAGGAGGTAAGAAAGCAAAAGAGAGGTGTTGGGTGCAGAATCCAAACACAAAAAATGGATCCAATATGGCTAGCACTAAATTTAATTAATTCTTAAACATCAAGTTTTGTCTTCTAGCTAGCCTTTTTTCCCCCCCAAATATAGTCTTTCTTGCCTAAATCATTTGACTTATGAAATCGAAAGTTTATTGATAATGTTAACCTAAATATGATTCCTCTAATATGAACAACCTCAACCGAACCATTCTTCTATTAAGGTGGGGCCGCCTGCAAAAATATTATCTGCTGGTCTGGTTCTAAGCTAAAAAACTATCAGCATCCATGTTTCTAAAAATTCAACTGATATATTAAGTGGCACCAGACATGAATGCCTCCTAGATACAAGAAATTTGACTGCAAATATTAAGGCAGGGCTGCCTGCAAAAATATTATCTGCTGGTCCGGTTTTAAGCTAAAAAATTACCAACATTCATGTTTTTACAAATTTGACTGAAATATTAAGTGGCACCAGACATGAATGCCTCCTAAATGCAAGAAATTTGACTGTCGGAAGAATTAAACAGATAGAAAGAACTTGATAGACAAAGATTAGGTTAACATGCAAATGACAGCAATAGTTGCAACAGAAAACAAAGAAGGGTACAAATTACATGCAAGATGTACAGGTAATCAAAAATGAGTTATATGTACAACTTACTTCCTTCCCATCAGGATTTCTCATGACAACACCATCGACAATGGGAGACTTCCTTGCCTCTGCATGTGCATATTCAGTGCCAACGGTATACACCTACAATCACTGGCATTACTCGAGCAACCATTTGTGAAAAGAAAAATTAAAAAATAATAATAACACAACAAATAAATGGTAGAGAATAGACTCTAGCATTGGAAAAAATAAATGCCAGAATAAAACAGGACATTACAGATTCATTTTGTGAAAACAAAAAAACAAAAAACAACTAATTGGATCTTTTTTTTTTTTTTTGAGAAACATCATACAAACAAACAAAAACAGATTCAAGCAACGGCAAATTGAGGCCAACAAGGGTCAACAGAAAGCCATGTGGCAAGGGAAAAAACCATTTCCTAATTTATTAATATTTGGAATCATATGTTGGATGTGGATAAATTCTAAGGCCTACTGGTTGTAACTGCCTACCTTTGCATGAACCTTTTAAGTAGCTTAAATTTAGTTCCTAATATCATAGCCAAACATTTATTATCAGTATTTCTTAAAAACAAAAAACATAAACAACAATATTGCATGTAACTACAATCACATGAACTAGAACCACTATGAATTTATGACCTACCTACCTCAGCTCCACAACTTTTCAAACAAATGAATTTTAAATTTTAATTACTACTTGGACGGTTTGGACCCACAAACTCTATATAAGTTATAACACCAACATTACATAGGCTCTTGGAGCCATGATATCATCTTGGCTCATCATCTCCACTAAACAAAATAGAAATTTGATCGACAGGTTTCAATTAAACAAACTAGTAAATTTTTTTTTTTAATCGAATAAGAGATTTGAGATTCGAATACACTAAAAACTAAATAATAAAACAATCATAATATAGGGACATCATAGATTAAAATTAGATTGTATTTATAAAAAAAAAAAAAAAAAAAAAAAAAAAACATAAAACCCTACATTACTACAAAAACCCAAAACAGAGGAAAATGTGGATGGGCTTTCTCTTATTCCTTCTTGAACCATTTCAGCATAGAGGTAAAGAGCCTGTTTTGGAAACCCAAATCTGGCATGACCAGAAATCAGCAAATTATAGGTAACAACATCACAAAGTGGCATTTCATCAAACACCTTGAGGGCAGAGTTTAACTGCCCAGACTTGATTAGGCTATCAGTTATTCAGTTTTTGGAGTAAACACCCTCATGAGCATTGCTTTCACAGTATGAGTCCAACACCAAAGAAGGGGTTGATGAAAGTATTGGTATGTGATATTTAGGTGTAGAGGTTGCTATGCTTCATACAAAGGATGGTAGTTTATTTTTAAAGCTAATTCAAGAGGGTGGGGGCAAGTAGTCCATGGAAGGCCATGCCACAAAGAACAAGACCCCAAATAATTCAACCAGTACCAAAAACTTAAGCTTCCTCAAAAATGTTTTCTAAACTAAAAACTTCCACCAACTAATATTTTCTTATAGCATAAATATATTCATCAGAAATTAAGTGCCTCAGTATAATGGAAAACACTTTGTTGTTTTCATATCGAATAGGAAAAAGCTTTGAAGAGTTTTTGTACCTGATGGGATGACAAAAAGGTAAGAAAGATCAGTTCAGACTTCAAAGTGAGTAGTGAGGTTGTAAACCCGTGATTCAATTAATTCTTGTGGCTTGCACCACTAGATACAACTCATACAAGTAACATCTGCACCACAAGATACAACTCATACAAGTAAAAAAAATTTAATAAGTATTTCACTAGAAAAAGAATAACATCTTTAGTCCTACCAAAACAGAACCAAAAAATTGGAAATTAGCAACCATCTATATCACAATGTGCATACTAAAATTTACAATTGAGCACATCTAATCAATTACAACTACACATAATCACATAATTCTCAGAAACCCTCCTGGTAGAACAGCCAACAAATGTAAACAATAGCAATGAAATTTATCAAGGACTTGCAACTCACTCACTCACTCACCAACTGATGTTCTTGCTTTCAATCCCACAGATAGTGAAATTTGAACTCTCCTTGACCATTCATTGAGCTGAAATACCAATGCAAATGCACCTGCAATCACATTGAAAGCACGCAACACACAAAACCACAAATTCAAACAAATAATAAAATCAGATACCGTACTCTTCAAACAAATACAAGATTCAACACTAACTAACATATATCTAATTAAGAAACACTTTTTTGCTTAATCCACGGGCAATAGAAAAAATTCCCTTTTCTTTTGGCTAAGAGATTAAACGAAAACATAAAAGAATGATTATTAAACATAATATTGCAATCAAATAGAAGGCCTAGAATATAACTAATAAAATCAGATTGTAGGTCAATTAAATTGTAAAAATTATACTGTTTGGTTCCTAAGAAATTTCCAAAACAATATATTAAAAAAACCATGAAATTAACCTTTGCAAATAATTCATCGGAAATTTAATAGCCTCTTATCAATGCTTCGACATAATTATTTAAAATTTCAATTGCAAAAAAGCAAAGAAGAGAATATATGAAATTAAAAACTATCTACTTTTCTATCCGATTCCCTATATTTCTTGGGAACCACAAAGAGCGTAACATAAAAGAAAAAAAAAAAAAAAAAAAAAAAGCATACCGACAAGCTAACGAGTTTGATTTGCGAGTTGATCAGAAACCTAAGATTTCACACACAATGAATGAGAGAAAGAGAGGGAGCGATAGAGAGAGATCGATATAAAGAGAGAGAGAGTGAGAGCAGTAGAAAGAGAGAGAGAGAAGGATAAAAAAAATTTAATCGTAAAAAATACTGTAGAACCTATATAAGTTCCGTGTTTTTATTTTCAACGTTTTATAACTGTAGTTAAAATATTTAATTTATTTTTTTCCACATTTATCTGAGTGTTGATATAACTTTTCCCTATTTATTTATTTTTTTTAACACCTATTTCAACGGTTATACTAACTGTGGATTTTTTTTTAACACATGTTTCAACAGTTATACCAATTGTGGAAATAAATATGTGAATTTTTTTACTTTACTCAACAGTTGTGTATAACTGTAGAAGTTTAAGGTTTTTATTAATATTTTTTAGTGATTGTAGATAAAATTATGTTGAAAAAACACAAGTTTGTTGTAGTGAAGAAATTGGTTCACACTAAATGTTGCTACAGGAATCTTAAATTCAGCCACCATCATCAAATCATTAAAGAAGAACATTTTGCATTAAAAAAAAAAATTTGTTGCTACAATTGTCCTAAATTTTAAATTACTAATATCTTTAGTATGACTCAAGAATTAACCTAAAAAGAACCTTAATTTTTTTTCTCAATTATATAGATGTTAGTCACACTAAAGAAAAATAAATTCCACTATTATTTTAAGCAACATCCACTTCATCATTCATATTATTTATTTTTAAGATATTTTAATGAATTATCCCCCAACACAAACCCACATCCTCACACACTTCCAAGTTCACTACTCTACTATAGCAACAATGAGATGAAAAAAAAGGGACAGATTTGTTTTTACTAGCTGTGAGTCTGTGAGGGTTTTCAGTTTTGTGTGGCTGTGTTGAGATGAGCTTTGTTTTGTTAATATTAACTAAACAATGAGGCTGGCAACAATATTGAGGAGAAAAAAGCAAAAGACATGAAGCTTGAGAATGAGAATGAAGAGGAAAATGTAAATGCTTTGTTTTGAAATGGGCTAACATCTATTCTATTTGTAGAGAGTAGGTCATTGTCCACTAAATTAATTACAAGTCTTTGGATAATTGGAGAACTCAACTATTCTTTTATTTGAGGAGAAGTTTTACATGTTAGACAAAGTTTAAATCTTCTGAACAAATGGGGGTGCCGGTTATAATATTTTGAGGGGTCCTCTATCTTTTAAATTTTGGAGGGGGCAATGCCCGCCCCCCCCCCCCCCCCCCCCCCCCGCAAAAGCAGCAATGTGGCTCTACCCCTACTAAAATATATCTTTAATTTTATTCTAATATTACCAGTTATATTTCACAACCAAACTTATGAATAATTAGGTTTAGTTATTTCATCACAACATATTTTATTTCAAATAATAAATATTACTATTCCTATTGTAATAAGCCTCATTCAGGGTACGTGCCTTAAGGTTTTTTTTTTTTTTTTTGGTTAGCCTTTTGTTTTTGTTTTTTTAGTTTGCTTGAGAATTGGATCTCGTACTTGTTCATGGTCCTTCCTTATAGACTTGACCATTTCCTCAAAATGTCCACTAAAATGGTGACTAGCAGGCAGTAGTAAGGATTAATGAAGTTTGACTATAAACAACTTCAAATGAATTACATATGGATGTTTTGGCAATAGACTGATTGTAAGCAAATTTCGGTTGAAATAAAAAAAAAAAATCTGCTTGTAATATATATTTTACAGCAAAAACTCCTAACAAATTGCACAATAACCTCAGTTTGCATATCCATTTTGGTGAAAAGCTGAGCTAAATTAAAAATAGTTCCAAATTTCCACCAAAGAGTGTGCCAAAAATGGATCATGAACTTAGTCTAGGGCCGGGAAACTAATTTTTTTTTTTTTTTTTTTTTTTTTTTGGTTTTTGTTTTTGTTTTTAACTGAATTGAGACCTTAGTCAGGTAGCTTTTGCCTTAGGCTAGTTAGGTAGACGTGGCAAACAGGTGAGTTAGGTTGGGTCAATCGGGTTTCATGTTGGGTTGGGTTGGCCTGTATTTTTTAAACGAAATTTTTTTTAGAAAAAAAAAATTTCAAAAACAAATTAATGGCAACCTTTTTACAGATAATGAATAAAATCAATCAAGGAAATGAGTTGCACCTAATGGCACTTGTTAATATCATTTTAATTCTAACAGTTTTGAATATGACTAAAATTCTTTATAGTCATGAATTCATGATGAAAAAGTCTTCAATGTTAATAACTCACTGCCAAAATGCTTGTAAATTTAGGGGTGTTCACCAAACCGCATAAATCGCAAAAACTACACCAAAACCGCCTGCAAAATAGCATAACCGCACTGCACCGCAAGTAATAGTGCACCACACCGCATGGTGCAGTGCGAATTGCGGTTTTATAATAAGAAAACCGCACAAACTGTACCGCACCGCATCCTCTCTATATATTAATATATTTATTTATTTTTAATATTAAATATATTATTAATAGTTTAATAACCCTAGTTTTCCAAAAAAAAAAAAGTTTAATAGCCCTAGCAAGTGTTGACTAGAAAAGCCAACCTAAAATAAAGAAAAAATAGCTCAATAATTTAAAACTTGGCCCAAAAAAAGGGAAAAATTAGTTTTGGACTGAGTAAGAAAAGCCCAAAATTTGAAAAATATACCGACTTCAAACCGCATCTTATACATAGTATCGCATATGTGACCACAAAAATGAGATTTATGGTTTTGGCTAAACTCTAAACTGCACCACACTGCACCGCACCGCACCGCACATGTGACTGCAAAAACAAAGTGCGATGTAGTTATGGTTTTAGCTAAACCGCACCGCAAAGTGCAATGCTAAAAATGGCCCAAAACCGTACCGCACTGCACCACGAACACCCCTACTTGTAATTACAAATTTACAACTTCAAAGAGAGATGGATCTTAAGGAGCACTAAAAAGTATATATTTTAAGTTTACACCACTAATAATATCATTCCCACAAAAGCAACAAATAAATAAATAAATAAGTGCCATGGACCATGTCAAGTTATCAGCCTCCTTAAGTGCACATGTTCCTATTGCATTTAAAATAATAATAAAGTTAGATTATTTAGGAGGAGTTGGAGCAATGGAGGCGTGAAGCACTAAGTGAGAGGATGGAAAGCTCTTAGGTTTGCTGGTTTGGACTTTTTTCTTTTCTTTTCTTTTCTTCTTCTTCTTCTTCTTTTTTTTTTTTTTTTTTTTAGTAACTTCAACTTCAATTTTGTCACTTTGTGTAAGTAGACAAGTAGTGTTAGTAACTTAGTAGTGTTATTGTTAGTATATAGTCAAATCAAATGTTTTGAACTCTCAATGTTAGTTCGATTTTAATGTTTTTCTATTTGCTTTGTTTACTTGTTTTCATTTCATTTTAACCTTTTTTTTAATATATAAAATAAATGGGTTATCATGTGACTCATGTCACTATTTACTCTTATTGGCTACTGGTTAGGCAGTAGGCTGCCTGCTTGCCATACTTTGTGCTTTATGCACCTAGTACCCAAGGGCGTAGTCTAAATACTTTTTAGAGGGGAAAAAAAAAAATAATAATGGGTTAGGTCAATAGTCAACCCGTTTTTGCTTCGGGTCAAAAAATTCAGGCTCGGGTCAAGTTTTTTCGGGTTGGGTCAGAAAATTTTGACCCATTTTACCAAATTTATCGTTAGGCGGCCGCTTAAGGCCCCCAAATTTTAATAAATTAGCATAGTTCTTTGATTCCCAAAAAAAAAAAAAAAAAAAATTATTCTATTCAATTTATTTATTTATTTTGAGAAGATGTAAAACTTATTAAAACCCCAAATTATAGCCAATAAATAGGGGGAGGGAAACGTCAAGGATGTATAGACCAATTGCGAAAGAAGGCCCAATATAGGAGTAATCAATTACACCCAAAATATTCTATCGTTTAGCTCCAAAAAAATAATTATTAAAACAAAGAAAACATAAATCATTTCTCTTTGTTGTCTAGATATTTTAGAAGTTGAAATCTCTCTCCCTCTCAACAAAATAGTTTGAAACATAAAAATAAAACTCAGACCTTCTTTTCTTTTCTTTTGTACATATCGCTGGAATTTTTTTTTTTTTAAATAAAAAAATATAAAATCTTTCATCGTATTAATTTGCTGATTTTGGTTACAGGTCGTCTCCTCTGCTCCCCGTTTTCCTTGAATATATATATTTCAGATCTTTGTTTTGCTACTTTTCTTTAAACTAGTTTGATTGATGTTTGGTGTGTTGGTGTTGCTATGCAAATCTGCCTTTACTTTATTTAAGAGTTTAAGTCCATATATGATGAGTGATGGTAATAGGCATTGAAATATGTGGTCCACACAGACCACGCCCACTTACACAATTCACCGCTAACCTTTTCTTTTCTATTCTTTTAGGTTGTTTTGGGTTCAAGTGAAATATGGGGGATATTTGCCATCTACAATAACTTTTTGAGATTATTTTGTTAGTACGCACAATTTTGAAACCGTTTAGGAAACTAGCATCTCGAGTTTGTGAAGCTCAAGTTCGGTGACAAAATCGAACCTCAAAAACTTGACTTCTAGTGCTGAGGTGGAGCAATTTATCCACGTGAGACTCGAGTTTCTCAGACTCAAGTTCTATAGAAGTATCTCGAAGATGAAGATGAAGAAGAACCAAAACTGAAGAACCAGATCCGAAGGAAGAAGAACCAGAATTGAAGGAAGAAGAAGAACAAAGAACACGATCTGTAATGCAGATCTTAAAAAGATAAACAGAGATCTAAAGAACGCAAATCCAAAGAAATAGAATGATCTGAAAAACAGAGGAAGAATCTGCAAAAGCAAATGAGAAAGAAGAAGTGCAGAGGAAGAAGGGGAACTATCTGGAATGGTGGAACTCAGGTATTATAAACCCAAGTTCTACATGAATTATACATAGATAATTTTTGTTTGCCAGCTTAGTAACTCAAGCATTTAAGACTCGAGTTCTATCATGAAACTCAAGTCTTAAAAACTCGAGATGCTATTTTTCCACATTGTTTTGCAAACATCACCACCAATGAAATTTTTAAAAATTTAAGGCTAGATGAATGAAAAAAAAAAAAAAAAAAAAAAAAAAAAAAAAAAAAAACCATTCTGAACTATGTTGCTGATGATTTATGCCTTTATCCTTTTTTGTTTTTCCTTCCTTTTTTCGTCTGTGTATACACACACACACACATATATATATATATATTTATATATATATATATATATATATATATTTATATATATATACAAATTTGTGAAAAAGAAAGTATTAAGTATGTATATTATATAATTAATTATTACTAAATAAAATTATGATCAAAGTTAACTTAAGAAAAATATAATTTTATCATAATTTTTTAGTATTTGGATAAGGAGCGGCATTACTAATGCTTTAGGGGTTTCAAATGAACCTCATGACTTTATAAAGAAAATTATATGTATAAAATATTATTTTATTAATTTAATTTATTTTTAAAAAATATTTTTGCACAACCTGACTTAAATCTTGGACACTCTAACATAGATCAATTCAGCTCAAAATTAAACAACACAAATCAGTCTATCTCAAAACCAACCAATAACATAAATCACAGATTTCTCTCTCATGAATCTCTTTTTTCTATATGACTATTGATATCTCTGACTTTAAGAGTAAATAATAAGTGTTTATGAGTTGTAACATAAGTATATCTCTTTTTATTATAAATTTATATATTATTTGTGTGAGTGTGCATCTGATATTGATTGTGTGTGTTATTTATTTATTTATTTTTGTTATAATGTTATTTGTATGAGTGTGTGCATGTATAATATAAATATAATATAACTTTATATAATTTAATAATTAGGAAATATAGAGGGTTTTTACATGTGTTTGTATTCTTATCATGTTATAATAACATTTTGTGTTAAAATTAGTGATTAAAAAAATAGTAAAGTTAGTGATTCTTCAAGTATTTGATTGGTTAAGTAGACTAGACATAGAGTATTATTTATATATGTATGAATGGGTGTGGCTCTTTGGGTCAATAATTAATACAATGTACATAGGTTGAGTTTTGTCATTCAATTTAAAATATTTTTATAAAAGAATGACAAATAGATAATGACAATTGCATAAAAATACAAAATGTTATATAAACTTTACAAAATAAAATGGTTACACATACCCTCATTAACAATAGATAATAAAAACTCATAACGATTTCAAATTATGAAAACTTGTAGAAGGAAATAATATAATGTCAGTAATTAAAAAAATAGTAAAGTTAGTGATTCTTCAAAACATTTGATTAATTAAGTAGACTACACACAGAGTATTATTTATTTATGTATGGATGGGTATGACTCTTTGGGTCAATAACTAATACAATGTATGTGGGTTGAGTTTGTCATTCAGTTTAAAATATTTTTATAAAAGAATGACAAATAGATAATGACAATTTCATAAAAATACAAAATGTTATACAAACTTTACAAAATAAAATGGTTACACATACCCACATTGACAATAGATAATAAAAACTCATAACGATGTCAAATTATGAAAACTTGTAGAAGGAAATAATAAAATGTCATGTATTTGTGTGATTTTTATTTTTTATTTTTGTATAACTTGATATATTCAAGTTCTTTTATTAATTTTTATTTAATTTAAGTTTCTTAATGACCCCTGAAAAGAAATCTTGAATCCGTCACTGATTTAGATTCTAATAGTGTTAATTTTATAAGTAATTTTGCACTTTTTTTTTTTATTCAACTTTTAATTAAAATATTTAAACATATAAAATGCTTTATTTTATGTGACATACTTGACTCCTAATGAACTACAGATCAATTGGGCTTTACCTTTACCTAAATTAATGGGCTTACAATCTAATGGCATTGTAACCCCTCTCCTTTTACTTATTGCCGATTCAATCCAGCCTCCTCCCACCTCAAAGGAAAATTGGGCCTTTAACTGCTAAGCTGTTGAAAATTAATACTTGCAATATATTATTTCTTTTCCTGAGTAAATTACCTATTTGATCTCTAATGTTAATTTAGTCTTTAAAGTTTTAAATATGTCAATTTAGTCTTTAATGTTTTATTATTGTGTCAAAATAGTTCATGCTATTAATTGATTATGAAAAATGCTAATGTGGCTAATAACTATATATATATATATATATTATGCTACGACACATATACTGCCATAAGAAATAAAAAATAAAAAAATTAATTGATCCCGGGGAATCGTTGGAGAAGCTGTTCCAAGTCTTGAAGGATTTGATTGTGTTGGTGATGGACAAGAATAGAGAGGAAGGTTGATGGTGTTGGTGAATGCAGGCAAGTCGATAAAGGATTTACCAAAGGGCTTGGCGGTGGCATAAACTGTTGTTATTATTATTATTATTATTATTTATGTGGTCTTGAAGGATTTGATTGTGTTGGTGGTGGACAAGAATAGAGATGAAGCTTGATGGTGTTGGTGAATGCAGGCAAGTCGATAAAGGATTTACCGAAAGACTTGGCGGTGGCATAAACTATCTATCTATCTATCTATTAATATTAATATTAATATTGTTATTATTATCATCATCTATATATATATATATATATATAAAACCGAAACTTTTGAAACTCCCACAATTTTCCACGTCAGCACAATATTTAAATTAAATTTAAATAAAATTAAATTTTCCACCTCATCACTATTTTCTTTTTCCAATGCAAATTAGACTTCTAGCCAAATAAGGACACTCTCCCACCGCCTCTACTCTCTCCTATTTAAGAATTGCTTGCGTAGAAAACCTAAGCCCCTGAATAACCTAACAAGTGAAGCCGCAGCAGGTGGTTCTCTTCGCAAGTATGCAGCTGGAAGTGCAATCAAAACAGACTTTAAAAAATTATATGCACTTGTGCAATGCACGCCTGATTTGTCTGAGCAAGACTGCACTAATTGCTTACTTATCGCTATTGCGGTTTATCCACAATATTGTGCTGGGAAGGTAGGTAGGAGTGTACTTCTAACCAGTTGTAAAATCAGGTATGAGGACTACTCTTTTTATTATTATTTTTTTATTTTTTTTTATTTTAAATTCTTTTTATTTTAGATTTTATGATTAGATCTGCTATTATCTTCTTTTGCCGCAACACAATTTTCTCCTTAAAACTTATTTTTCTTCAAGATTTTTTTTGAGGGCGGCTCATGCTTCACAATTCACATATTCCACTTATGTATTGGACTCCTCTCCTTCTTCGGTCAATGCATCAAGGTTAGGGTTATTTGATTTGTTCAATAAAAATTATAGATTTGTTGCTTTTTCTTATAAGTTTGTCAATTGTTGTTTTGTTTATTTAATTGCTGGGCCTGAATATTTTAATTAAATCTTCAAATTTTTTTAACCTTTTAAAAGTTTTAATATTTTGAATTTTAATATTTAAAAGGTAACTCATATTTCTCTAATATTTCTATGTTGTGTAGACATATTTTTTTTGTTTATTATATTTCTCCATTGTGTAGTCACATAATTTTTGTTTTGTTTTAATAAATTCTTGGCTCAAAATCTTCTAATTTTTTGGTTTACATATGAATTTTTAAGTTCATTTTTTGCAATACATTTAATTGTCTGGCCAATTTCAATAGTAGAAAAACTATAATCATGGATTCCCTTCTTGTTTTATTTCAATACTTTTGAAGCTTTGAATCTTCTGATTTTTTTTTAAAATTTTTTTTTTTTGGCCTTCTGGAAGTTTTAACATCATAACTTTTGGGTTTTATTTTTTCTATTATCAGAAATTATCTAAAAGATTTCAATGAATATCCATGGATTATTCTTTTTGAGGGTAACCCATCTTTATCTTATATTTCTATTCCTAACTTTTTTTTCCTATATTTTTTCTTTAATTGTCCGTGTTTACGTCTCTTTTGTTTTTCTTATTTTTACTTTCATAGCGTATGTACATGTTGTGTATGTTCTTTGATTCTTTTTTTTCTTTTTTCTTTTTTGTAATGAATCCTGTGTTTTTCATGACTTTAGTGAGTCATATTCTTAATGATCGAAATGGTTTTGTTTGACGTGGATTTTGTTCATATTGGTTTCAAAGTTTATTTCTTGGCTTATATTATAGATTGTAATATATTTATTCATCAAACTGTTTAGTTGAGTTTGTTTTCGAAATTGTTTTCAGTGTTGAACATTTTCTTGAAGCATGTTGGTATCATATATTAAAATACTGTTAAGTTGATAATAATAATAATAATAATATAGTTTAATAAATGTCTGAAGCGTATAGCTGTTAACAAATGTTTTAGCTATATGATTTTATTTTACAAATTCAATTTTGCTATTGTAGTAAAATAAACAAAGATTAAATTATATATTGTACTCAATACATTTCTCGTGCATCGCACGGGTTAGCGACTAGTATATATATATAATCAAAACCTTTAAAGTTTTGACATTTTTACACAACAGCATTATTAAAAATATAATAATAAATATCTTTTTTTCCCATCAAATACAAATTACAAATCCCGATACTTCTTAAAAAAAAAAAACAAAATTCTCTGTACTCATCTCTCTTCTCCCTCCTTCGAAGCAGCTACCGTCTCTCTCTTTTCTCAGCCTTTCAACCAAGGGAATGAATATGGGACCTTCCTGGCTAGTACTGCAGATATATTTCGTACCAGCACTTTGTCTAGCACTAATTTAAACACAAAAACGCAGTCCCTTACCAAGCAGAAAGAACTTCGACCATTGCTGCTGAGAGAGACCTTCGCCAATGGACCAATACTTGGTGTGCGTTTGTTTGCACTTTTAGGAGCTGAAAACGCGCATATTAGAAAAAGCGGTAGAAAAATTGCGTTTGGCTCAGCCCAAAACGCAACTTTTTGATAAAAGCTGCATTTTGGACTCAGGAAAAACTAATGTCCAAAACACGCAAAATTTATGGACCTCTTGAGGTCCATAAATCAAAACGTGAATGGAGCGTTTTGATATATCCGTTGGGCTCACAGGAAATTACCAAATTACCCTCTATTAAACAACAAATCTAAAATCAAAACAACAACAACAGCAGATCAAGAACAGAAAAAAAAAAAAAAAAAAAAAATTAGAACAACAACTCTTTCAGAAACAGCAGATCAAGAACAGGAAAAAAAAATAGAACAACAACTTTTTCGAAAACACCAGATCAAGAACAGAAAAAAAAAAAAAAAAAATTAGACCAACAACTCTTTCGAATCAACAGCAGATCAACAACAACAACAAGAAAATTAGAACAACAGCAGATCAAGACCCTCTGGCGGATCAAGAAGACTGACGAAAAAAAAGGGGGGGGAGAGATTTACCGACCATCCAATCTTCCCGATCATCCAAGAACAAGAAAAAAGAAAAAGAAAAAGAAGAAGGATGAGTTCTGGAGTTGGTTCCGATCATCCAATCTTCCTGATCCAAGCACTTAAGGCTACGTTCTGGAGTTGGATGAGTTGGGTGAGTTTGGTTCCTTCGTTCGTTTTGAAGTGCTAAGAGGAAAAAAAAAAAAAAAAAAAAAAAAGGAGAAGGAGAGCTGTGTTCTGGACCGAAGTGCTAAGAGGAAAAAAAAGAAAAAAAGAAAGAGAGCTGGGAATGTTCTGGACTGAAGATGGTAGAGGAAAGAAGGAAAAAAGAAAAGAAAAGAGTGTGGATACGTGGGTGGATGAGAAAAAAAGAGGGGAAAAAAAAAAGAAGTAGAGCCCACGTTTGTGGAGAGAAAAAAAGAAATTATATCACAATATTTTCACAATAAATCTTAAGGTAGGTTATTATTAGCTAATATTGGTGAGAAAAAAATAATTTTTTTAGAAAGAGAAAAAAATAATTTTAATAGTATGTTAAAATTAAAATTAGTACCAATTTTTATCACAATATTTTTACAATACTTTCACAATAAATCTTAAGTGGTAGGTTATTATTAGCTAATATTGGTAAGAAAAAAATAATTTTTTTAGAAAGAGAAAAATTGATTTAAGTATGATGAAGTAATTGATTTAAATATGAAACAAACTCACATAAAAAAAAAAAAGTATGAAATAAATTCTTTTATATATACATTGTCCTTTTTGGTAATTTATCCCTCAAATTGCCACTTTTATAAATCCTAGCCAAACACTCAGCTTTTTCATTATACACTTTTTAACAGTTTTTACCAAACACTCAGCTTTTTGAAACTCCACTTTTTCATTATGCACTTTTAACAAAACTCCATTTTTTCATTATGCACTTTTACAAAAAGCTGAATCAAACTCACCCTTTGATGCAATGGCTGCCAGTTATATGAAGGAAACAAAGATAGATCTGCAACTTGTATGAGGAAAGACTAAAAGAGAGTAAAATATATGTTTTTATTTGAAATTAGATCTTAATTTACCCTTTGTGGACGTGGAGTAGTGTGTCAAATAGTGTGGAGAGGTAACGTGTGTCAGTGGCTGAAGCCAGTTGTGGAGCAAAAAAGAAAATATGCAAAGAAAAAAGAGAGAAGAAAGTAAAAAGGAAAATAAAAGATATTAACACGTAGAAGAGTAGATAAATCATAAATATAATATTTTTTTTATGAGTTTGGTTTATTTTCAGTACTTTTTTAATATTAAATTTTCTTTTGTTTTAAATACACAATAGTAAGTAGTAATGAGTTTTGATCTCCACATTTTATTTAGTTAGTGGGTGATATGACAGTTTTTCATTAAAACAAAAGGAGATTCAAATTAAAAAGTACTGGAGATAAGCCAAACTCTTTTTTTATAAGTCTAAATTAATATATAGATATACATTTAGCTTGCGGATTGGTTTAAAAAGTAGTTAAAAAAAAAAAAAACTATTTAGCTTATTTTTGCTACTATTTAGTTTATTTTTGCTACTATTCATGAGTCTCATTGTACTTTTTGGTACTATTCATGGGTCCCATTGTACTATTTTATCTACCTTTTAGCTTTATCTATGGTACTTTCAGCAAAAAAATTTCTTTCAACTAAATAAGTTGTTCCTAAACAAACACTTAGAGTGCAGAGTTTTTATTATTATTTTAAATCAGGTATTAACTTCTATGGTGGATAAAAGAAAAAGATAAAAATTAAATAAAGATTAAAGATAAAGATAGGAGAGAGAATAATAGAAAGAATAAATCAAATCAAATAGGAAAAAACAGAAGATTGTGTGTGTGATTAAGTTTGCGTTTGGGAAGCGTGTTTTGCGCTTCCCAGACGCGTTTGCGCTTCCCAGACGCGTTTGTGTTTCTGCCTTTCTTTTTTTTTCTTTTTTCTTTTTTTGCCGAAAAGTTTGACTTTTCAACAGATTTTCAGCCACATGTGGGTCCCGTGTACTATTCACGGACCCACAAATTTCACTTTTTAACAACTTTTTCATTAAAAATGGGTCCCCCGATACTATTTGCACATTTTAAAATTATTTTGCTACAGTGTTTTTCAGTTTTCAGTTTTTAGTTTTCAGCTGTATCCAAACGGACCTTAAATAATCTTCTAACTCATATTTAATAGTTTTTTCGTGCATCGCATGAGTTAGCGACTAGTATACTATATAATAAAAGTTGGGCTTAGACTCTGTAATTGTGTCAAGTGGCTTCACCAAAATGCAGATTTTTTTTTTTTAGATTTTTAAGAAAATAGATATAATTTTTTTTTTTTTTTGGTTCTTATCTTCTTCTCCTATAATTTCTAAATTGATAAAAATCTTAATTTGATTACAATCCAAATTCTTCATCTTATCCTTTTATTATTAATTTATTTTTTACTATTTTTTTACTTAAATTGTATTACTATACGGTCAAGAAAAACAGCAACGTTATTTCACTTATTTGTTCATATTTTTTAGAATAAAAAAAAATAGATATAATAGTTTTTTTTTTTTTTTTTTTTTTTTTTTCTATCTTCCTCTCCTATAATTGATTAAGTTTAACATATTGTTTTTTTTCCCTTAATTGTTAATATCAACTTCTCTTTCTTTTTTATCTTTCCTCTTCAATTTATGAATTATCTAGAAATCAAATTTTGCAGTAATTTAGGTTCTTATCTTCAATAATCAATTTCACATTTTTTTTTTCGTGCATAAATTATCAACAATTTTTTTTTTTTTTTTTTTTTTTCATATTTATCTTCAAGCATATCTACAACTTGAGATTAGATCATAGGGAATAAAATCAATCGGAAAAAAATTTTAAATTATAAAATTTTTTGCTTCGCCTCCCTCAAACTCCTTATTCGGACTATGCTCTCTTCGTGATAGGTTATATTTTTTGTATTCTTAGTTTTTTTTGTGTATATGTTTAGTTGGATGGTTTTGTTCTATAATGGGTTTAGTTGGATGGTTTTGTTCTATAATAGGTTTTATTGATTTGTAAGTTTCAAGGTGTATTTGCAGCATGAGCATCCTAATCCAATGGAAGCTATAGTGGAAGCCATGGGACCAATGTCTTCTTTCACTTTTTTTTTTTTTTTTATTGAGAATATTTATCACATTAAGTTTCTATCAGTTATACGTTCTACCTCTTCTTTTGATAAACAAATTATATGTTCTACCTTTAATCATGTTATGATATTCACTTTAATTAAAATTATTTTTATGTTACAGATTATTCTAAAGCTTTGAAGCCCATGTTATGAAATTTCAAGATCTTAAAACTTTACCCTTCAACATGTTATCCTGAGTGCAAAGTCCACACAAATGCTATTATATGATTATATCTATTCTATTGAAACTTCAAGTGACTCCAGGTTTGGATGCTACCTTTTTTTTTTTTTTTACATGTGGATCTCATATTTATGCCACATATTTTGATTATTCTTTTTTTTTTTTCCATTTATTTAGTTGATCATTTGTTTTATTGATATTCGTAAATATTTAATTTTGTAAATTATTTATAAAAGGGTTGTATGAAGCCAAACATGCATAAAGGCTTTTCCCCATTTTTATGGAGTCAAAAATGTTGCCGATACGGCGACACCCATTCAGCATGACAATGATTTCTTAGAATTATATATGTTAGTAGGATTATAGAGAATGGAAGATAGAATTTAAGAAGAAAAAAACTTCTATATAAACATTATAATTTATGTAGATAACTTCTATATGAACATTAAAATTTTGTTAGATTGGCAAAAAAACACTTTAATTATTAGAAATCAAAATGATATATTGGTATTAATAATGTTTGATTTTTAAAATAATTGTTGTGGAATGTTGATGATTTTTTTTTTTTTTTATTACTAAAGAATGTGAAGATCTCATATTTAGTCATCTCAAGCAACTTCACTTCACACATAAGGTTATCACTTATTCCTTCTTTGCTTAGATGATGGGTCAAGAAAATAGTGCTCATAAGCCTCTAATGATGTGTTCTATCTCCTCGAAATGCTTAATTCTTTTTTCAATTTTTTCACTTCAAAATAAAGTATTTTGGTCATAGGTGTCATTGATATAGTTCATTTTAAGTAATTATTCAATACTCTTGATATACAATTATAATACTAGGTCATCCTACTATATGCATAAAAATAGTTTACACTCTCATTAATTATTAAAATAATTATCGTAAATCAAACTTTTTTACCAAGAATTTACTATAAATAAATATATATTTCCTAAATTATAAAAAATTTAAAATTTTACTTCACTTAAAATTAGATTAGCAAGAGTTTCAAATAATTTTGATTATATATCATTATTTTATGTTTTAATATGTAGAATTTATATAGTATAGACCATGTTTATACAAAGTGACTTAATATATGTTTATATGTCTTAATGTTAATGGGTTTTATCATGTGGCTTACTAATTATTAATATAATTTTAATTTTTTACATATATCTTTTTAATTAAACCATGCATCGCACGGGGATAATACTAGTATCTATATAAAACCGAAACTTTTGACTTTTTGTTGACCTCTTCTAAGCTTGCCACATCATTATTACTTTTTTTTTTTTTAATTATTTAACTTTTTTTTTAACTACATTATTTCACTCGCGTTAGGATTAAAAAGAAAAAAGAAAGAGACTCACATTAGTAGTCCTAACATGTGTGGATTTATTTTAACAGCAATCATTGATTGGTATTGGTAAAATCTCATAGGATACTTGCAATGTAGTTGGCACTTCTTTATTAAATCTATAAACTTAGCACTAGGATAATGTTCGAGAGTTGCTTTCTAAACAAACTTCCACTTTTAGGATTCCACACCGTATATGTAGACACCTTAATGCATGATGGTGATTTTATATTAATTTTCTTGTATCTTTACACTTTTTTAAAAAAACTAAATTATCATGTTTGATAATATGATGAACTCCTTTTATGCCTGTGAGTATAGCATTTTGTTTTTGATTTAGATATTTAGGTTATTGGGTTGATTGTGATATTTGGATTATTGGTTTTGATTAAATTTAAATGATGATGAAAAACAAAAAGAATGGCACAATCGAAGAGATCTACTAACCCACGTCTAGAAGAAGCCGTGAAGGCAAAGAAAGAATTGAATGGGTTTTTTGGTATTAATTTCTTTTGAATTGTATGTGTGGGGGCCAGTTAGCCAAAGGGTACTATTAAAACTGTACGAATTGGGCCTATGGCCCAATCCGAGGATATTTACTAGTCCGAGGATGGTCAAATAAAGTTATTATGGGAATGGTAGAAGAACAAGAAATAAGGATTGTATACAATAGTCCAAAATATGTCCGAGAAGAAAAATCATCTCAAAAATAGAGATCCGAGGTCAATAGGAGTGTTCTATCATTATGAACATTCTTCAAGGTTGCATCACAGCTAAAAGTCCGACATTGGATAAGGGAGGAGTATAGGGATGCAACAAATATCTGTAAAACTGCTACCTCCACATTAAATGCATTTCAGCTAACTCTCTAGCTGCATTAATGTAGAGGTGATACCTGAATAGTGGTGCAGCAGCCTTACAGCTGCTGGCTGAAGGTTCTGAAAGGTGTTGGATGGGACAAGAAGGAGTTCCTAGAACCTAACCTACACGTGTATGGTAAAGATGATACCAAGATTATAGTATATAGCATGGAAAGGTGGCCTAAAAAAAAGGGATCGAAAAAACCAAGAAATCTTTGTAATGATCTTTTGAACTCTTGTAACCTTGTTCATGAACTTGACATTATAACATAGCTCCTTGGGCCGTGCCGAGGACAGATTTGCTTATCTTACTTGTGTTTGATTCTCTTAAATCAACAACTGTTATTATCTTTCTTACTGAATAGAACTAGCTCTTTCACCTACGCTCTACAAATTCATTGTTTGGGCTCGTTGGGCTAAAACCCAATCCTATATTGGGTCCAATCCAAATCCAGTCATTACAATTAGCGCCGTCTGTGGGAAGAACTTGGTCTATTCTGAAAGTATTTCGGGTGCAACGTTTAGGATGGAAGAAGCAGGTCCACACTAGGCAGCAACAGGTCCACACCAGATGGATGTGAATCTACACCAAGCTGAATCAAGGGGGTCTCAACATAGCAATCCGTATAGGAGCCTCGAATGGAGAGAAGATCGTGAGGGAAGTGTGCACGCAACTCATACTAGTAAAAGCCAGTCTCGAGGGAAGAGCCGTGTTTCCCATGCAAAGAACGATAGAGACATGCAACGTGAAATCGATGCGTTGAAGAGGGAATTGCGCCACGCACGGCGAAAACATTCATCGCCCAACTCCGAGCTGTCCTCCGAGGAGACAGATGGTGCTAATTATAAACGGAGATCCAGAACTCCACCCAGTGAGCCTTTCTCCTACAACAAGGAGTACCACCATAGACGTAGATACAAGAGCCCGCCTCGCAAAGGCCTGGGGAACGATTCCATGAGCAAGGCGTTGAGTCAAGTTTCTAAGTCACCCTTCACACGAAACATAGAGGGCGCTAGTCTTCCTCGGCGATTCCATCAACCCACGTTCACCATTTATAATGGTCGGACAGATCCAGTGGAACATGTCAGTCACTTCAATCAAATGATGGCCGTTCATTCCAAAGATGAGGCTTTGATGAGTAAGGTCTTTCCATCTAGTTTGGGCCCAGTGGCAATGAGGTGGTTCAATAGTTTAAAGGCGAATTCCATTGACTCCTTTAAGGAACTCACCCGGGCCTTTGGTGCTCGCTTTATCACTTGTAGCAGGGTTCCTCGGCCTTTGGGATCCTTATTATCTATGTCCATGCGGGAGGGAGAAACTCTGAAGGCCTACTCGAATAGATACTAGGAGATGTTTAACGAAATAGACGGAGACTATGACGATGTGGCCATTAGTATTTTTAAGGTTGGCCTCCCAGCCGAGCATGATTTGAGGAAATCTCTGATCGATAAGCCTATTACCAGTGTGTGTCAACTTATGGATCGGATTGACAAGTACAGAAGGGTAGAAGAAGACTAACTGTAGGGGAAAGGAAAGGCTAAGGTGATCCCTCAAGAGATGAGGGATTTCAGGTCGGACCAATACAATAATAACTGGCCTCGAAAAGACTTTGTTGGGCACCCAGGATTTGCCAACACCCAGGTGGTTAATGCTGTGTTTCGAGAACCAGTACAGTAAGTGTTGGAGAAGATTAAAAACGAGCTGTTCTTCAAATGGCCGAACAAGATGGCAAGAGTTCTGATGAGGCGTAATCAAAACCTTTATTGCCAATATCATCAAGACCATGGACATGCTACCGAGGATTGCAGAAATTTGTGGGACCATTTAGACCAACTAGTCCGGGAAGGGAAATTAAAGCAACTTTTGCATCATTCCAGTGGCCGAGAGAGCCAAACGGGTTCGGAATTTCGGGGAGATGCTTCTTCGAGACTCCCTTTAAGCACGATAAATGTCATATTTTTTGCCCTAGGGAGGACTGGATCTTGCCCCTCCAGAGTCATGTCGGTATCTCGTTACCCAGTGGAGGAATTCAGTTCAATGCCGAAGAGAGTCAAGATGGGCATCCCACTGGTGTTAGGTTTTTCAGATAAGGACAAACTTGGAACCATACAGCCTCACGATGATGCTTTGGTGGTTACACTTAGAATTGGTGGGTACGGTGTAAAAAGGGTGATGATCGACCAGGGCAGCAGAGCTGAGATTATGTATCCTGACCTCTATAAGGGGCTAAATTTGAAACTTGAGAATTTAACAGCCTACAGTTCTCCTCTGATGAGTTTTAAAGGTAAAATAGTCATTCCGAAGGGTTAGATCAGACTACCCGTATAGACTAGCTCGGATGTGGTGGGGGTGGACTTCATTGTGGTTGATGCTTTCTCTCCATATACAGCCATTATGGGCAGACCCTAGCTTCATACCTTGGGGGCTATCCCCTCCACTCTTCACCAGAAGGTGAAATATCCCTCTAGAGGCTAGGTTTTGGAAATATTAGGAAGTCAGTCTATGGCTAGGCAATGCCTGGTAGCGGCCATCCAACATTGGCCCGATGCTGAAATCTCGGCCACTGTTGAGAATAGTTTATAGCAATCATAAACTCCGATGTTGCTTTTCAATAGACCAGCCAACGAAGCGAGATGTGAAGATCTAGAAAAGGTAATTATTGGTGATGATCTGGAGAAGTTCTTTCAGGTTGGGGCTCAACTGCCTCTACTGGAGAAGGAACAATTGGTTGAATTTCTTAGAAAAAATGTTGATGTGTTCGCATGGGATGCGTACGAAGCCCCAGGTGTAGATCCAAATTTCATTTGTCATCATTTGAATGCTAACCCCTCCATTACTCCGAAGAGACAGCCACCTCGGCGTCCGTCCAAAGAGCACGCTGAGACTGTCAAAAATGAGGTAACAAAGCTCAAATAGGCAGGGGCTATCAATGAAGTTTTCTATCCTCAATGGTTAGCAAACACGGTGGTGGTGAAAAAGAAAAATGGGAAATGGCGTGTGTGTGTGGACTTCACAGATCTTAATAAGGCTTGTCCAAAAGACCCTTTCCCTATGCCTCGGATAGATCAGTTGGTGGATGCGACGGTAGGCCATCCTCGGATGAGTTTCTTGGATGCCTTCCAAGGATATCACCAGATACCACTAGCACTGGATGATCAGGAAAAAACAGCTTTTGTCACTCCCACTGAAAACTATCATTAAAAGTGATGCCCTTTGATTTGAAAAATGCAGGGTCTACTAATCAGCGGATGATGACTAAAATGTTCGAACCACTGTTGGTCAGGAGCATTGAAGTCTATATTGATGATATGGTGGTAAAGAGTAAGGTGGTATCTGAGCATGTGGGAGACCTCACAAACATTTTCGAAATCCTGAGGAAGCACAAGTTACGTCTGAATGCTTCCAAGTGTTCGTTTGGCTTAGGATCAAGTAAGTTTTGGGGCTACATGGTGACTCATAGGGGAATTGAGGTGAACCCTGATCAAATTAAGGCCATTAACAGCTTGCAATCACCTCGGAATCCCAAGGAGGTCCAAAAACTAACCGGGATGACTACTACGTTGAATCGATTTATATCCAGATCAGCAGATAGGTGCAGACCTTTCTTCCTTTTGCTGCATAAATGGAAAGGATTCGAATGGACCGAGGAGTGTGTCGTGGCATTTCAACAACTTAAAGATTATCTATCTCGGCCACCCATCATGTCCAGTCCTGAGGTGGATGAAGTTCTGTTTGCCTACTTGGCAGTAGCCTCTCATGCGGTAAGTTTTGTTTTGATACGAGTAGACAGTGGCATACAACAGCAAGTCTATTACGTGAGTAAGTCACTTCATAAAGCCGAGGTGCGTTATTTACCACTGGAGAAGGCCATCTTGGTGGTAGTACATGCTACACGAAAACTTCCCCATTACTTCCAGGCACACACCGTGGTTGTCCTAACTCAGTTTCCATTCAAGTCAATACTTCGGAGTGCAGATTATACCGGGAGGATTGCTAAATGGGGGATAATTCTAGGGGCTTTTGATATCAAGTATATGCCTCGGACCTCTGTAAAAGGCCAAGTCCTCGCCGACCTGGTAGCCGAGTTTGCTGAACTTCCTGAAAAAGTAGAGGTAAGGCGGCATGGCATGGATGAAAAATCGGTTGGCCTGATCTCCACACAAGACCCCTCACCCTGGAAAGTATATGTGGATGGAGCAGCAAACCAGCGGGGATCAGGAGTGGGGCTGGTTCTGATATCTCTGGAGAAGATCACCATTGAAAAATCATTGAGGTTGGGGTTCTCGGCTACAAACAATGAAGCAGAATATGAAACTTTGTTGATGGGAATGGCGATGGTCCAGAAAATGGGTGGAAAGGTAGTAAAAATGTTTTCAGATTCAAGACTGGTCGTAGGCCAGGTAAAGGGGGAATTGGAAGCTCGGGATGCCAGAATGCAAGAATATTTGGGTTAAGTTAGGCGCATACAAACAGAATTTGAATCTTTCGACTTATCACATGTTCCTAGAAGTGGAAATACCCATGCAGATTCCCTGGCTACCCTTGCCATTTCCTTGGCACAAGATTTGCCCCGAGTAATACTTGTAGAAGACCTATGCATCCCTACCCCAACAAAGAAAGACTTGCCCCAAGTCCATCAAATCAGGGTAGGGCCGAGCTGGATGGATTCTATACTGCTATTCCTTGAAAAGGACATATTGCCTGAGGAGAAATCAGAAGCTGAGAAAGTGCAAAGGAACGCTCCTCGGTTTTGGCTGTCCAAGGACAAAAAGTTGTACAAACGCTCTTTTTCTGGACCATATCTGCTTTGTGTACATCCCGAGACGTCAGAATTACTCCTAGAAGAACTATATAAAGGAATTTGTGGAAGTCACACAGAAGGAAGATCTTTATCTCACCGAGCCATTACTCAAGGATACTGGTGGCCGGACATGCAAAAGGAAGCACAAGAGTATGTTAAAAAATATGATCAATGTTAAAGATTCGCGCCAAACCTTCATCATCTCGAAGGAGTTCTTAATCCTCTTTCTAGCCCTTGGCCTTTTGCTCAGTGGGGCTTGGATATTGTAGGTCCTTTCCCTAAGGCAGTAGGAAATAAAAAGTATCTGCTGGTCGGCACAGACTATTTCACCAAATGGGTCGAAATTGAACCTTTGGCTAATATCAGAGATGTGGATGTAAAGAGGTTTATCTGGAAGAATATCATTACTCGATTCGGGGTTCCTCATACTCTCATCTCGGACAATGGCCTTCAATTTGATAGCAAAACTTTCAGGAAGTATTGTTGTGATCTAGGGATAAAGAATAGATATTCCACTCTAGCCTATCCACAAGGAAATGGGCAAGCTGAAGATGTCAATAAGGTTATAGTGAATGGACTTAAAAAGAGGTTGGACGATGCAAAGGGAAGATGGGTGGAGGAATTACCACATGTCCTTTGGACGTATCGAACAACACCTCGCCGGTCAACAGGAGAAACTCCCTTCTCAATGACGTATGGGGCTGAGGCTGTAATTCCTCTGGAAACTAGTTTCCCAACGCTGAGAATAAATGCATTCACTTCGGACAGCAATGATGAGCTACTAGAAAAGAGTCTAGATTTGATTAAAGAACGAAGAGAAAATGCAATGGTCCAACTGGCCTACTACCAGTACAAGCTCAAGCAAGGTTATGATACCAATGTAAAGCTAAGGCCGTTAGCCCCAGGAGATTTGGTATTAAGAAAAGTTTTGGGTACTACCAGGAATCCAGTCTGGGGAAAGTTAAGGCCTAATTGGGAAGGACCGTATCGCATCACTTCGGTGGCAGGAATAGGTGCGTACTATTTGGAGGATTTAGATGAAAAAACTATACTCCATCCTTGGAATGTAAACAACCTAAAGAGGCATTACTATTAATAAAAACAGTCCTGATTAGTTCCTTTTTAATTCATTCCAATCAGGTATCATGTGTTTCCCTATTTATTGAAGTATTAAACAGAAACTAAGTCATGTCAGGTTCCTCGGATCACAGACTTAGTGAAAATTAATACCCTTTGACATCTATTGAAGTATTAAACAAAAACTAAGTTATGTCAGGTTCCTCGGACCACATACTTAGTGGAAATTAATACCCTTTGATATCTATTGAAATATTAAACAGAAACTAAGTCATGTCAGGTTCCTCGGATCACAGACTTAGTGGAAATTAATACTCTTTGACATCTATTGAAGTATTAAACAGAAACTAAGTCATGTCAGGTTCCTCGGACCACAGACTACAGACCACAGACTTAGTGGAAATTAATACCCTTTGAAACCTATTAAAGTATTAAACAGAAACTAAGTCATGTTAGGTTTCTCGAACCACAGGCTTAGTTGAAATTAATACACTATGGTACCTATTAAAGTGTTAGTCAAACATTAACTCAAGCATTTAAAAGAAGTAAACTCCTGACTCTCTCTCAGATCACAAGGTTTGTTATCACCCAGTAAAGATGTAAGCCGAAGTAAGCCCATGAGCATCACTTAAAGCATTTTAGGGTACCCTGGACTTGGCTTTTATTTGGTCAAATGTTTGAATATTTTCTTAAAGTAAAAAAAAAAAAAAAAAAAAAAAAAAAAAAAAAAACTTGTTAGAATTAATAGATTCAAAGTATGTCTTAATAGTACTACGGATTCAGTAGTTTTAACCCACTCCGATTACCAATTAAAAATATGTGTAAACTTTGTTTTCTCTTGTGTAAGCAACCTTGTACTTTCATGGCATATGATTATGTTCAAACAAAGAACAGTGAAAATGAAAATTACATAAATGAAGAAAATAACTAATACAAAATTGAGAAAGAAAAATGCATATTTCATTAAAACATGTCTTAGAAAAAAGAAATTCTATTATAGAAATTGTTACTACATTACAAAAATGAAGATTTATTGTTTCAATTTTTTCTGAAGCTTGTCCTTGGAAGTCTTGCTAGCTGGTTTAACTGCTTCAGTAGGAATCATTTTTTCTTTCTCTTTGGGGGCTTCCCCAGCAGGCATGGTAACTGAAGCTAAGGCCTGTTCAAAGCCTTGGGAAGCTACCCCATCTTGTGGAACCTCTGCGGCCTTATCCGAGGATATTTCCTTGGGAACTTCAGGTTCTTTTGTTTGCTCCTGCTGACTGGGAGGAAGAGGATCCTGGGACTGTGTTTCTTCAATCGGGTCAGCAACTGTAGAAGCTACTTCGCCTTGAATAGAAGAAAGGTCTGAGGCTCGTGTGGCTGGTGGAAAATAGATGTTTTCTGGTCTTCTCAGCTCAGAAGAAGCCTTAACCCCGGCTCGGTTGAGGGCTTCCTCCCAAGTCTGAGCACAGTAGGTTCGACACACGGCAGGGACCTCTACCCGAAGGGTTTCCTCGGTCTCGGCTACCCCGACGTCGTAACCATGCTGTTCAGCCTCGTCCCGAGCCTTCTCGGCCTCCATTTTTGCATTCTCAGCCTCAGTTTTCAACCTCTCGACTTGATCTTTAAGCTTCTGGGCTTCTTCTAATTTCTTTCGGAGGGCGGCTATTTGCTCTT
Organism: Quercus tomentella; assembly: GCA_028535165.1. Lineage (NCBI taxonomy): Eukaryota > Viridiplantae > Streptophyta > Magnoliopsida > Fagales > Fagaceae > Quercus > Quercus tomentella. The sequence continues at coordinate 37,866,488 of JAPQVY010000155.1, forward strand.
TGGAAGAAGACAACTGATCATTGGCATCACGCAGGAGCTGCCTCTGATCCTCGGCCTGCCTCTGAGTGCTCTCCAGAGCCGATTCAGCACTCCTCCTGGCCCTTTCCTCCTCAGTCAACTTACTCCTTAGATCTTTGTTGGATTGATCGGCAACGTTGAACGACTGCACAGCTGCTACGCACCTATTGCTCTCGTCGTCCAACTGCCGATAGCAAGAGTTGGTTATCTCCTCAACCCTGAAAGTGGCTTGGACAACCTAAAAGAAAAGGGTTAGTAACCTAACAAATAACAATAAAGATAAAAAAATTAAATTAAAAAAAAAAAAAAAAAGGGATAGCATCATACCATGCCCAGATACCTTTTGAGGTTAAGGAAAACCTCATTCTTCCTGATAGACCGCAGCTCGGCCATATCAGTGGGGAGTAATAAAGCCTCCTCCAAAGCTGAGGCCACATGGCATCCAACACCTCCATCGAAATCCCTGAGCGATGCATCGTCCCTCAAGGGTTCACCATTGAGCATGGGAGCTGGAAGCCAAGCCTGAGGCTCCGGTAGCTGATTATCTCCCCTTTCCATGCCTCTCTACGATGTCTGGCCAGTCTTTTGCTGCTTTGCAGCTCGTTGGGTCTCGTCTTCATGCACGGGGTGAGACCTCCCTGCCTCTACTACATCCTTGCCTTTCTACTCTCTCTTTCTTTTTGGGTCAGCAGGCTCAGGTCTGGATGGCAGAGACGGCTGAGGAGGAGGAAGAGGAGATTTGTGAGGAGGAGGGGGAAGTTTGGGCTGAGTGGACTTCCCCGGTGCATCTTTTCCGGGCTGAGACTCTATTAAATCCAACAAACTTCTTTGGGATTTCCTTTGGATACCCATTTCGTCCGAAGTGATGACGTCTACTTGATGCTGGTAGTCAAGGTCAGCCGACGTACTCTCGGAGGATAAAGGTCGGTTGAACACCTCAAATTCGTCCGAGGAATCTGACAAATCTACAACCCCCTCTGGGTTTTCTTCTTCTTCTCTTTCTTTTTCTCCCTCATCTTCCTTAAGAACGGGTTGGGATGAGGATGCTCCTACCGAAGGGATGCCTACAAAAAGTGGTTGAGTAAAGGGTGTACCCTCAGGAATTGGAATACCCTCAGGAAAGACGAATCCTTCGTGGGCTACACTAATATGGTGAAGACGAGGATCGTTGGCTTTTATCAAACACTTGGGGACTTGAAATGTAGAGGAAATGGGTGTGTACCCAAGAATTACGTGCGCTGCTCGTAATTGACCGTCGGCTTCGTTTACGAACACCTTAGACCGTAGAATTCTATCTAAGCTCTCTCTATTGACTAAGCTAAGCTGAGGTTTAGTAGAACGTTTATCTGCAAAATCATTAAAATGGAAGAAAATTTTGTCTCAAGTAGAGATAGGGGGAAATAAAAGAGAAATATAAGCCAAGATACATAAATTTATGACTATTACCCCACCTGGTTTTCCCTCCTTAGTCAGACAGGTAGGCCATCATGCCATTCCCCATAAAAGATTAAAAAATCCTCCTTTAGCCCTTTGTTTGATGTAGGGAGGCATTGGATTAACCTTACTTCGGGATACCTAGATTTAAGGTAATATCTCTGCCCCATCAAATGATGTAGGTTGTATACCCAGTTCACATCATGGTGTGTCAAATTCAAGTTCATTCTCTCATTTAGGGCTTCTATATTCCCTAATACTCTGAACATGTTTGGGGCGCATTTTGTGGGGGATAGTCTAAAGAATCTAAGGTAGTTCCTTGTGATATTACCCATGGGGATGGTCATCCCTCCCTCTATGAAGGCGATCATTGGGATGACCACCTCTCCTGTTTTCCTAGCGTCTACTCATTCCCCTTGGGCAGCGTATCTCATGCCCACTGTTGGTGGAATCCTGTACTTAGCCCTAAACCTTTTTCTATCCTCCTCGGATTCAACTAAACACTTGAACTTACCCATTTTCTAAGAAGTTTTGAAGAGAAATTAACAAGTTTGAAACGAAAACTAAGAGGGTTCGAGGAAACTTACAGGTTTGAAAAGAAGGTTCTCGGACAAATTTTTAGTATTTGTAGACGCATAGGGAAGTGAGAGAGAGTGACAGGTTCAATGTATGAGCTCTAGGACTGTGCGATTGTTGAAAGTAGGAAAAGGAATTGATTTGAAAAGCTATTTATAGTGGCACAGAAGCTACAAGCGGTAAAATTCCCGCTCGTAAACCCAGGAAATCCTTCACTGTTGGATTTGCATTGTGCCGTTGAACGTGGGGGACAAAAGTGCCGCCAAAATTTAATGATGGCATGCTCTGGACGCCGAAGCGTCAGGAGCGTGCCTTGAGCAGGTAAAAAGGCATTTGGGAGTTCGGGTAGACAGAGTATAACCATAACCGGGATGGGCTGAGGATATCAAAATCCTTCTTTCCTCCCGAGGAGTCGAAAAGCAAGATTTTGAGGGGCTATTATGGGGGCCAGTTAGCCAGAGGGTACTATTAAAACTGTACGAATTGGGCCTATGGCCCAATCCGAGGATATTTACTAGTCCGAGGATGGTCAAATAAGGTTATTATGGGAATGGTAGAAAAAGAAGAAATAAGGATTGTATACGATAGTCCAAAATATGTCCGAGAGAAGTCATCTCGGAAATAGAGATCCGAGGTCAATAGGAGTGTTCTATCATCATGAACATCCTTCAAGGTTGCATCACAGCTAGAAGTGAGACATTGGATAAGGGAGGAGTAGAGGGATGCAACAAATATCTGTAATGCTGCTACCTTCACATTAAATGCATTCCAGCTAACTCTCTAGCCGCATTAATGTGGAGGTGATACCTGAACAGTGGTGCAGCAGCCTTACAGCTGCTGGCTAAAGGTTCTGGGAGGTGTTGGATGGGACAAGAAGGAGTTCCTAGAACCTAACCTACACGTGTATGGTAAAGATGATACCAAGATTATAGTATATAGCATAGAAAGGTGGCCTAAAAAAGAGGGATCGGAAAAACCAAGAAATTTTTGTAATAATCCTTTGAACTCTTGTAACCTTGTTCATGAACTTGACATTATAACATGGCTCCTTGAGCCGTGTCGAGGACAGATTTGCTTATCTTACTTGTGTTTGATGCTCTTAAATCAACAACTGTTATTATCTTTCTTACTGAATAGAACTAACTCTTTCACCCACGCTCTATAAATTCATTGTTTGGGCTCGTTAGGCTAAAACTCAATCCTATATTGGGTCAAATCCAAATCCAGTCCTTACAGTATGTATATTGAATTTTGGTTTGTGTATGTGATTCAAATTTAAGAAAAGTTTATGTTGAAATTTCAGATACAGTAGGTTTGGATAAATTTGATTAATAAAAATCCTATTTTCTTGGGTAGGACTTGAATTCTCTGAAACTTTTGTTTAGTAGCTGATAGTGAGGATTGAGATGTCCCAAAGCCATACAGTAAACTAACTTTTCAACAAACCTCTTTTGTATATTATGATTAGATTTAAATAATCAGTTTGAATATGAGGTATGTTGATTGAATTCTAAGTTTGAAATTTTTTTATATAAAATTTTTCCGTGCATAGCACGGGTTAGTGACTAGTTATTATTATTTATGTGATAGTACATATGTCATCTGATGTGACATAATAATATACTTTTTTTTTTTAAGCGGTTGTTTTGTTAAAGATGCAACATTAAAATAGGTCAGGTTTTCCAAATTGTTTTTTTTTTTTTCCCGATAAAATCCCGAAATTTCTGTTTTCATTTAAAGAGTATATGTATGTTATGAATATTCAACATTGGGAGATTATAAGTGCTTTTAAGTTTTGTGTATCTAATGATGTTTTACCTTGCATTATTGAAGTTTTTGTTGTAATTTGTTACCATGCAACATGGTTAAGTATATATAGTTATGTGGAAGGATAGTGTCTCTCAAAGACCACAGTATGTGGGATGCACATTAAGAGCATCCACATCATTTGGTGGATACTCTTCTATAATACAAAAACTCCTTCATTTTACACATTTTAGCCAAAAAACACCCACATCAGTAGGTGTAAAGTTGTGTAAAGTTGTGTAAAGTTGTGCAAAGTTGTGTAAAGTTGTGCATAAATATACAAATGCTACAGTGACCGTGCATATATGCACGGTCACTATAGCTCGTGTATTGACTATTTTAATAATTTCTTCTCTCTCCTACGTTTGACTCTCATCTCAACTCTCTCATCTCAACTCTCTCATTTGTTTTCTTCTGCGAAATTGCTTTGAGCATATTTGGTTTGTCTTTGAAAATTCCTGGTTTATAACTTATAACTCTGTGTTTTCACTGTAACAGAGAGTCTTAGTCATTCATTGGAGTGAATTACAGCCAAGTCGCCGACAATCTTCCACCACCAGCGGCAACCGCGAGTCTCCTCAAATCGACAACGATCGGAAAGGTTCGACTCTACAGCGCCGATGGTGCGATCATCAAGGCACTTGCGAACACTGGAATCAGAATCGTTATCGGAACCGCCAACGGCGACATTCCAACGCTGGCTTCTGATCCAAATGCGGCAACTCAGTGGGTGAACTCAAACATGTTGCCATACTACCCGGCCAGGAACATCACGCTCATCACCGTCGGGAACTAGGTCGTGACCTCGATGGACCAAGGGCTGATCTCGCAGCTACTTCCGGCTATGCGAAATGTCTAGAATGCCCTCAACTCGATGGCTGGCGGCTGGGTGTGGGTGATTTTGGGTTTGTGTTGGGTTTGTAGCTTGATGGAGAAGATGGTGGCTGGGTGTGGGTGATTTTGGATTTGTGTTGGGTCTATGAGAGGGTTGTAGAGAGGAAACGGAAGGAAATAATAAAAAATGTAAAAAGAATGAATATTTTATTGAATAAATGTGTAGAATAGATAAATTGATGTGGGTGTATTGTAAAAGTAGATGTGTAAAATAAAAAAAGTAGGTTCTTTCTTGTAAAATAGACAGAAAATTTGCACAAACTGATGTGGTTGCTCTGATAATAGCTTAATTTTGCATATTTATATCATTATTAAAAAGTATTATCATACTTATTTTGAGTTAATTCATGCATTTTATAGTTAATTTTGGAATAATGCTAAATAATCAATTTTGTGTTTAATTGAATTTTAATACGTGAATTTGTTTTTTTGTAGGATAATGAAATTAAATAAGTGGATTTGTGCAAAGAAGAAAGCTAATAGACTTTAATTTTACAAGGGCCATGATAAAGTCAAAGAAGGCCAACCCAATTAAATTCATGTCCAATTGGAGCAATGAATCAAAGGAAATTTAAACCTAATCCAAGTCCAATTTGGATTAGGATTCCAGCTTGCACACCAGTTAGTATTTAGGGCATAACTTTCAGCTCAGATGTCCAATCGATATGATTCAAGTTGGGTTGGAAAGCTAACTTAAAGGGCGACAACATTGTAGCTTACCAAAAGTCTGAATTCTGAAGTTAAATGGGCCAAAAATGTCAGTTAAATGAAGCCTAAAAACCTGGGATTTTCTCCAAACGGGAATTCAACTTGTGATAGGATTCCTTGACCTATTTAAAGGCTCTTTAGGACAAAATTCAGAGGGGAGCTGTTGTAGAACATAATTTAGGTTTTCTTAAAGTTTCTTTACAGTTTTTGGAGTCCTATTTGTGTTATGGCTTGCTAGAAGCCTTACTAAGGTAAGGGGTGAAACCCAACCGTTTATTGGTATGTTCTTAACAATTACTTATTGGTTTTAATGCTTATGTTTTTATGTTTTTTATTGTTTTACTCGTCTAGAAAAGTGTTTAGTTCTGTATAATCCTTTGATTTATCGTAGACTCCGGACACGTTAAATGCTTAGTATTCTCTGCGAACTAATTTACTAGTTTTGTTTTGCCTAAAATCAATCAATTGCGTGAAACTACCTTAGACAATTAATTCTTGAGTTTTTATTATTAAATCATCCGACTAAGATCATCCTTCATATGAATTTTAGTTGAGTTATAAAATAAATATTGTTAAGACTACCAATAAATGTGTTGTGTGTGGATCCCTAAACCTTATTGCCTTAATATATTGTTATTTTCACTCAATTTAAATTACTTTCACTAAACTATTAAAAATCTCTTCAATTAAATTTTATTATTTTAGTTTTATTCTCTTGTGGTTTGCTAATCAATTCCCTTTTCCTTGTGGATTCGACCTCGGACTTACCGATTTATTACTTCGCGACAATCCTACACTTGGGAGCATTATTTAAGTCGCAGCACACACAAGTAAGGCTTACATATGTTGTGAGAGATATGTGAAATATCTTGTATGTGAATTGACTTAATTTGAGGTAATTATCCTCAATAGAGAAATATTATGAGAGAAAGGAAATGCATTAAGTAATAAATTGATTTATTTTTCAAGACTTTTCAAATGATGGTTATATGCATTATTTATACAACTCAAGCTTTCTTTCTATTGGCCCCACATGGCTCAATCCTATTAGCTTAGCATGTGTTCTCGCCCATTAACCCATGTGATTATAGTTACACATGTGCCAAGAGCTCTAACTAATTCAACCCTAATTTTAACATGTGTAACTAACTCAAATTGAAGGGATGGAACTATAAGAATTATTAGGATATTTGGCTATTACAAAATCTTGATGAGCTACAATGAGTTTTTTTTAAGTACTGAGGTTTGAGTTTAGGTCGGCCTCCACTTGAAATCTTGCCTCCAGCCCTCTCGCAGAAGGTAGTGAAATTGATTGATTAAAAGAAATTTCTATTTTTTTTTTTTTTTTTTTTAAATCTTTGGTTCAAAGTTGAAACTTTCAAAACTTCACAAATTGCTTTTTTTTTTTTCTTTTTTTCTTTTTTTTTGTAATGCAACATTAATAATATATGTTAAGAGAAGTAAAGAAACGAGAAGAAGTTAAACTCAGAAACCCCCAATTAAATATATGCAAAATCTATTTTATATTTTATATTTTATATGATTAACTATGTCATTATCCTTTGAATAATATTGAAATCAAATACGTACTTCTTATCACCAGTCTAAAATAAAACAAGTCTTAATTTTTAACAATGAAAGGTCATATTATAGTGACTATATTCAAAGTCTTCTTGTCAGACTATTAATTAATTTATTTCTATGTAAGAAGAAAATTAATGTATAAAATACTATTTATTGAATAATTGTTGTCCCCCTCTATAGTCCATCCATACTTATATTCAATTACATGTGATAACTATCTGCTTAAAATAAAATGTAAACGTTTCTCAAAAAAGGGAAAAAAAAAAAAAATGTAAACGTTTGCTCAAAAATATATATGATATGATATTCGCATCAAAAAAAAATAAAATATATATATATATATATATATATATGATAAGGCTATTTTCGTCTAAGAAAATCTTTTAGGCGCCTTGATGAATACCCCTCCAAAGGGACCCGCCTACCTCAGATCCGTCGTGATGAGTCTTTGAATGCCCAACGACTCCAAGCCCATCTCCCCTTGAGGACTTGTCTGGTAGCTCGCATACACGCCGGACGAACGATCTATGCCTCATCCTCCACTCACATACCAACGAATGGAGTGACCATATCGATAGATGGATGACCATACTAACAATTGAGTATGATGGGTCCCACAAGCTTTTGCGTGTTCTCCACTCATGTGTCTTTACATAGAAATAACTTGTACATCATGTTCAAAGGCCTTACTATACGTTCATATCTTCTTTATATGAGAAGAGAACCCGTAAAATCTTGGGGCTTTAACTCGAAATCTCCCCTACAAGGAAAACCCCTATGCTTAAGGGATCTTAGTCAGCTCCATGCCACTACATAAACACAAAGCCCCCTCTTCCTTAAGGTACGTGCAATTTCCTAACTCTTACACTTTTGAGTTATTGGAGATTTTTCTATTACTGACTTAACCTTTGGAATGTTTTAGGCCGGCACCCCACCGGTGCTCTCTATTGATTCTTTGTTCTCTTGTTCTTCAGGTACCCTAATTAGTGCACTTGTGGACGATCAATCCACTGACGATTTTTGTGCATCATAAATATATAGGATTGTGTTAACGGACACCGCAAGGTGCCCGTTCACAACTTTTTTGTCTTTTTTGCAGCTTTATAAGTATTTTTATATCTTTTTCTTTCATTTATCTCATTTTTTTATTTCATAAGACCCATATTAGGGAAATCTTAACAAGCACCGCTTGGTGCTTGTTAACACACACACACATATATATATATATATATGATTAACTTGTTGACCAAGGGGGTGGAGGAAAGATTGATGGATGTAAAGTGCAATATACAAACCTATTCCACAATTCATTGAAAATTTTAAGGACACCTTCCATCATCATCTTAATTAGACGCTGATAATTTCTCAGCCTCTCAAACTGCAAGGCCTCGTTCTTCTTGCTGCGTCTGTATTCATTCCTTGCATACTTTTCAAGTTTTAAAATTTGGGAAATATGTGTCACGTATATATTAATTCACATTCTAATCAGGGACCGATAAACCCTATAAACATTGGTTCCAATTTTATGCTATGTCTGATACACCAAATACCTTCTTCAAAACTTGAGTATATCTGTCATAAAGCATTTATAAATAATAATATTATTAAAAAAAAAAAAAAAAAAGTATATCCCATAAAGCTAAACTTAATTGGGGTTGTTAAACATAGACGTCCACTTTTTATTCCACCGGCCATTCGATAGATATCAGGTTCAATCAGAAAATAAAATATTGCGGTCATTATTTATGTAAAAAGAAGTGATATTTCTTATCAGCCAAAGTCTTTTCTTTTTTTTAAATAAGCCAAGTCTTTTATTAAATGGAAGCCATTAGTCAAATTTTAAATATGTCATTATGTCGCCCTTCACCTAATCTAGTGGCCTCTGTATTTGTCATTTGTGCCCTTCATTGCAGGTTGAAAATTGGATGCAGAAATTTAGGCTGCTCTCCTTAAAAATGATTGTGAGTTTGGCATCAGTTCATTTAGTTTTTTGATAATTACTTTTTACATCATTAGCGATCCGATGTCCCACATTTTAGTTCATGCTTTTAATTGGGATATTAAATACCCGAATCCAAAAATGGGAATGCTGGAACTTCACATTACTTGGCCTTATATCACCTTCAACCTGCCTCATAAGAATCAATCTCTTGTCAAAGGACCAAGGGCTTTTCACCGAATGAGATCAAACAAAGAACAAAAATCCCCCACACGACAATCTGGTATCATAGATTGGAAGAGTTTGGATCTTGCATGAAAAAACACAAGTCGGGGCTTTCTCTTTCCAAGACCTAAGGAAATTTTAAGAGTTAATTACAACTTACTCATCTGTGGTTTTGGCAATTTGGCATTTTACCCACCTAAAGTTAGCTCAATTAGGGTTCTGTAACTTGCATCTATTAAAAATGGGATTAAATATGTATTTTTACTTTCTTTTATGTCTCTCCTCTCAAAACATAAAAAATATATATAAAAGAATAAAAAAGTGAGGGTTTTGTAAAAATTAAAAACAAACATTAGCACTTTGAGCACATGTTCCTTGTGTTTGTCATTCCAAAGAAACTGCAACCATTAGCGCATGGTGAAAAAGATCCATCTTCATTAAAACTTGTTGTGGTTCCTTGTCTTCTTTGGCTGTCTTGGGGAGTTCTTGCTTTTGAAAAATCTTTGTAGCACTTGGAGCACAAGTTTTGTGTCTCCACAGATCCATAAAAGCCGCAACCATTGGCGCAGAGAGGCCGTTCCATATATATAAGGGCCAGTGGACTTGGGAGTTTGGAAATAGGAATCCAAAGTCAATTTGGTGTGGAGAGTTTGATGAACTCACCGACTAGGTTTTTTTTTTTTTTTTAATATCTTTTAAATTTGGACTTTGGATTAAAATCAGTTTAAGATTCGATTTAGGAAAACTAAATTTGAATGTTTTCTTCTCAAAGTTGGATGCTTGATAAAATTTTAATCATAAACGGTGCCTTGATAAAAAAAGAAAATCCAAACTACTGATTAGTTTTATACCAGTGGTAAGGTTTGTTCTTAATTTTTACAAAACCCTCGCTTTTCGATATTGTTTTCTCTTATTCTTTTATGTTTTTTGTGTTTTGAGGGGAGAGAGACATAAAATAAAGTAAAAATACATATTTAGCGTGCGTTTGGATTGGGATTATAAATGAAAATTATTTCACTATTCAGTTTATTTTTGCTACTATTCATGGGCCCTACTGCACTTTTTGGCACTAATCATGAGCCCCACTATATTATTTCAACTAATTTTTACCTTTATCTACAGTATTTTCAGTAATAATTTTTCAGTTTCAGTAAAATAAACGGTATCCAAACACACCCTTAGCCTCATTTTTAACAAAGATGGGTTACGGAACCCTAATTGAGCTAACCTTAGGTGGGTAAAGTGTTAAATTTCAAATCACGAGTAGGCAACTTAAATTTCAGCCAAATCACAAATGGCTAAATTGTAATTAACCCAAATTTTAATGAGTTTGGATCTATTGTAAATTCATTAATGAAAAATGATGTGGCACACAACATGCACGACTAACACATTTGAAGTTGACGTGACTAATAAATTAGTAATAATAAATTTTAATAAATATTTAAAAAGGCCAGATTAGCATTTAAATTGAAAAAAAATTAAAAACAATTCTTTGTTTTTTTAATTTCTCAATTTTAAGGATAGAAAAAATGTTGGAATATACCCAAATTTTTTTTTTTTGGCACTTTCTTGACAACAAAACACAAACATAAAATTAAAATTTAGCAATTTCCAAATCTGGTAGACACAAAAATCAAATTATTGCCAGCCACACCATGACACCTGCATGCTATAGCCTATGACAATTCGAGACCATTCTCTATTGTTGTTGATAAAATAAGATCTCTAAACAGTTCTAAGACAGATAATGGAGCTTAGGGTTTTGTGTCGCGAAACCGCCAACCACACCGCGACACCAATGTTCTCCAAACTAGGACAATTCAAGATCAATCTCGCCCTGCACAACTATCGTTGTTCTTGCCTCCTGTCATTACCACCTATTAAACCCTAACGCCGAACTGAGATCCTCATCACAGAAACCTAATGAGCAAGGGTGTTTCCTTCGTAATGGATTTCCTTTTGGTTAATTGTTAGGGTTTTGAAAATGGGGTTTTAGGATTGATTGTAGATTCATGAATTTGGAGTTTTGATTTAGGTTTAAGGGGCTTTGTGTAGAAATTTGGCCACCCTCACAATTTGGGTTTTAAGTAAAAGTTTTTGGTTGAATTTGTTTCCATCAAAGCTATTGGATTTAACCCAACACAAAGACACCAGCTTGAAATGAGAAGCCCTTTCTATCTAGGTTTGTTAGCTCTTTTCTCTATTTGGTTACTAGAAAAGTTGTTGCTTGATGGAAAATTTGCTAGGTTTTTTTGTATTCTAAAATTTCAAATTTCTTTTTGCCTATTTTTGGTATGGATGTTTCTCAATTATATAGGGGTGAGATGTTGTAAAATGTATTTATGAATTCAAGGATTTAAGATAGAAAATTCAAGAAAGTGTTAATGTGTTTGGTTGTCAAGAAATTGCAAGAAAATGTAAGAAAAGCGAGGAATGTTCCAACATTTTTCACACTTAAACCAACAAAGAGATATATTAGGTTTGAGATCTCAAAATAATGGTCAAAATCTTAGTATGTTGGCCAATCGCATGTAATGTTGAGGGAATACTCATATTCTCAAGACAAAATCCATAATATTGATAAAAGGCATGTCGACGTGTCTATTTGGGAACAACTTATTTAAATTTTTGCTAAACAAATTTTACTAAAAGTGTGCTAAAGTACACTTATACTTTGAAATGGTGAGAAAATGTAAGAAAAAGTAAGGTTTTAAAAAACTCTACATAAAAGCTAAAAAACAAAAAGATAACTTATAATATAGTTTCAAACATTGAGATAAGTTTAATGAGAATTGGTTATTCAAAGCGTTAAACCCAACCACTTTAGTAAAGAGTTACTAAAGTTTGTATTTAATAACATTAGATTTCATAAAATATAAAAAAATAACTAAAAGATTAAACCGGGGATTTAAGGAATAAAATAATTATTTACAAAATTATAGTTATTTTATGATTTTGTATCACTGTGGATGTTTTCATGGAGCAGTCAATTGATTTTATAATGGAGTCTTAAGATTTAACTTCATTAATAAAATCTATAATGCAATTATATTTTTATAGTGGTACTTAATATAATTAATGAAAACTTTGGGTTTGTCAAGAGTTGATAAGAGACCCAAAGCCCATTGGAGCTAGAATTTTATCATATCCTTTGGTTCCACCTGATCAAGCCATATACTAGAGCCCAAAAATCTATTTAAATTATTAATTGATTAGTTGTTTCCACAGAAAAAGAAAAGCAAATGGTTATTTGTTTTCAAGGCCGGCTCTACGCTCAAGTATGAAAGTAAGTGAGGCGGTCGCCTAAGGCCCCAAGTAGAAAAAGGCCCCCAAACTTTGGCTAATACAGTAATTTTTTATATTATAAACTTATTTATTAAGCCCAAAAATATTAGGCAATAAATAAAATAACATTTCTTTCCAAATAAAAAATAAGAAAAAAGAGAGAAAAATGCTACATCCATAACATTTTTCACAACAAATCCTAAGTGGAAGGTTGTTACTAGCTGTTATCAGGGGGAAAAAAGTAATTTCAGTGGTGAGTTTAAATTAGAACCAATAACAACTTCGTATTTAAGATTTGTTGTGAAAATATTGTAAATATAACACTTTTCACAAAAAAAAAAAGAAAAAAAAGAAAAAAAAAGAGCAATATACAAAGAATTTCACAACAGTTGAGCTGACAAACTTTTACTAGTTTTCATCTAGGTCTACCACTAACATCACATTTTTACTTATCATTAGCAATCTATCACATCAACAACTGTGAAAAGTTTTGTCAATTTTTTTGTGTCTATAGATTTTCTAAAGAAAAAAGGATTTTACATGGTTAGTTAATAATTTTGCATCTAAAACAAGATAATAGAATTTAAGTAATATTAATTTTTTTATAAAAAAAATCATATTTAAATATATGAAAAGTCTCAAGTCAATTTTCACCTCAAGCCCTTAAATGCATCAAGCCGCTCCTGTTTGTTTTAAAAGAAAAAAGTTACTACAGAAGTTTTAATGTATGTATGTTTTTTAAAAAGAGAGAAGGTTTTTTTTTTTTTGGATAAATGTATGTATTTTTTTAATAAGAGAGAAGTTTTTTGACAAATGTATGGCTGTTTTTTAAAAAGAGAGAAGTTTTTTGACGAGTCCACACTCTAGGGCTTCTATGAAATTAAGGGTATGTTTTCTTCAAACTGTTTATCTAAGATTCAAAGTTTACATGATTATCCTGTATAATAGAAGTAGATCCTATTGTCTTCCGTTGTTTGGTTTTGTATGTGATTCAAACCTGCAACAATGACATGATAATTTGGTGTTTATTTATAGACATCCATGTACGTACTAGATAAACAAAGACAACATATTGACGCAAAACAAAGAAAGGTTGGATGCCACAAGCCCAAAAAAGTTGCATCCTTTTGAATGATTGTTGCCCTCGTGATACTTAAATAAAACCTTTGCAAGAGTGATAATTACTTATTAGATAAACTGATCGCATTGGAATTAATTAAGCATCTTTCTAGAAGAAATTATAGAGGATCAGATTCAATGTACACATCCTCTATTCATCCATTTATTGCTTTCATAATGTCCTCATGAATTCTTGCCAACAAAAGTCGCTCCATCGTTGAATCTTCTCAAGCAAACAAGCAACAAAAGAATAAGACAAAAGTAAAAATATCTAAATCCGACCGACAGAAATAAAATATCTTATCAGGTATTTATTCTTTTTTGGAAAGTTAGATATCCTCTAAATAATATGTCAATGAAATTTATTAATATAGGAAAATTATTAGGTAATTTTATAGTACCATAAATGTATAGTCTCCACCATCATATGAATAATAAATTCCTCCATAAATTAATTAGTGAAATCCACCATTCATATGAGAGAACGAAGTATGCATTTATAGTAGGTACACAATAATTTCCCATTAATATGACACGGCCAGACACTTTTTACTAAAGGTAGGTGTTACATTAAACAAGCAATTAGGAGTATACAATACAAATTTAGTCTGAAAACACGCACAAAAATACAAAAGAAATACATAATATTAAACAACAAAGTGCACAAATGGAACAACAGCAGCAACAATTAATATGAAAAACTATCTTACAACTCAGAATGAGCTTCCACGTCCACATCCTCTTCCACCACGGTTTTCAGTTTTGCATTATCAGAGTTCCTCACAGAGCAATCTGCCCGAATTTCTCCTTTTTTGCCTGTCAACACACTCAATTGTCCCATTTTGATCATGGATTTTGCAAACTGCTCAAAGAAAAGCTCCTCATCAAGAGCAAAGCTTTCAACAATGCCCTTAGTCCTGCTATCCGTGTACAAGTCTTGGTCTGAAGTGAATAGTCCTTCGCGATTCATGAGGTCAACATAGTACTTGTTATCAAATTTATTAGGAGACCGCTTGTCCAAGACGGTGGTGGCATTGGTATCCAGTTTGGGACATACTTCTTTGAGTTCATTGGCGAATGTTTTGGCCATAGTAGGGTCTTGGGTTGGGTAGAGCCGCTCGTCGAAAGAACTGCAGTGGCCAAGACCAATGGTGTGGCCACCAGAGAGGGCTACCAAATCGGTGGCATCAAGTTTTTGATTGGTGGCCAGTTTTTCAATAAGGGTACTAGCGTTACTTGTGGGTGCGGGTAGGAGGTCCAATGTAACGGCTTGTGTAGCAAAGCTTTGTCCGTCCCGCCTTCCTAATGGCACACTGTATTCAGGGCCTCCTGACTGCATTCATGAAGAACATGCATAAAATAAAAATAAGGATTGTATTTTAGCATGAGTCACACCAAAAGTAATTTTTTTCTATACCTATAAAAAGTTATATATGTACCAAAATTGATAGACAAAGTTTAAACCACACAACTTTTGTATCACCTCATCAACTTAAAAAAAAAAACTTTTGTATCATAACTTTAAAGTAATCAATAATGAGTGATTCAAGAAAAAAAAAAAAAAAGTGATAAATTCATATAAAAATGATCACTACTCACAATCAAATCAATCGCATTATCAACTTATGACAAATGATATGACGGTAAAAGAGCCGTTACAAATTATTTTATTTTATTTGATCTGGTTACAAAATATGTTATTAAAAGATGTCAATGTGTGAGAAAAATATGCCAAACTAAAGGCCTGTTTTGTTGGTTAGTTTGAGTAATGTTGTTTAGGTGTTTTTGATATACATGTGGGTGAAAAAATGTGTTGAAATGTGTGTAAGGTTGTTTCAAATGTGTAGAAATGTGAACTTAACTACCAAACATCCCCTAAAACTTTCAAGATGTCCCAATGAGATGGACCACAAAAGTCCAAGTATTTGACAAAAAAAGACAAGTGGATCGAATAAGTCTATACCGTCTCTTCTAAGTTCTATCCTATAGCTAATTAATGCATTTGTAAAAGAAAGAACATTGTTTTCCAAGAGAAGCCAATCTTTCCACGTTAAATTGAGGTGTCCCATTAGTCCAACTTTGAACGGGTCACCGTAGAAAATATAGCATTTAATAGCTTCCTTACTTTTTTTTTTTATATGAATTTAATACCTTACTTACATAAACATAAAGTCAAGGCAGCAACACCATAAAAAAAAAAAAATAAATAAAAAAAGACAAGGACAAAGCAGCAACATCCTTGTGTAATATATCTATTACTACACCTTTTACTTCCTGTACCAACTATTACAATATCCGCCTAAACCTAACCGACATAACCACTACCATTAAGATGTTTACGAGTGTGACATAGACGATAAGGGCATAAGACTAAAGAGTTTGTAGCTTGGCATTTTTATGCAAGACATCAAGATTAAAATACCCTATTTCTCAATTATTGAATTATTAAAAGAAAATGGTACACTTTTTGCTCTATTAAATAAAATTTTTGTAGATTTTAAAATAATAATAATAAGAAGAAGAAGACAAACATGACATGTTAACATGTATTTATAAATATTTTTAGAAAAATGAAAAATGAACGAAGAATTATAATTGAAAGTGTCAAGTGCTCTTAGAACAATTGTTAACAAACTATTTTTGGAAAGTTTTAACAAAATTTTTATGCAAAATTGAAAAAATTGTCAAAAAATTAATTGTTTTTTTTTTTTTAAATAAAAAATTTTCCTAAAATAATTAAGGGCATTTATTAACATTTTCCTTTATGAAAAAATTATGGAAAAGTGCATATGATTTCAAAACGTGTGTTTATAAGGCATTGTTAAGATATATATATATATATATATATATATATATAAAAAGTGGGTAACTTGATAATCATAAATAATAGGCAGTGGGACAAATACAATAAAGTAAGTAAAAGAGGTGGAGGGAAGCATTTAATTAATTTAATTACCAGGACAACAGAGTCACGAGCAGCGAGAGCAACTATGTCAGCACAAGAGACGATTCTTCCGCACTCCTTGTGGATAAGCTCACGTAGATCCTCAATGATCTCAAATGCCTTGGCCCTCAAAGTCAGGTTTGGAGGTGCGTCCTGCTCACTTGGACCACTGGCTGATCCATCAAGCAACACCGAAGCATCACATCCCTGCATCGCAAATTACAACAACAAACACATCATATATATCAGTCAAAAAAAAAAAAAAAACACATCATATATATATTCCATCCGTACTCAAATTATGATGGTCCCACAAACAAATAGTCCCTAAACAAATCATATGATTCCTGATCGATATCCATATATATATATATATATATATATAAGAATATCTCAGTTTCGCATGCAATACATAATTAATAAATAAGTAAAGCAAAAAATATATATAGAGGCTTATAGGCAATTACGATCAATGCTCAAAAACTTGTTTAATTAATATCTGACTTAATTAGTCGCCTTTTTCTTTTATTTAATTAAGTGAGCTCAGATGTTTTTGTTTTTGGTAAATAATTAAGAAAAATGGTTTGGCAGTAGTTAGATATACATATTAATATAATTATTTCTCTCCTCTTTCCCCCTTTTCTATGTGGTAGGTATTCGTCTATTCTTTGCTAAGTCAAGACAGAAACAGATAATAAAGTTAACGGTAGACTCATACAAGAACTAACAAAAACCGGTCTGATCAACTATATATATTGTGAAAATTATTAAGTCTAACTTTACTAACTAAACTAATATTCTGTGCAGGCAATGGCATACAGAAAATACATTCTCCATACCATATATAGTTGACGATCGCCTTATTAATTATTATATGCTACAAGATGGTCTAGTAATTATATAATTTCATCATTTAAGGCTTTTAAGCTGTCATGAATAAAAGTTTATTATCTAAAAAGAAGCTCGATCAGTGGGCAAAATAGTTCACTCTGTTAGGAGAAAGGAAAGCCGAAGCGCGTCATGGAGAGCTCACCAATGGCCATTTAACTGCTTATTATGATTTGAAACCATTTGTTAAAAAAGGGCTACCAATTAATATTTAAATTGGACATTTTAATATATATAGTTTTGCAAGGACTTGCTCTAGTAGAACTATCAAGATGATGATGATGTGGTTCTCATCAAAAATAAAAATGATGTGGCACAACTTGGACTTGTGTCACTATTTTGACCGATTGATCAGTGCTAGGCACTGGACCAGAGCAAGCTTTGGCCGTTATCGTTAGAGCATCAGATTAGCGGTGTCAAAAATAAAGGGTCTGTTTGGTGAGTGAGTTAAAACTCACATTTTCACATTTTAAACAATATTAAACATATTTTCACACATTTTTTCATCCATACTATTTTAAAAAATTTCAAATAACAATTTTCAAACTATCCCTTAACGTACCTTAGTAATTTGACACCGCAACAAATAATATATCTACTAAAATAAATAACAATCACCACCGCCAAAACAATAAAGGAATATATCTTTCAATAAATAATTTAAAAAAATTTAACCATATTAGCTACGATGCACAGCCAAAGATCTAAGCTACAGCACACAGCCAAAGATGGCTGTGCACAGCATAAAAAAAATATTGGTTTGTCTCTACTGATGCAGCACACTTTTGCTATATTTTGAAGGTAAATTTAGCACTTTAAAAAAATGCCTCCACCAATACTAATGCTCGCAGTAAAAAGATAGCGATCATGGATCCCTAATAAAGTAACAGTGAGTCATGAGCTTATAAAATATTTAGTTTGGATTTATAATTATTACCTGAACAAAGCAGTCATGGAAATGAAGACGCAGTAAGCCAGCGGCTTGGCCAATGTCTTTCTTGAAGATCTTCTTAAGCTGTTTTCTGACAATTGAATCAAGGTCAGGGCAGCTTGATTCGTAGAATGCCCATGACAGTCCTTTGTTTACAGGGGCAGAGGCAGCGTATTGTTTCTCTGCGGCAGAAGCAAAGGAACCCAGTAATAAAAGAGAAGAGATCAAAAGCATGAATAAGGGAAAAGAAGAAGTAAAACTAGCAGCCATGTTGATGTTGGGTTTTCTTTGTTGATTGTTGAGTTGTGGAAAGATAAAGAGCAGTGAGGGTCACTATTTAAAGAGAGGAAGAAAAGCTCTGTCTAGTTGTTTGAATAGTCTCATAGGGTATGCTAGTAAAGTGGACTCTGTTTTTTTTTTTTTTTTTTTTTTTGACTTTTCAAGGTAATGGCAAATGGCAATGTTGGAATCAATTAGAACGTCGGAATATTCCAAAATATCCATAAGCCACGTGGTGAACACAGATCCTTTGATCTTTCTCTTTCACATTGCAACTTGGTGTACGAAATTGTGTGAAAGGCCACATTATAGAAAAATCTTATCCGATTGATCATGATCATGGTGGACTGGGAACAGATAAATACAAGAAATATAGAGCCTGGGTCTTTTTTCTACCCAATCTCTCTATTCAAACTTGGCTGCCAAGTATACGATAATACCCCGTCTATCAGTTGTTTCCTAGTCCGAAGCAATGCCCACGATTCTATCCTTTTCAGGGACGGTTTGAATACCCTTTTTTACTAAAAAGTAAAAATTGAAAATATTGTAACAAAATAATTTTTAAATACATAAATAATATCATAGAACCTAATTTTAATGAAAATTTTGTTAAAAAAAAGTACTTATGGATCCCGTAAACAGTACACGAGACCCACTGATTTTGACGCAAATACAGCTGAAAGGAACTTTCAACTCTATCCAAACTCATGCTAGATCTATCATTTTTTTTTATAAGTTTTAATTTATGGGCTTCTGTCTAATGCCCTCAGTGCACTGGACCCACTGCGATCACGACACATGTCTATTTTCGGACACATGTCATAATCGCAATCAGTCCAATGTCACTAGACACTAGACAAGAGTCACACTCTTAATCTATCATGTTAGTAAAAATTTATGTCTATTCTAGTATAATAGCTTCTTTTTTTCTTTTTTACTTACCTACTCACTTTTCAAGATAACACATATTAAATTATTTATTTTATACTATATTTTATTAAAATATTAACTTTTTTTTTTTTTTCCATACATCATCCACCAGATGCGTTTGACTAGGGTTGGGTGAGGCAGTTTTTATTTTTATTTTTTTCCCTTTTTTTTTAAAGTATATTTGTGATGTATGATTTAATAAATATTTGGTAAATGATCAATAGCAAGTGGCCTTATCAAATTTACTCTCTGTAACTTAATTTTGAAGAAATGATAGGGAAACCATTAATAATCGACTTCATCTAATTAAGTTGAGAGGGAAGCATGAGGAAGTAAGCGGAAAGTTAGAAAGACCTACGCGTAAATGAAGAAAAAAAGAATTAAACTTTCATCCTTAACCTATAAGAAAAGAACAATGACTTTCATAGTTTTGCAATATTAATAAATATTTGGTAAATGATCAATAGCAAGTGGCCTTATCAAATTTACTCTCTGTAACTTAATTTTGAAGAAATGATAGGGAAACCATTAATAATCGACTTCATCTAATTAAGTTGAGAGGGAAGCATGAGGAAGTAAGCGGAAAGTTAGAAAGACCTACGCGCAAATGAAGAAAAAAAGAATTAAACTTTCATCCTTAACCTATAAGAAAAGAACAATGACTTTCATAGTTTTGCAATATTATTGACCATTTCCTTCCTCTCTCTTTTTTCCCCTTTTTTAAAAACCATCCCTAGTATCCTTTGTTGAGCTTCGAATAAAAATTAAAAATATATATTTGTTTTAATATCAAAAGTTTTGTAATTGGCACCTCTTCCAAAATTTAAACATTGCTATGTGGTTTCTCTTTCTTTGTTTTGTATTTCATTTGAAATTTCCTAAGCCCTTTCACACGTGACTAGCCTTGGAAATGTTGAAATCTTATTATTTTTTTAATAAAAGATGGGCTGAATGGTTCAGCCTTTACTTCTTTTTCAGTTTTGAGCCCCACGTTATGTGATGCATTAATTGCATCACATTAATTGAACCTTTTAGTTTTTTATTTTTTTTAGTAGCAACTTTTTAGTTTTCTTTGTATGTAATAATGTACAATTAAGGGGGTGTTTGATAGATTCGTTTAATATATTTTCACACATTTTAAATAACATTACACATATTTTCACATACTTTTTAATCTACATGTATATCAAAAACACCCAAACAACATAACTCAAACTCCTCTCCCAAACACCCCTTAGTTTTCTGTTTTTTATATTGTGTTTTTCTTTCTTTGTATACAATGAACAATTGAAGGAATGTTTTATGGTAAACAAGAATTTTTGAGGTAATGTTTTATGATAAATAGAGATTTTTGTGTGTGTATATATATAAAATATATAAAATAGCGGTAAACCTGAAACGATACACCGGTATTGACTGATACCCGAAATATATCGTACTGCTGGCCAAACCGGTACAGTCTCCGGTACGATATTGACTTCCTTGATCCTTTGTTGAGCTTTGAATAAAAATTAAAAATATATTTTTTTTTTAATATCAAAAGCTTTGTAATTGGCACCTCTTCCAAAATTTAAATCTCGCTTTTTTATTATAACTATCAAATTATTATTATTTTTAAAAAAATTATCATTTTTAATTAAGTGATAATTCTTAATTTACTGATAACTCATTAAAGCATTCACATTGGAGATTCTATTTTAGCAAAAAAGTTATTTTAGCTCTCAAACAACAAAAACAAAGCTTTGTTCGAGTTGCTATATCTAAAGTTTTTTAGCAACCTGCTACAGTAATCTGCTACAGACAGCAACTACTGTAGCAACTACTTAAAATAAACCTCAATTTATTCATCTCTGTCTCTCTCTCAATTAAATATTCACTCATTTTTCTCACAAATATCTCTCTTCTCTGTCTCTTGCCTAAACTCACTAAACACTGAACTCTCTCTCTCTCTCTCTCTCTCTTTCTCTCCATACTGAACCCATAGTTGATCTCTTCCCTCTACATTCTCATTTTACAAATTTCTCTTTTTGCTCTCTCTCCTCTTTGTTCTCTCATTCATCTTCGTTCCAAAACCAACATAGGGGGTTGCAATCTTGGGTTACAATAGGTTGTGAGTTGCTAGGTTTTTATGGGTTATTTGGTGGTGATGATGGTGGTTTGCTCGGTTTTGTGAGTAGCGATGGTGGTTGGTTGCTGGGTTTTGTGAGTGGTAGTGGTGGTAGGTTGTGGGAGTCCTTTTTGTAGGTGTTGGTGGGTCATTTTGCTAGGTGGCAATTGTGGCTAGTGTTTTGTGTGGGTTTGTTGGGTTTTTGTAGCAGAGAGCAGAAGTGAGAAAGAAAGAAAGAAATAAATAAAAAGTGTTGGTTGTGATGCGAAAAATAAAAGATGAAAAATGTAGGCTGAGTTATAAAATGCAATGTTTTGAAACTTGGACTGGACCAGCCAGTCCAACCAAGTTACCCAGGAACCGGCCTAGAAGTTGGTCTTTTTAATGGTAGGAATTAGGGATGGCAATTTTTCTTCGCCCCGCCCCTCCTTGTCTCCATCCCGCTCCGCGTTACTAAGGGTTATAATTGTAAATTTTTCATACCCTAAAACCCTACTATTTAAAAAAATATATTAATATTAGCATATTTTATTCTACCCAATGTGATTCTCTGCCTTTATTTTGTTATGTGTTATACTATGAGATTTTTTTATTTTATTTTTTATGATTGTCTTGTTAAACACTTGGATATATTATTCAATTTTTTCTAAAAATTGATTTGACTTGATGGGATAAATTTAGTTGTAATTTCAAGTATATTTTTATTAATGAAATAGGTTTCATTAAAAAAATTGTACTAGTTGTAGGAAAAATTAATAAAAAGTAGAGTTTTACGGAGTGGGGCGGGGCTTCACGGGGCCTCAAGGGGCGGGGATGGGGTGAGAAAGTATTCCCCATCATGTAGGGTGGGGCGGGGATGGGACAAGATAAAACCATGCAGGGCGGGGACGAAGACCCCATCCTTCGGCCTCACCCTGCCCCATTGCAATACCTGGTAGGAATAGATCCTGGGCGCAAGTAACAAATAATCCAAGATAAATGCTGACCACTAAGGCAGCCAGGATCTTGACTGTCTAAAGTGAAAGCATATTGGATTTACCTTAATTTTCAAAAACTTAGATATATTAAAAAAGAATCCAATGGTCTAATTATAAATATATGATTAAAATCATAAATATTTTATTGTGACTAATATACTTAACATTATCACATGTGAAACATCAAAATTATTTGCTTGTTTAAGTAATATTTTATAAGGATTTCATGTTATTACTAATTATACTTTTATATTTTTGCACTGTATTTTTTAATACTATATTTTTTATATAAAATTTGTGAAAATGTACTTGAAAATTAATTAATTTCTCTATATATCTTTCTTTTTAATCAAGATTACTCATTTTTACAAATTTGTTATATTATTTTGTATTTATTAAATTAATTATGACATCATTACAGACCGACCTCAATCGGACCTCGGTCCGACCTCAAAAACTTTGAACTTCTCTCTTTTAAGGTTTTGTGAATGGTCCGGGTATGAAAGCCATAATAAAATAATGTATTAAAATAGATAAAGTGGTTTTTTAATATGCTAAAAGCTAAATTTATTAGAGCATCTCCAGCAGTCTTTCTAAATTTTTGTACTATTTAGAGAGTGAACAGTGACATTTACCTTTTACCTATCTATTATTTGGAGAGCATCTCCAGCAGCCTTTCCAACAGACTCTCTATCCTTTCTCTATCTCATTTAAATATTATTTCTTCATTATTTTTTTATTATTTCTTTAATCTTTCTTTATTCTTTTTTAATCTTTTTTTATTCTTCCCCAATAACTATATTTTTATTTTTCCCAACGGTAACATTTTCAAAATTTTCAACAATTATATAGGCTTTTTTTTAAGGGTCATATTTTTCAAATGGTAATATTTCTCAGTAGTCATATGTTTCAAAAAGACTATTTCAAATTACATAGAATTTTTAAAGTATTTGTACAAGACACATAAATGAAGAGAAATTTCAAATTACAATGAAGAGAATTTTTAAAGTACTTGAGTCTAAAATTATTATAAGCTCATTCAAATTCAATAAAATCATATTTATGCTTATAAAATTGATTGTTCATTCAAAAAAGAAGATTATTATATATCATTTATCCATGTCTACAAATGCATACAACTGTACATGCCACTATATACAAAATAATCTAGTTAGAATCATAGTTAAAGAAATAAAATAACATTAAAATGTCAAAATTCATTAGCAATGAGAGAAACATAGAACCTGCTTAAATGAACATATTAAACATACATTAAGCCAATCAAGAATCAGTAAAAGAAGGGGGGTAAGGGAGGAAAGAAAATCTCATAAACCAATCTCAGCAACACTAGTAGTCATTTAACACATTTCAGCAAAAACTAAAAAGCTTATAATAGAAAATACGAAAGCCACAGTTAGAAGTATTCATGAAGATCAAGCCACAGTTAGAAGTAATCATGAACATTATGTATTAAATTAACCCCACTTCTCTTGTCAACAACCAGCAAATAAGTGATGATACCAACAGAGGCTAGTCATGGGAAGCATGTATGAATCTCATCAGTACTACATTAAAGAATAAAAACATCAATACAAAAGAAGTTTGACATTTCACAGTTAATACTAAACACTAAACCTGCTTGTTTCATTGTAGCAAGCTACTGATACAGAAGAAGCTTTACATTTTAAAAGCTAATGGAAATTAGCTGTAAAGTTGAAAATCATCTTGGATATATGTATGTAGTACAGTAGGATCACATTGCAACAAAAAAAAGTGAGTGACCCAACATATATCCTTAGTCAGTAGAATCATATTGTAACCAAAAAAAAAAAAAGTTTTAAGCGCTCTCTTAATCATACAAAACAAGAGCATTGATGAATATAATAGTCTAATGACTAGACCTTCATTTTTCAAGAATCTCCATTTGGTGCTGATGAATATATTCTTGCTGCACTGAAAACAACGTACTTACATCCATCATCATAATCTCTGTTTCCTCCTTCACTGGTTTCATTCTAAATTTCTTCATTTCATTGTCCTCCTTCAATTTTTCCATTTCATTTGCCTCTTTCAATTTTTTCATAGCCAATTCTATTTTCATTTTTTCCGTTTTAAGTTTTTTATACTCAAGAAGAATTCGAGCCATCTCCTACTCATGGTTTGCAAAACGTCCTTTCTTAATACGAGCCATTTTCATCTCATTCATTTTTCATTTTTCTTCCGTCATAACATTCAGTACATCTTCTATATGAGAAGTCGTACCTTCTTTGCACTTTTGTTTCTTCAATCTTTCTTTTTAAACTTTCACCCCTAGTGGTCTCTCCAAGTTTACAATTGGAACTTGTAGAAAATCATCATCCTCTAAATGTTCAAACTCTAGATTAGAAGGTAAAGATGCCTCAAATCTCCTTTTTTTTGGTTGTTGATTGTTAACAATAACCAACCATTTTGGTGAGCGCTTTAACAAATTCCAACAATGTTCATGCTGAAATTTGGTGCCCTGGATTGCGTGATAAAGTTTTCTTGCTGCATCAAGTTGAACAATTAACAAATAGATTATAGTTACTATCTTGAAATAGTTGAAATAAATTAGCAAATTAACACAAATTTCTTTATAAGATTTACCTTGTCTTCTTCAATTTTACCACTTTCATTCTTCGATTCAATTTGTGATAAAAACCCACAAAACTTATTGGTGGAAAGTTGAAACGTTGACCATCGATTCATAAGAGAACCCGTTGTACGCTCAGAAGTGAAGGTCTTCCACTTGTGGTAGTACTCCCAAATTCTCGACCAATATGTTTGGCGTTTTTGGTTATTACTTTGCACTACATCTTGGTTGACATTAAGAAAGGCAGACACAAGAAGAATGTCTTCTTCTATGGAGAAGTTGTTGCCACATTGTAATTTCTTAGTTGTGGATTCAACTTTGGGTGGAGACATTTGGCTAAATGTTTGGGCTTGTGGAACACTGTCTTCATCACTAATATGTGAAGATCCAGACATATAATCATTATAGCTATCTTCTATAAGATTAGTGAATGATGTGCCTCTTGGAATACTCGAATCCATCCCTAGTAACAAAATCAAAAAATAAAAACACATAATGCCATTTATGTAAACCAAAACCAGCTAATAAACCAAAAAATACAGAGTCAGGATTGAGAAACCAAAAAAAACAATCAAGTTCATCTTAACAAAACAAACCTTCTTGTTGGAAAGTGAATCATACATTTCTTGATCTTGAGATAAGATACAACTGACTCTAAAGGCACTCAAGATGAGACATGCAATAAATTGAACATTAATAGATTGAAACACACTTAGGTAATTTTTCTAAACTTGTTGCTTCCTAAAGATTTTTAATTGAAACTATTAGAACTTATTAAGAGACTAGATATCTTAGTAGTTTATAACTATCTTAACATGTAGATCACAAATTATAGGGAAGGGAATAACCTGCCCAATCAATGAGCTCAAACGATAGAAGATTCACTACCACTTATAGGGATGGCAATTTTGCCCCGCCCCGTTTAACCCGCCACTCCCTGCTTCGCCCCATGCGGGTTTTCGCCACCCCGCAAAGGTGGTGGGGCAGGGATGGGACAAGATTTTAGCCCCGCACCACAGGGTGGGGCAGGGCGGGGCGGGGTAGGGATGGGTTTAGACTTTTTAGACCCACCCTGCCCCTCCCCGTCCTCACCCCGCCCGCATTGCTAAGGGTTATAATTGTAAATTTTTCATGCCCTAAAACCCTACTATTTAAACAAACATATCAATATTAGTTTATTTTATTCTACCCAATGCGGTTCTCTGCCTTTATTTTGTTGTGTTATACTTTGAGATTTCTTTTTTATGATTATCTTGTTAAACACATGGACATATTTTTCAATTTTTTTCTAAAAATTGATTTGATTTGACGGGATTAATTTAGTTATAATTTCAAGTATATTTTTATTAATGAAATAGGTTTCATTAAAAAAATTGTACTAGTTGTAGGGAAAATTAACAAAAAGTAGAGTTTTATGGGGTGGGGCGGGGCCCTAAGGGGCGAGGATGGGGTTAGAAAGTTTTTCCCATCATGCGGGATGGGGTGAGGCGGGGATGGGGCAAGACAAAACCATGCAGGGCGGGGACGAAGACCCCATCCCTTCAGCCCCGCCCGCTCCCATTGCCATCCTTAACCATTTACAAAAATTGACTCCAATTAGTACATTGAAATTTTACAAAATCTCATCTTCTTAATCTTTCAAAGATATAATATTATAGCTCATTAAGTATTCATTTATCATAGATGGATATCTAAAATGAAGCTAAAAAGTAATCATCATCCATAAGACTCCTCACATTGCTGCATTGTGGAGTTGGAACAAAGTTTAGATTTCAACACCAAACCAAACCCAGCTACAAGGGTATGGAACTAGTTGCCCATAAATTTCATAAACCAATCCAGTACAAAAATAAAAAGTTTAATCCACCCAAAGTGCATTTTTAACTATAAAATCATCTAATAAAAAAAAACCCAATTAATAAAAGGAGCATCCAAATAAATCCCAGAAACTTGAACAAAAAAAGAGGAAGAAAAAGAACAGAAAAATCGATTAGTACTCTAGGCATCATAGACTCCTAATACCCACAGCAAAAATGTAAAAACGAGACACCCAAAAAACCAATATAAATACCCATGTCTTTTCTATCGAATAGTTGGCGTACAATAGAGATGAGGCCAAAATTTTAATTAGAAATTAAAAAACTCTAATGGAATCAGATTAGCTTATTGACTCTAATAAGAGTAATTAAATATCAAAATAGAAATAAGATCAAGAAACAAAGTGAAAGACATCAACGTAAATTAGAGAGACAAAAAAAAAAAAAAAAAAAAAAAAACCAAGACCTAAACTTAGACAGTAACTATAGAAAATCATGCAAAACCACTAAATCATCAACTTGTAGAATAAACCAACAAATTCAAACATGATGCAAAACCAATTAAATCAAATTTTGGGTACCGATTTCCGTGATTGAGCCGATGTTATCAGTTCTCTGTTCTTCCTCAGGTGGTTGAGCCAAACTACAACTAAAAGCCTTGGTTTGAGGGTTGAAAGATGTAAGCCACAGTTTTGTGAGAGAGAGTTACGTAGATCTTGTGACTGAGAGCTGATTCCCCTTTGTTTTCTAATGAGAAGAGAGAGAGAGTTTTTTAATGAGAAGCCAGAGAGAGAGAGTGAAGAAGAAAGAGAGAGGGAGGAAAGAGAAAAAAGTCATTTTTTATTCAACCGGGTATTATTTTAAGGAAGAATATTGTTTAGAATTGCTACAGTACTCTCTTCTTCAAGAGAGCTACTGTAGAAACTCTAATGGCCTGTTTGGAAGTTAAAAAAATGAGGGGAAGTACAGTAAAGGGAGGGAGAGTAATTCAATTACCTTATTTGGAAGTTTTTTAAGGAAGGAGGGGTTTCAACTACCTCTAACCCCTCCTTTTTAATTCCCCCAAATTGGAGAGATTTGGAAGGAGAGTAGAGTAGAGTAGATAAATTATTGACCAAATGAATTCCCTAATTTACCATTTCTAAATTAACAAAATTACAAACTAATTATATAAATAATCTTTGTTTGTTTTTTGAGAAAATTTAAGGTGAATGAAAAAAAAAATTAAATTCTAATCTGAATTACAGAGACGAAGTTAGAAGTATCTGAATACTGAGATGTCAGACTCACCGACGCCACTCTCTTAGGGCAAAGCCCTCCTCCGACTGCATCTCCGACGGCAGAGGCAAGATCAGGCCGTCCAATCCGCCAAAACCTCCATCAAAGTCCTTTTCGTTCTGCTCCAGCGAGAAATTAGAGAATCCTCCGCTATAGATCGGTGGCGGAGACGGAGTCTCCTTTCCGTTTGTGTAGAGAACACGTCATCTACGTCACCGGCAATGAAAGACTGGCTGGCGAAGATCGAGGGCGAGGGCGAGTCTCCGACCGAGTCCTTGATCGAGTCGGCGTCGAAGTTCGAGAACGATTCAAATCAATGCGACGCGAGGCGTGGATCGTAGCCGAATCGCTGCGATTCTCTCTCTTTTTTTTTTTTTTTTTTTTTCTAAACCCAGATCACACTCACAGACCCTCTCTCTCTCTCTGTCTTTCTCTCTCTCCATGGCCGGATCTAAACCAACTCTCTTGATTTTCTCGCATAGACCCAGTGTTTTTGTTTCTCTTTCTCCTATCCATAATTCTTTTTTTTTTGATATAATCATGTCCATAATTCTAAGTTAAATTTCATTTTTTATTTCTATTTCAAGAGAATGATTTCATGGTGTTGATAATGGACATTTTGAAAAATAATTTGGGGGTTTTGATTTGTGGAAGTGTTGGATTAAGTGAGAATTTTATGTCAATGCATCATAGAGGCTTTGGTTTAAAACCTTATCTGATTTGTGGTTGCAGATTTGATAAAATTAGGAATTGATTGTCCGATTTTTTTTGGGTGTATTGTGTGTTTGGTTGCCAAGAAAATGAACGAAAAAATTCACTAACATATTCTAAGATTTGGACGAATGATAATCAGGTTCAAGACTTTACAAAATTGATAAATTAATCATAGACCAATGTTGCAAGTCCATTTTCAAATAGGAGTAAATTTGTCTATTTAAATCATTTACTCTCCCGTCCATCATAATTTTTAAAATATCCAAACAAGAGGAAGGGCTAATTACTCTATTTCCCCTTACTAATTTTAAAAACATCCAAACAAGGTAGAGAATAACCATTTCCCTTTACTCTTCTCCCTACTATTTTCCTCCCCTCTACTCCACTCTACCCTCCTCCCTAAACTTCCAAACAAGCCATAAAAGAAATGTAGAGCTTGGCAAGTCTGTTGGAGTGCATTTTTTGTGTGTTTGCTCACCAAAGTTAGCTTTGGAGGGCTTGTTAGAGATGCTCTTAGTACCACAAAAGTAAATGCTACTATAATCTACTTTTTACTTTACTTATTCTATTTAACTATAAAAAAAAAAAAAAAAAATCCTCAATCGGGTTACGGAAAGGTAAAACTTTAAGATCATAGACATTTTGTTTTTGGTACTGTAATCATTAATCAAAAAATAGGTACTGTAATTTTTCACAAAAAGGAAAAGAAAAAAACTAATCCTACAGAATAAATTTCATATATATAATGATTCATTATGGTACTGCATAGTATTAAAAGAAACGAACCTGCCATTTTTTACCTAAAAAAGTTAACCGCGTTATCTGTAAAGTGTAAACCACTGCCAGCCATTAGCAAGCCACCCACGTGACACACCGACGGTATCTTTGTCTTCAATTCTTTTTTTTGTTTGTTTGTTTGTTAACTTTGTTTTATTTTTCCTAGTTCGAGTACTTTTTTTAATAACATTCTAGTTAATTATTACAATAGCTTTGTATCATTGATTGGGCATTACGCCTTTCTTCAATCTCGATGTCGGTGGCGCCTTTCAAGGGCTTAAATTTTAATATTTGTCATGATTAATTTTGTCAACTTATTTTATTACTTAGTTTATTTATATTATTATTTATGGGTCTCACTGTACTTTTTGATATTATTTATAGATCCTACTATACTATTTCAGTTAACTTTTATCTTGATCTATAATACTTTCAGTAAAAAGTTTTCAGTTTCAGCAAAATAAATAGATCCCAAACAGATCCTAAGTGTGCGTTTGGCAACATTTATTATACTATTCAACTTATTTTTGCTACTATTCATGGACTCTACTGCATTTTTTGGTACTATTCATAGGTCTTACTGTACTATTTTAGTTAACTTTTACCATTATCTACAGTACTTTCAGCAAAAAATTTTCAATTTCAGCAAATAAGCAGATTCCAAATAAATCCTAAGTAGTAACATTTTTAAAGGAGAGAGTTTCACCCACATATACACTTAAATTAAGTTAAAGTAGATTAAAAAAAAAAAAAGTAACATAAAAATAAAATAAAATAAAAACCCAGGCAACATTTTCTCAGTTTTTCTTGTTTTAAAACAAGGGTTTTGAATTATTTCCTCTAACTAATTATATGACAATTTATTTAAATTGTATTATTTATACAAGTTATATGATTTATTTAAAAAGTTGATTAAATATATATATGAATAGTTTCTTGAACCGTCACATAATAGGTTAGAGGAAGTGATTGTCAAATTGATTTGGAGATAAACTTTTGCCTTTTGGTTTTGGGGGAAAAAAACACTTAGGATTTGGGCCATTTACAAATTAACCTTATGTGCTATCAATTCTGTATTATTAACCTTTGATGTTGAAGCATTGTCACAATTTATCTTTACATCTCTATTCTTTTAATTATAATAATTGATAGAAAATGATCATGTGTTGTGCACATATTATTTCTTATTTTTATTTTTTATAATAAAATGGTCACATTCACAGAATGTGATCATTATTTTTTCTCACTTATAATAATTAATGAAAATTAAGATGGAGAGATCAATTTAGAAAAAAAAAAAAATTGAGAAACCAGACCAAAGCCTAGAAATTTTTAAATCTGAATCAATAATTAAAAAATTTATAGCACAAAGAATTAATTTGGACCTTTCTAAAAAGGACAAAACTTAGATACAATACCTTATGTGCTTTTTTTAGATTCTTCTCTTAAGATTCAATTATGTGCCTATTTAACTAAAAAATACACTTCTATCCCATGAAAAAAAATTCATATAATTTTTTTTAAGAAAAAATTTTAAAAAACAACACTTAAATAGTGTCTTACCCTTTCTAAAATCTCATAAATCAATAAAGTCAAGAAGCCTCTCTTTTTTTCTTTTTTTTTTTCCTACCAAACACAAACACTATATTAATATAATTGCCAGAGCAATTCGTATGGAACTTCGATTTGCGTGCCTCTAGTCTACGGTCTATCACCTTACCCGGCTTTCACTTTACTCTTTTCTTGCTTCACTTTTAAATTATCATCCGGCTTCTACTATACTTATTTCTTGTTAACATTTGCCTTAAATTATTATCCAGATTCCAGAACCAACAACTGTAGCAGCCCACGTGCGTCTTCTTTCCTTTAAATAGAGAATCGCTCCAAAATAACTCAGAAAGGCCCATTTCTGTTTGAAGTATCCTTTCCTGGGCAATAAACGCTGCAGTGATGCAAGAGTCTAATAAAGGAAAATTAGTAGGGATTGTAGAAGTATAGTTAAATGGTGCTCAGTGCTCAATCTTTTTATATTTATGATAAACCCTATTATGAATGCAAAATGAGAGAACAATATTTTTTGTACTCCAAGAATACCTAAGAATTGAAATAAGTGGCAAAGCCAAAATAAATTATTGTTAGGGTTAATTACAATCTTGGTGTATATATATATATATATATATATTTTTTTTTTGAGAGAGACCATCTTGGTAATTCTGTTGTTTAATCTATATGTTAAAATAGACTCTAATTCTTTAAATGTATTAGTTTAATTGCTAACTGTTTGGTATTGTGTTAAAATCGTCCAACACTTTAAGATGGATGGAAGAAATTAACATGACCAACACACATATTACAATTTTTTTTTTTGACCAACGAAACTGCCAAGTAGTCATCAAATGTCCTTCAATTTGAAAATACAAAATCAGAAATAAAACAAAAAATGAAAAGGGTGGATAAAAAAATGCATGGTTTAATTGCAATTACAATCTTGGTGTATATATATATATATATATATATATATATATATTTATATATATTTTGAGAGAGACCATCTTGGTAATTCTGTTGTTTAATCTATATGTTAAAATAGACTCTAATTCTTTAAATGTGTCAGTTTAATTGCTAACTGTTTGGTATTGTGTTAAAATCGTCCAACACTTTAAGATGGATGGAAGAAACTAACATGACCAACACACATATTACAATTTTATTTTTGGCCAACGAAACTGCCAAGTAGTCATCAAATGTCCTTCAATTTGAAAATACAAAATCAGAAACAAAACAAAAAATGAAAAGGGTGGATAAAAAAATGCATGGTTTTTAGACCCGAACCATTCAAAGGACCAAAAAAAGGAGAAGTTCAAGATTTTAAGGTAGAACTATGGTTCAATCAAGGTCAAACTGTGATGACGTCAAAATTAATTTAATATTAATTAAAATACAAATCAATCTATTAAATGTGTAAAAAAAAATGAAAATTTACCCCCCAAAAAATATAAAGCAATTTAAACAACTTTCAAATGAATTTTTATTTTCATTATTTTTATAAAATGAATAGAAAATAATAAAATATAAACAAGCTTTAAAAAATTGTGTTTAGTAATCTTTCAAATAAGAAGCATTTTACTTAAAACTAAAATCATCTTTAACATAAATTTACAAATTTCACATTCACATGTAATGATGTAAAAGCATAATTCTAGAACACAAATTGATGAAGCCAAATTCGTCAGTAGTTGTAGCCATCCAGATGGTTTCGAGGGTGCCTGCAAGTCAAGAAGAAAGTAAAATGGATAGGTCATCGGCGTGGTGCCAGCCAATGATCCTTCGATGGCAAAGTTAGATGTGAAGAGAGCAGTAGTTGAACATCTGAGATGATAGGTGTTTGAAAATTGTACCCTTGCTCTAGGTTTGATGTGGTTTATATATGCCTTTGCGTTTC
This sequence comes from Quercus tomentella, assembly GCA_028535165.1. Classification (NCBI taxonomy): domain Eukaryota; kingdom Viridiplantae; phylum Streptophyta; class Magnoliopsida; order Fagales; family Fagaceae; genus Quercus; species Quercus tomentella. The sequence goes on from JAPQVY010000155.1 coordinate 37,899,774, forward strand.
TAGCCATTGGGGGCCCTTAATGATGGCTTAATTGCTTGTCTGGGTAATGCTTATGATGATTTAATGCTATAAACTGGATGTCTTTGAGCTGTTATGTCCGTTGCTTCGTCCAATCGTAACGGCTTCCACATTGAATGCCTTATTTATGACAATTTGGTTGTCTACTACATTATATGGACGAAAATAATTTCCTGACTCATCAATTGCCCCCTATTCCATGGTTGTCATTAACTGTTGTCAGAGGCAAAAAAGTCTCCTTTCCGACAAATGAGATTTATGTTGGGTCGAGAAGTCTAAACCGAAACTCGACGATGGGCTTGATGCACGGCCCAAAGGCTATCGGTGAAAATCCAAGAAATCCACTATATTTTATGCCTTGGGCTTAGATTGAGACTAACAAGAGTAGCCCATAAACAATCCCTACAGCAGACACGTCAGCACGATTAAAAAACATACTGTAAGAAATAACCCAGTAGTAAAGTGTTTCTGCGGAAAATAGCCCAGCGGTAAAATGTTTCTGCAGAAAACAACCCAGCGGTAAAATATTTCTACAGGAAATAGCCCAATGGTAAAAATAAAATGTCCCAGCGATAAAGTAAGATAAAACGGTGTAAATCTCCAGCTGTTAGCTGTTTCACAGATTAAGGAAAATGTCTACATTTTCAGACTCATCATTAGTTATTTCTGGAGAAGAGTCTTCCAATACAATAACATGAAGGAAAAATGCTATAGTAACAGTTACATCATAGCCATCAATAGTAAATGAATAAGTAAATATTATGGGTTCCATTATGATAAATAATGAGAAAAGCTTAGTGTGAGATGAAGGGAGAGAGAGAGATCCCAGCTAGCGCAACAAGATTATTATGGTGCCAAGACATGCTCATGAATATAGTGAGTAATGAGGGAAATTTCAAGTAGTAAGAGTCGTTTGTGAGTAGTATGAGTGATGAGTGGGAGTATATAGTAAGACTACTGGGACTTTCTGTTGGGAATAGCTGAGTATTTTTTAGTAGAGCTATGAAGAGTGTTTTTGAGCTAGGAGCTGGGGAACTTGGTTTCTAAGTTTGAAACTAAGAACTTAGTGACTTTTCAGAGCTTAGAGAAGGCTTTTTGCAGAGAGGTTAAGGAAAAGTCTTGGTGTGTAGCTTAGTGTGTTGTTGAAGCATTAATGGAGAGTTCCATTTATACCAGGGTTTTTAGGGGGTGATTAGAAAATAATCTTTGCTAAATCTTTCTCAATGTTCAGAAAATTCTTAGAGAATCGTTCTTAGGATTTTAGCTAAGAGTAGTAAGCTCAACTTTTAGAAGGTTCTTGTTGTTTTGGGCAATAATAGTTGGGATTCTGGCTTAGCATTGAATGCTGATTAGTCTTGGCTGATGGGATTAGAGCATGCTTTTAGAATTAGAGTTCCCTAGGGCAGATTGGACCACCCTAAGCCAGGTGTCAACCTTGGAGCCCTTGCTGGGAACTCTGTTGGGATCCCCTTGGTGCCTTCCAAACCACATTTCCCTAAGTTTCCCCATTTAGGGTTCATGTGCTTGGCCCATGAACCAGAGAATACACGTTTTTAGTATGAAAATGAATTGATTTCATGTTGCTTCAGGAGCTTTAAAGGCCTTGTCATGGCTGCTCTTGACTAGATGGGTTGGAGAAGAAAGAAAGGACAGCTGGCTGAAGCTTCCCAGCTTTTTGTCACATCAGTTTCAGCTTTATGTCACATAAGAGATGATGGGATTTCAGCTTGTGGAGGAACGGTTTAACCCTTGATGGACACGTGTCCTCTTCTGATCTGATTTAGACAAGTTGGGACTTGATGGGAAAGGGCTCCAGTTGTTTAATTGTGTTGGATTTTGGTTGGTCAGCTCACGTGACCTTTTGCTGCTGGCATTTGTGTGTGAGCTGGGTTGGTCCAACTGGGCTTTATAGTTGAGCTCCTTTGGGCTTGGTCATCCCTACAAAATGAATGGTTTTGCCATGGGTAACATACATGGGCTTTGTAGTTAGTTGATTATGGGAAAATAAGCATAATTCCCATGAGTTTTGTAAAAGAAATATTTTTTTGAGAGATGAGTAATTACATTTCCCATGAGTGAGGGATTTAGTATATGTAAAACAAGTGTCAAAATAATACTTGCATTTTGTAAATATGTGCCAAAATAGCATTTGGGTTTTAAGTGTAAAGTAATTGTTTTTGCCAAAATAGATTTGGGCCTTTGTAGGAATAGTTGCCAAATTATTATTTGGGCTTTTAGAGATAGTTGCCAAATTAGTATTTGGGCTTTGTAAGATAAGTGCCAAATTAATATTTGGGCTTTATGAAAATAGTGCCAAATTATTATTTAGGCTTTATGATAATAGTGCCAAATTATTATTTGGGCTTTGTAAAAATAGTGCCAAATTATCATTTGGGCTTTGTAGGATTTTGCAAAAATATTCCCGTGTAGCAACGGGCTTAGTAGAGATGCCGCATCGTATCGGGCTTTAGAGATGCCGCATCGTAGTGGGCTTTGAAGTTGCCACATCGTAGTGGGCTTTGAATTTGCCACATCGCAGTGGGCTTTGAATTTGCCACATCGTAGTGGGCTTTAGAGAGTTTGGGCTTTCTTTGGGTTTTTCCCACAAGCTAAATGATGTTGGGCTTTTTATAGAGGTGACATAATTTTGTGGCCTAATATGGTGATGGTATGGTGAGTATTTTGTGTGAAAATCCAAGTTGGATAATATGTGGGATATAATGGGTAATATTTGTGAGGGGGCCCAAGGCAATTTATGAGCTTGTGTGTGGAGTATGTGTGAAGGCCCAATAACGTGGAGAGTATTTGGGTAATATATATGGGGAATATTTATGTGGGTTTAGAATAATGCGTGGGCCCATGTGGGTATTTTTGTGAGTGGGCTAATAAAATTAAGGTCCTAAAATTTGTACCTCAACAACTGTCTTGATGGTCTAAGGAATATGAAGGGTTGGCCTTTATCAAACGTGACTCCTGGGATTCTGTTTTTGTCGCATTTAATGTGACGTGACGACACTGCATGCTTCGTGGCCACGTGTCACGTTCTAATTGGCTGGACATGGGCGCATTCTGGGACGGGGCGTTTGGTTTTCCCATGTCTCGGTTTTTGGGAAGCCTCTAAAAGCTTTTCTCTTTCTTCCCTTCTCTCCATTTCTACTCTGAAACTCCATTTTTGCTCTTGTTGAGGTACAAATTTTTGGGCCTTAAATTCATTAGTCCACTCACAAAAAGATACCCACACAAGCCCATAAATTATTCTAAGCCCACATAAATATTTCCCACATATTACTCAAATATTCTCCATGATATTGGGCTCCCACAAATATTTCCTATATAAAGCCCCATAAATTACCTTGGGCTCTCTCACAGATATTACCCATATTATCCAACTTAGATTATCCACAAATAATACTTATCACATTACTACCAAAATCGGGCCACAAAATTACACTATCTCCACAAAAAGCCCAAAATCATTTTGCTTGTGGGCGAAGCCAAAAAGGGCCTAACAATACCGTTTGCTAAGCCCGTTGCTACACGACACCATTTACTAAGCTCGGTACGATTTGGCAACTCTAAAGCCCGGTACGATCCGGCATCTCTAAAGCCTGGAACGATCCGGCACCTCTAAAGCTCGGTACTATCTGGCACTCGGTACGATCTGGCACCTCTAAAGCTCAGTACGATCCCAGCACCTCTAAAGCCCAGTATGATCCGGCATCTCTAAAGCTTGGTATAATCCGGCACCTCTAAAGCCCGGTACGATTCGGCATCTCTAAGCCCGGTACGATCCAGCACCATTTACTAAGCCCGGTACGATCCGGCAACTCTAAAGCCTGGTACGATCTGGCACCTCTAAAGCCCGGTACGATCTGGCACCATTTGCAAAGCTCGCTACGATGTGGCATCTTTACTAAGCCCGTTACTACACGGCAATATTTTTGCAAAATCTTACAAAGCCCAAATGCTAATTTGACACTATTTTTACAAAGCCCAAATGATAATTTGGCACTATTTTCATAAAGCCCAAATGCTAATATTGGCACTATTTTTACAAAACCCAAATGATAATTTGACACTATTTTCATAAAGCCCAAATGTTAATTTGGCATATATTTTACAAAGTCCAAACATTAACATTCGGCACTCATTTTACAAAGACCAAATCTATTTTGGCAATTATTTTACAAAGCCCAAAATAATATTTTGGCAAAAACAATTACTTTACACTTAAAACCCAAATGCTATTTTGGCACATATTTACAAAATGCAAGTATTATTTTGACACTTGTTTCTACCTATACCAAATCCCACACTCATGGGAAATATAAATATTCATTCCTCAAGAAATACCTCTCTTACAAGATTTATAAAAGCCCATGAATATCACCCATGGCAAAACTATTCATTTTGTATGGACAACCAAGCCCAAAGGAAGCTTGACTACAAAGCCCAGCTGGACCAACCCAGCCCACACACAGAATCCAGCAGCTGAAAACTTACGTAAAGTGACCAGCCAAATCTTAGCATAAACAGCTGGAGCCTTTCCTATCAAGTCTCAACTTGTCTAAATCAAATCAGAAGGGGACACGTGTCCCTCAAGGGTTGAATCCTTCCTTCACATGCTGAAATCCCATCATTCCTCATGTGACATAAAGCTGAGATGGATTTGATAGAAAGCTGAAAAGCTTCAGCCAACTGTCCCTTCTTTCTTCTCCAACCCAGCTGGTCAAAAATCAAAAGCAGCCATGATCAGGCCATTAAAGCTCCTGAAACAACATGGAATCATCTCATTTTCATACTAAAAATATGTATTCTCTGGTTCATGGACCAAGCACATGAACCCCAAATGGGGAAACTTAGGGAAATGTGGTTTGGAGGGCACCAAGGGGATCCCAGCAAAGTTCCCAACAAGGGCTCCAAGGTTGACACCTGGCATGGGGTGGTCCAATCTGCCCTAGGGAACTTTGATTCTAGCAGCAGCATAACCAAGATCATTAGCCTAAAAGCATACTCTAATCCCATCAGCCAAGGCTAATCATCATTCAATGCTAAGCCAGAATCCCAACTGTTATTGCCCAAAACAGTAAGAACATTCTGAAAGTTGAGCTTACTACTCTTAGCTAAAATCCTAAGAACGATTCTCTAAGGATTTTCTCAAGATTGAGAAAGATTTAGCAAAGATTATTTGCTAATCACCCCCTAAAAACCTTGATATAAATGGAACTCTCCATTAATGCTTCAACAACACACTAAGGACCCTAGATACACTAAGACATACACCAGAAAGGAGTTCTTCCTTAACCTCTCTGTTTAAGCTTTCTCTAATCTCTGAAAAAGACTGAGTTCTTAGTTTTCAAGCTGAGAAACTAAGCTCCCCAGCTCCTAGCTCACAAACACTTCTTATAGCTTTACTCATAAACACTTATCTACTCCCAGCAGAAAGCTTCAGCAGCCTTACTATACACTCTCACTCATTACTCATACTACTATACACTCTCACTCATTACTCATACTACTCACAAATGACTCTCTCTACTCATTACTCACTATATATTCATGAACATGTCTTGGCACCATAATGATCTTGCTGCGCTAGCTGGGATCTCTCTCTCTCCCTTCATCTCACATTAAGTTTTTCTCATTATTTGTCATAATGGAACCCATGATATTTACTTATTCTTTTACTATCAACAGTTATGATGTAACTATTACTATAGAATTTTTCCCTCATATTGTTGTATTAGAAGACTCCTCTCCAAAGCTAACGGATGATGAGTCTGAAAATGTAGATATTTTCCTTAGTTTGTAAAGTAGTTAACAGCTGGAGGTTTTTCCTATTTTATCTTACTTTACCACTGGGACATTTTACTGTTGGGCTATCTTCTGCAGAAACACCTTATCACCGGGCTGTTTTCTACAGAAATGCTTTACTGCTGGGTTATTTCTTACAGTATGTTTTTTAACCGTGCTGACATGTTCGCTGTAGGGATTGTTCATGGGCCACTCTTGTCAGTTCCAAGCTAAGCCCAAGGCATAAAATATAGTGGATTTCTTGGATTTTCACCGATAGCCTTTGGGCTGTGCATCAAGCCCATCGTCGAGTTTCGGTTTAGACCTCCAACCCAATATAAATCTTATTTGTCGGAAGGAAAACTTTTTTGCCCCCGACAGCTCTGAACTTCCATTTTTATGTTTCTTTCTCTCTCATTGCTCAGGCCGATTCGGTTTTCTTCTTCTCAGGTACGATTTTTGTTTCTTTCTTCTACTGGAATTTCCCTTTCCTTTTCTTCATTTTGATTCCGTTAGAATTTCCTCTATTTTAATAAAAGAAAGACACTCTATTTTAATACCGATAAATACTCTTACACACACCCTATTACAAATGAACTTGTGTGTAATTTTTTTAAAAATTAAAATCATAACTTCAAGTCATGATTTTAAATTTAAATAATTGTATACAGAAGTTTGTGTATAACAAAGTATGTGTAATAAATACTACCCTCTTAATATCTTAGTCATAGTTCAAAAAAAAAAAAAAAATACATGTGGGCTGGAAATTAATCATGGAAGGGCATTGTGAAGTGCACTGCTTCTCGATATAAATAGAGTTTCTCAATTGAGAGATAACAGCACAAGTGTGACTAACCCTAAAGAAGGCCTATCATATAGTCCAAAGATAAAAGAGTTATGGAAAGCCATAAGCCTTATATTGCAATGCTTTTCACTCAGTCAGTGTATGCAGGCATGGCCACCAGAGAGGGCTACCAAATCGGTGGCATCAAGTTTTTGATTGGTGGCCAGTTTTTCAATAAGGGTACTAGCGTTACTTGTGGGTGCGGGTAGGAGGTCCTTTGTTACGGTTTGTGTAGCAAAGCTTAGTCCGTCCCGCCTTCCTAATGGCACACAGTATTCAGGGCCTCCTGACTGCGTTCATGAAGAACATGCATAAAATAAAAATAAGGATTGTATTTTAGCATGAGTCACACCAAAAGAAATTTTTTTCTATACCTATAAAAAGCTATATATGTACCAAAATTGATAGACAAAGTTTAAACCACACAACTTTTGCATCACCTCATCAAAATAAATAAATAAATAACTTTTGTAGCACAACTTTGAAGTAATCAATAGTGAGTGATTTAGGAAAAAAAAAAAATATTATAAATTCATATAAAAATGATCACTACTCACAATCAATCCCATTATCAACTTGTGACAAATGATATGATGGTAAAAGAGCTGTAAAAAATTATTTTATTTTATTTGATCTGGTTACAAAATATGTTATTAAAAGATGTCAATGTGTTAGAAAAATATGCCAAACTAAAGCTTTCTAGGTGTCCCAATGAGATGGACCACATAATTCCAAGTATTCGACAAAAAAGACAAATGGATCGAATAAGCCTATAGCGTCTCTTCTAAGTTCTACCCTAGCTAGATAATGCATTTGTAAAAGAAAGAACATTGTTTTCTAAAAGAAGCCAATCTTTCCGCGTTAAACTGAGGTGTCCCAGTAGTCCAACTTTGAACGGGTCACCGTAGATAATCTAGCATTTAATAGCTTCCTTTCTATTTTTGATGAATTTAATTCCTTCCTTACGTAAACATAAAGACAAGACAGCAACATCATCAAAAAAAAAAAAAAAAAACACACACACAAAAGACACGGCAGCAACATTCTTAAATAATAAACCCAGGTGAGTTGACCAAGTGGTTGGGCACTTAGTCTCAAAGTGCTTGTCTCAGATTTGACTGGGTGTGCTCCACAGTTCGAGTCTGGGTACCTGCACTTTGAAAAAACTCCCTGGTAATGATTTACCCCACTAGAGCCCATCCGTCACGAATAATAATTAGTCTCTGGTTGAAAGATTTGAAGATACACAAATTAATAAAAAAAATCCTTGAATAATATATCTATTACTATACCTTTTACTTCCTGTACCAACTACTACAATATCCGCCTAAACCTAACCAACATAACCACTACCATTAAGATGTCTACGAGTGTGACGTAAACGATAAGGGCATAAGACTTAAGAGTCTGTAGCTTAATTAATTGGCATTTTTATGCAAGATATTTGGGGGTTAAAATACCCTCTTTCTCAATTATTGAATTATTAAAAGAAAATGGTACACTTTTTGCTCTATTAAATAAAAGTTTTGTTCATTTTAAAATAATAATAATAATAATATTTATAATACATGTTAACATGTCATGTTACCATGACATTCTAACATGTATTTATAAATATTATTAAAAAAATTTAAAAATGAACAAAGAATTATAATTGAAAGTGTCAGATTAACGGGTGCTCTTAGAACAATTATTAACAAACTATTTTGAGAAAGTTTTAACAAAACTTTTATGCAAAATAGAAAAAGTTGTTAAAAATTAATTGTTTTTGTTTTTTTCTATAAAATTTTTTCCTAAAATGATTTATTAATAATGCCCTAAGGCATCTGTTAACATTTTCCTTTATGAAAAAATTATGTAAAAGTGCATATGATTCCAAAACATGTGTTTACAGGGCATTGTTAAGATTTGTAGGTGTTTTATATATATATATAATTGGGTAAATTGATAATCATAAATAATAGGCAGTGGAACAAATACAATAAAGTAAGTAAAAGAGGTTGAGGGAAGCATTTAATTAATTTAATTACCAGGAAAGCAGAGTCACGAGCAGCGAGGGCAACTATGTCAGCACAAGAGACGACTCTTCCGCACTCCTTGTGGACAAGCTCACGTAGATCCCCAATGATCTCAAATGCCTTAAGCCCTCAAAAAGTCAGGTTTGGAGGTGCCTCCTGCTCACTTGGACCACTGGCTGATCCATCAAGCAACACCGAAGCATCACATCCCTGCATCGCAAATTACAACAACAAACACCTCATATATATATTTCATCCATACTCAAATTATAAGGGTCCCACAAACAAATACTCCCTAAACAAATCATATGATTCCTGATCGATATTCATATATATATATATATAAGAATATCTTAGTTTCACATGCAATATATAATTAATAAAAGGGATAATTACAGTAAACTCACCTGTGGTATGATCCGTTTTTACTTTGTCTACTCGTGATTTAAAACTATACACTTTGCCCACCTGAACTTCAATCCGTTATCCATCCGTTGCCCACCTCTGTTAAAACCAGGGGTAAACATGTATTTTATCTTCACTGTTATGTCTCTCTCCTTTAAAAACAAAAAATAACATAAAAAACTCAAACAGGGGGGTTTTGTAGCCATTTCAGATTTTTATATCCCAACCTTTCAATCAAACCCCTTTATCAAACCAAAACTTAATTCACAATCCAACACAAGAAAACCCTCTGGAAAATTCACCCAAACCCACCATTAACAAACCCCTAAAACCAAACCCAACATAAAACCCAATCTCATTCACAGATTGAAGGTAGCAGGAGAGAATCAAAGGGTTTCAAATGAGTTCCAGCAAAGGCCAGAGAAAGGTGGATTAGCCATGGATTTCTTCGCCCAAATCCCAGACCCATATATCTCGAGCCTTCTTGTCGTTGCTCGCTACTGCCATCACGCGGTGGTCCAATTGGCTGTTGGTGTTTGGTCGTTGCTATTTGGGTCGCTGCTGTTTGGCCGTTGGTGTTGGGTCGCTACTGCTCTGCTGTTTGAGGCTTCTCTATTTGAGCCGTTGCTCACTGCTGCCAGCATGTGGTGCACAAAACAAAACAAGGACTGAACGGCTTGAGAGATCTGTTTGGCCATACCTTGTCTGCTTCTCCCACTGCTTGTTTGAAGAGTGAAGAGTGTTCATACCTCTTTTTTTATTTATTTTGGTTTGGCCATTGAGGTGTTTGGGGAAAAAAAATAGAAATTTAGAATTAACTTCACAATTGAGAAATAAATTTAGTATTTTTTTTTTAATGTTTTTTTTTTTTTTTTTTTGGCTTTCAACTAGTATAGTGCTAACTTCAAAGAATATCTTTATTATTTATAATTTTATCGCATGATTTTGTTTTTTTCCAATGCTAAATATTTTACGAGAAAGATTAATGTTAATTGTTAAAGAAATAGATCATTACACAGAACCATACCCTTGAACTCAACTCTGGAAACATGTGTTGCTGTCTTTGTCCTTGTATAGAGACATAAAACCCTCCAAGCTCTTTCAAAAAAAATTCAAACCCTAACTTTTTGATTCATGTTATATTATGTTTTGGTTGTAAAAGTTGTTTTCTAACGGAAAAGCCAAAGGTGGGTAACGGATGAGTAACGGATTGAAGTTTAGGTGGGCAAAGTGTAAAGTTTTAAACTAAGGGTAGGCAAAATGAAAACGGGCGAAACCCCAGGTGGGTTTATTGTAATTATCCCTTAATATATATATATATATATATATAGAGAGAGAGAGAGAGAGAGAGAGAGAGAGAGAGAGAGGTGCTTTATAGGCAATTACGATCAATGCTCAAAAACTTGTTGAATTAATCTCTTCGTGCAATATTGGTGGAGGTACGTTCTAGAGAGTTAGACACAGGATTGTCATTTAGTGACAAGGCAGTAGAAGCTAACACAGCGGTTTCAGTGCCCTCGTCTTTAAACCCTTCGTCTTCCTCTCACATCGTGCATAGGGCTTTTCACGCCCTTAAGGAGGAGTGTTCTCTGGATGAGGATACTTTCTTCAAGTTTAGGGATAGGTTCCAAGTTCTTGATGAGACGAGGATTTGTCTGCCTCGTTCAGACGAAAAAGCTTGTTCCTTCACTCCTAGGGAGGTGTGTTTTTATGAGGCTGCTTTCCTGAGTGGCCTTAGGTTCCCCGTCCATCCATTCATAAGAGAGCTCCTTCATCATCTAGGTATAGCACCCGGGCAGCTCATGCCAAACTCCTGGCGAATCGTCATTAGTTGCATGGAAATATGGATGATTGTGACTGTGGGGGACATGATTCATTTGGATGAATTTGTGTTCCTGTACTGTTTAAAGGAATCGAAAGAATTCGAGTATTATGAACTTCTACCTTGGGATAGGAAATCCAGGCTCGAAGTTAACCTTCCCTCATCTTTCTGTTATTGGAAATCTAGATACTTTTTTGTGTTTGGAGATGGTTGGGAAACCCTCTCAGACGATTTCTATGTTGATGTTCCTAGGTTGGAGTGTAGGTGGGGGACCCCGAAGCTTGGTGCATCATCTCTTGTGTGTACCCACTGCATCATCCGTTATAGGAAATCCAGATACTTTCTTCTTTTTCTTTTTTTAATCTTGCAGCTAGGGTTTGTCCAAAGTTGAAGAGCAGGTATAAAGGGCGTTTTAAGGACACTTCTGATTACGCAAAAACTAACAAGGATTTCGATGAATTGATTCATTCTCGAACCTTAGCTCGTCATTTCTTGGGTCCCAAACCTTCCTCCTACGTCCCCCATGCCATTGCCAGAGAAGAGAAGAGTAAGTTTTTCTATGTTGACATACTTATATGTGTGTGTTGGTTGGTATTGATGTTCCTTTAATGATGTCCGTTGTAGAGATGACGACCAAATTTAACCAAGAAATGTATGCCATGCTGAGGGTAAGGAAGAACGAGCCATTGTCTAGCATAGGCTAGAAAAGGCCCCAAGTTATGAAAGAGGTCATTGAGACCACCGTGTCTACTCTGGTTACTTCTGAGCCTAAGGCGGCATCTCCTGCTGTTTCCATCGAGGATATCACTCCTCGTCCAAAGAGGATGCATGCTAGCGACAAGGAAAAAATTAAGGCTGACTGGAATGTTTAGGACAATGCACCAACTGCCCTGGGGAGAGCCCACAACGTCATTACCTCCGACGAGCTGAAGGGCCTGTCTGCTATTCCTTCTCATGAGTTGGTGAATTGTCACATTCATAAACTCGTCTAGGTAATTTTTGGTCGTCACTTATTTCTGTTGAAATTTTACTTATGCTTTTCATCATATTTTATTTATTTTTTTATTTTTTTGTTCTTACCTCATCACTATTTTACCAAGTCTTGGGAGAAACAATCCATATTACCATCGAGTATCTTACCAACGAGGAAAAGGTTGTCATGGCCAATTCCAAGGTGGATGTTTTGGAGGCTGAAACTTCCAAGCTGAGGAAGGAAGTGATAATGACTATGGATAATGGGAACCAGATGAAGGAACAAATCAAGGCTTTGACTGACGATCTTAAGGCAGAGAAGTTGTTGCTAGAGCAAAAGGATGAGCAGCTTCAGGTGCCTAATCGTGAGGTTTCTACAACTGGGGATAATGATGTGCAAGCCTTCCAGCTTATTGACGAGTACAATGATGTTTTGTTCAGTTGGTACTTTAAGGGTTTTAAGCTGCTGAGGAGGTACTTGATGAAGCACAAATCTGAAGTAGATCTGGAAAGCCTGGACTTTGAAGCCGTGGACAAAGAGATGGAAGCTGACGAAGCCAATGTTGTTGAAGGGCTTGTTCCTGAGGTTAATGCTGATAAGGGAGCTGGTGATGGACAAGACAGCCCTGCTGCTTGAACTTCATGCAAGATACTTTTCTCTTCTTCTTCTCTTTCTTTTTTTTTTTTTTTTGGGTGCCCCACTTGTTTTAGGGCTTTATGCATTTTCTTTTGAACACTATCTTTCATGCGTGTTTTTTTTTTTGAACATTATCTTTCACGCGTTTGGACAACTATTTTAAACCATATCATGGTATGTTTTATCATTTAGCTTGTATGTAGAAGTTCTGTTTTACTTCTTTATCTAGATGGTATGAGCCCTTTCCTTTTCTTGGGGTTGCATATCCATGTCAAGTTTTGACGTTTCGCTAACTATTTTTGTTCATCGAAAAGGAAAGTTAATGCTTACTTGCGCCGATTATGTTTGCTTTGATGGCTCATTGTCCATTGTGTAATTTATATCATTGGTCTCGTCATGTGATTTGTATCCATTGATGGATTTATATCACTGGTCTCATTATGTGATTTGTATCTGTTGATGGATTTATCTCACCGGCCTCATCATTTGACTTGTATCCGTTGATGAATTTATCTCACTGGCCTCATCATGTGACTTGTATCCATTGATGGATTTATGTCACTGGCCTCGTCATGTGACTTGTATCCATTGATGGATTTATGTCACTGGCCTCGTCATGTGACTTGTATCTGTTGATATCTGTTGATGAATTTATATCACTAGCCTTATCATTCGTTAATACTTTTGTAGAAATTTGTGACTTGAATAATTCCTTTATTGAACTGCTTTAGAGTACAAATACAAAATTGTCAATGATTACAAAAGGTTTAAACCCTACTAATGACCTCTTGAGGTGTTTGACGTTCCATGGACGAGGTAGTTTGCTACCATCCATGGATTCCCAGAGGTAGATTCCTTGTCTTGAGTAATGGGTGATTTTGTAGGGGCCTTTTCAGGTTGGCCCCAACTTTCCATTGGTTGGATCCTTTGTTGCAGGTGTAACTTTCCGTAAAACGAGGTCCCTTATGCTGAATCTCCTGAGTTTTACTCTTTGGTCATAGTACCCAGCCATCTTTTGTTGGTATCTTGCCATCCTTCTAAACGCTTCATCTCTTATTTTGTCAAGGAAGTCCAAGTTCGTCCTTAGCTGGTCGTCGTTGATGCCGTCGTTGAAAAATTCACTTCTTATGCTAGTGATGCCTACTTCAACGAGAATTACTGCTTCAATGCTGTAAGTAAGATTGAATGATGTCTTTCCTGTTGGGGTTTTAGCTGTGGTTCGGTAAGCCCACAGGACGCTTGGTAGTTCTTCAGGCCATGCAACCTTTGCCCCTTCCAATTGAACTTTGATGGATTTGAGCAAGGTTCAATTGGTTACTTTCGTTTGTCAATTGGCTTAGGGGTGTCTAGGTGATGAGAACTAGTTTCTGATTCCAAGTCCTGAACAGAAAATTTGAAGGCTTGGTTGTCAAATTGTTGACCATTGTTTGGTATGATAATCTTTGGTATGCCGAACTTGCAAATTATGTTCCTCCAAACAAAATTATGTACTTTTGCTTCTATGATGGTTGCTAGAGCTTCTACTTCTACCCACTTTGTGAAATAATCAATTGTTACAAGTAAAAATTTTACCTTTTTTTACCTTGGGGTAAGGGGCCCACTATGTCAATCCCCCATTGTGTGAATGGCCATAGAGAGGTTACGGCAGTCGTCTTTTCTCCTGGTATTCGCTGGACGTTCCTACCTCTGGCATTTGTCACATCTTTTGATGAAGTCTCTTACTTCCTTTTGCATTGTCGGCCATAAATAACCTACTCTGGTTATCTTTGATATTAGAAACCTTGCCCCTAAGTGGTCTCCATAAATACCTTTATGAATCTCCTCTAGGATATACTTTGCTTAGTCTTCTTCGACACTCCTAAGGTAAGGAAGGGAGAATCCCCTTTTGTATAGCATGTCATTTAAGAGTGTGAATCTAGTAGCTCGCTTCTTTTTCTTCCTTGCTTCATTTGGATCTGATGGTAACCGTCCGTCCCTGAGCTAAGACGTGATTGCGTCCAACTCGTGCTACAATGTGTGGAACTCTTCGATACTTGGGAACTTCTATACTTCCAGTTTCATTCCTTGTGGTTTATCCTCAACGTCTGATGATGCTTGTCGTGCCACTTCGTCCGCCTCTGAGTTCAAACTTCGTGGGACTGCATGAACTTTACCTATTCTAACTCCCCAGCTAGTTGGTTTGTCAGCTTCAGGTATTTTTGCATTCTCTGTTCTTTCACTTCATAATATCCTTTGATCTGCCCATTCACTAGCTTGGAGTCACTCTTTAAGAGTACGTTTTTGGCTCCCATAGATTTCGCTATCTTGAGCCCTGTCAATATAGCATCATATTCTGATTTATTGTTGGTGGCGGTGAACTAGAGTTGAACCCCATATCTCAGTGTGTCTCCCTATGGAGAAGTGATGACGACCTCAATTTTGCCCATTTTCTTTACTGACGACCTGTCCGTTTGTATCATCCATAACTCTGATTCACTCTCTGTGCTTTTTTCAGGCAGGGTAAATTCAACAATGAAGTCAGCTAATACTTGGGCTTTTATGGTTGTTCAAAGTTTGTACTCGATGTAGAACTGGCTCAACTCGACTGCCCACCACACCATTCAACCTGCTGCTTCTGGTTTGTTCTTCGCCTTCTTTATTGGTTGATCCGTCATGACAAAGATTGGATTTGCCTGAAAGTAAAGTGCAACTTTCGGGAAGCGATGATTAGAGCGAAGGTGATCTTTTCAATATGTGGGTATTTCACCTCCGCCCCCTGGAAGGCTTGATTGACGTAATATACTGGGCGTTGGATTCTTGATTCTTCTCGGATTAGTGCTGCGCTTATTGCAGTGGTGGAAACAGCCAGGTATAGGAATAATTCTTCGCCTTCTTTGGATGGGCTTAATAAAGGTGGGTTACTCAAATATCGTTGAAGCTCCTGGAACGCCGTCTCATAATCGTTGGTCCATGCGAAGGCCTGTTTGAGAGTTTTGAAGAAGGGGAGACATTTGTCTGTCGCCCTTGAGAAGAAAAGATTGAGAGCTGCCACTCTTCCCATCAGTTTCTACACCTCTTTGACATTTCTAAGTGAAGTCATCTCCAGTATGGCTATTACCTTCTCGGGATTGGCCTCTATTCCTCTTTGTGATACCATGAAGGTGAGGAATTTTCCTGAAGAGACCCCAAATGCACATTTTGCTGGATTTAACCTCATTTTGTACCGTCTGAATGTCTCGAAAGTTTCTTCTAGGTTGTCCAAATGGCTTTCAACCTCTTTGCTCTTGATGAGCATATCATCTACATAAACTTCCATGTTTCTCCCGATCTGCTTATTGAACATTTGATTTACTAACCTCTAATAATTAGCTCCTACATTTTTTAATCCAAATGGCATGACCCTATAACAATAGAGTCCTTGGCTGGTAATAAAGGCCATTTTCTCCTGATCTTCTTCTGACATCTGGATTTGGTTATATCCTGAGAACGCATCCATGAATGTAAGAAGCTTATGCCTCGTGGTGGAATCAATGAGCTGGTTGATCTGTGGTAATGGGAAGCTATCTTTTGGGTAGGCCATGTTTAGATCTATAAAATCTACACACATTCTCCATTTCCCATTTGCCTTTTTAACCATGACGACATTGGCTAGCCATTTCGGGTAGTAGACTTCCCGAATAAACTTGGTGGCCAGGAGCTTGTCTACTTCGTCCATAATGGCCAGGTTTCTTTTGGGAGCGAAGACCCTCCTCCTTTGTTGGACGGGCTTTTTCTCTTGGTCCATGTCCAGTCGATGTTGAATGACATCTTCTGATATGCCAAGCATGTCTTCATGACTCCATACAAAGACATCCAAATTTCTCTTCAAGAGTTCCACTATTCCTTCTTTCGTCGTGGGATCAAGACTTGCTCCTACATTTGTCACCTTCATTGGCTCCCCCTTAACAAGTTCGACTATCAATAGTGCTTCCACCACTTCTGGGCTTTTTTCCTAAGTTCGACTATCAATAGTGCTTCTATGAAGCACGGGTGCGTTTCGGGACTCGGGTGCGGGTGCGGGTGCGGGTGCGGGACTCGGCAATTTTTGAAAAAGTAGGGTGCGGGTGCGGCGGGACTCGGCGATTAAAAAATTATTAAAAATATTTTTATTTATATTTTCTATATATTTTTACAATTAAAATATTCTTAAAAAACACATTAATATACTTGATTTACAAAACAAAGAAAGAATAAGGCAAGAAACGCATCTGAGGTCAGAATTTCGGCCTCTCCGGCGATTTTCACGGCCGATTTCGGCCTGTTTCGGCCGATTCCGGCCTGTTTCGGCAGATTCCGGCCTGTTTCGGCCGTATCGGTCGCCGGCCGATATTGACCGATATGGCCGATACGGCCGATACGGACCGAGTCGGCCCGATTTGGGCCGCGTCGGCGCCGATTTTGGCCGCGTCGGCCCGAGTCGGGATCCGCCACGTGGCGCGACGCGGCACGACGCGGGACGGACGCGCGGTCTGCGGCGTCCCTCCCGCGTCGCCGCGTCCCGCCGCGTCGGACGCGGGTGCGCCGGCCTGGGAGCCGCGTCCGTGCATCCTTGTAGTGCTTCCACCACTTCTGGGCTTTTTTCCTTGATCATCCATTTGTGGTTTTCTTTTGTTGTCAACACTAATTAATAACACTCATGAGCCAAAATTTGGTCCCCTTTGATCACTCCTACCCTATTTTCCATAGGGAACTTCACTTTTAAGCAATATGTTGAGGTCGTTGCTTTCCAACGATTAAGGGTTGGTCGTCCAATAATGACGTTGTAGGACGAGGGACAATCTACGACCAGGAAATTGAGTTTCCTCCTTATCTGCTATGGGTATGAGCCAGCTGTGACCGTTAAGGTAACTACTCCTTTTGGGTACACCTTATCTCCGCTGAAGCTAACGAGGGGAGACTTGAATGGACGAAGCCTTTTCAGGTCTACTCTCAACTGTTGAAAGGCGGAGAGGTAGATTATGTTGGTGGAACTTCCATTGTCTACCAAGATTCTTCTAGTGTTGAACCTTTCTATCATGAGCATGATGACCAGGGGGTCATCATGTGGCTGTTTTACCCTTCTAGCGTCCTCCTCCAAGAAGACCATGTTTGTAGCTTCTCTTTTCCTGTGTGTTGACGGTGGCATCATGTGGATGTTGTTAACCTATATCAATTGTGACTTCTTAAGGGACTTAAATGAACCTCTTGTCGTTGGACCACCATTAATCATCCTTATTTTTCCTATGGCACTCTTTAGTCGTTCTTGTGGCTTATCGTCATCTTTAGGCTTGTCTTCCGACTTGGTCCGGTTCTCCTGTTTTGGCCGTTCATACGTGTCTTTCTTAATGAACTTCTGCAATTTTCCCTTTTGGATCAATTCTTCTATCTATTCTTTAAGGTCTCTGCATTCGTTCATGTGATGCCCATGGTCTCAATGGAAGCGATAATACTTTTTCTTGTTTTGGGCATTGGGTGAACCACTTAGTGGCTTCGGCCACCTAAGCTGATGGTTGTCTTTAATCTGCATCAAGATTTGATCAAAAGGCATTACCAAAGGTGTGAAGTTTACCACTTTCTAAGTCTTGTCGTCTGTTCATTTTTCCTGTCATGGCTGGACGAGTGATCTTTCCTTTCCCTCTTCTGCCATTTTAGGTCATCTTGAGCACCTGCCTTGGATTTTCGAGGTTCTCCTACCTTATTGCAATAAGAGCATCCTCCGCGTTCATGTACTTTTGGGCCTTTATAAGCAAATTTGTCATTGATGTCGGGGGGCTCTTGGCGAGCGTCACTATTAACTC
Organism: Quercus tomentella; assembly: GCA_028535165.1. Classification (NCBI taxonomy): domain Eukaryota; kingdom Viridiplantae; phylum Streptophyta; class Magnoliopsida; order Fagales; family Fagaceae; genus Quercus; species Quercus tomentella. Next base: position 37,918,078 of record JAPQVY010000155.1, read on the forward strand.
TTTGGATCTTAGCCCAACCTTGTCCTTGGCCTCATCCACTTCCAGCACTTCTCTGTTGAATCGCTTCACATACGACCTTAACGAGTCCCTTTCTCCTTGTTTGATCGTCAACAAATGATCTACTAGTTTTATTGGCATTGCCCACCTACGAAGTGGCACACAAACAAGCTACTTAGTTGGTCAAAATCGTTAATGGAAGATTATGCTAGCTTATTGAACCACACTTAGGCTGCCCCCTTGAGGGTGGTAGGGAAGAATCAGCACACTATTTCATTGGGGTTTGTTGTAGGCTCAGGGTCATCTTAAAGGTAGTGATATGATCTAGGGGTTCTTTCAACCCATCATATGACTCAAGTTGCGGGAGTTGGAACGTTAGTAGCAAAAGGCATTCTAGGACCTTTGGTGTGAACGGTGAGTCGGTCCTTCTTACCATCCCATCCAAATTCTTTGTTGTTTTCCCCTCCATAGCATTCTTGAGCTCATCCATTTCCCTCCTCATGCTTCTTAAGAGGTTGTTGCTTGCCTCATTGAACCGCTCTATTCTCCTTAAGCCGTCCTTTCCATGGCTACCTTCCAGGTCTTGTGCCTTATCTTCGTTCCTGTTGTTCTCAATTCTTCTTGGCGAGCGGTTTTCTTCTTGTTACAACCGCTATCTCATCTCTTGGTTTTGCTTTATGAGTTCCTCTACACCGGTCATGAAGGCTTGGATATGCAATGCCAGGGCGGTTGATTCTGGTTGTGCACTGGATTCCATCTGGATGACAACAAGGGTAGGGCATCATTTCTGACCTTAGGATCTGAAAGAAAGATGTTCCCCACAGACAGTACCAAATTGATGAAGCCAAATTCGTCAGTAGTTGTAGCCGTCCAGATGGTTTTGAGGGTGCCTGCAAGACAAGAAGAAAGTAAAACAGATAGGTCATTAGCGTGGTGCTAGCCAATGATCCTTCGATGGCAAAGTTAGATGTGAAGAGAGTAGTAGTTGAATATCTGAGATGATAGGTATCTGAAAACTGTACCCTTGCTCTAGGTTTAATGTGGTTTATATATGCCTTTGCGTTTCTAGCCGTTGGGGGCCCTTAATGGTGGCTTAATTGCTTGTTTGGGTAATGCTTATGATGATTTAATGCTGTAAACTAGATGTCTCTGAGCTGTTATGTCCGTTGCTTCGTCCAACCGTAACGGCTTCTGCATTGAATGCCTTATTTATGGCGATTTGGTCGTCTACTGCGTTATATGGACAAAGTTAATTTCCCGACTCATCACAAATAAATTTAGCAAATACTATTAAGTAAATAGTAATAAAATTAAATGCAAAACTATAAATCTTATAAAATTTAAATAAATATGGATGACAAAAGAAAGTTGAAAGCTCGAAATGTGTGAAAACACAAGAGCTTGTTTAGACCCCCAATTTAAATTATGGCTTGGTTGATTTTATACTAACTTAATACTAAGTTCGGAATAGTGTAAACACAAGCATACAAGCAAGAGAGCTACTCTACTCCATATTTAAAACAACACAGCAGTAAAATGAAATGAACAAGAGTAGAGAAGAGAGATGCAAACACAGATAACACCGAGACGTGTTATCGAAGAGGAAACCGAAGAACTCGGCGAAAAACCTCTCCGCCGCCCTCCAAGCGGTAATCGATCCACTAGACAATTAGTTGGGATACATGGGTAAGCAAGAGACCCTCCAAGCCTAATCTACTCGCTGTACCTAAGCCCTCCAAGCTCCTACTCCAACAAGGCTTCTCGGAACCATGTCTTGTCTAGCTCTCCGGATCCCGCAACAAGCTCCATGTTGCATCTGCCATCCTTGGCTTCTTCCAATACTTTCCAATAGCACCAAAACCTCACTAAACACTCTCAAAGGGTGTGGTAAGTGTTTGGGCTATTGACCTCTCAATGGTATGGAAATGGAGAGGTAGGAGATGAGAAAATTCCACAAACAAATGTGTAGAGAATTGTTGGTATAACAATTTCTAACTCTCAAGTGTTTTAGCTGGGGTTTTCTTTCAGAACCTCTCCTTCACATTTGTGGGTAATATGGGTATATATAGTGAGGATACAGAAAGTGTGTATTAGACAGTACAGACTGGCAGAACGGATGTCTCGCGGGAAGGCCTTACCCGCGAGATACTCGCGAGACACAACTGTCTTCATCTGTACTGACTCTTCGCATTCCAGTCATGTGCAAGGCACATGCTTCACTTCGCGGGAAGCTTAGTCGCGAGACACCCGCGAGAAGTCTTCTGGCTTTACTTGCTTGAGTCTTCACACTCTCTCTCTCTAACACACAACCCTTACAATCACATCCCACAATAAATACAGGGTACACAAGATTGAATATAATTACAATAAAATTTGGCACGGAATAAAAGCCAACAAAATACAAATTTGTAAATCACAGCTTTACAATCTCCCCCTTTGGCTATTTCGTGACAAAACCCCTAACACAGACTCTAGACTTAAACGTGAGTTTGGGAACAATGGCAAAACTCACTCACACCTAATCTAGATACAATGAAGCACTTGCAATTTATACCTGTAACCTGAAACACTTGCACACAAACAAAACTTTCATTAAGCTTATGACAAGTTGAACACAAGGTATGAACAAGAGTAAGCATAAGGTGACCAAGTCTATAAACATTTGATAACATGTAAACAAAAAAATTGATCACACAAGGGCAGTCATTAAAGAATGACTCCAATGAACATATAACAAGTAAATGTTCATCTGGACATGTACAACGAAGCAATCACTTATGATTACTTGCATGTCCAATCACACAACCAATGCAAAATACACAAAGTATATGCATCTAGGAACAATCCTACCAGGGCACAAGTGTGAATTACTCAAGACATATTAGCAATATCTAAAAGTACAAAGAAAATGCTACACAAGCATTGAGATAGTCACAAAGAATAATATTTTAAATAGCTAAGCATAATCATGAACTATGAGCAAAGCAAACATAGTTAATGTAGCACAAAACTCTTTCTCTCTTTCTCCCCCTATCATGAATCTTAGGAGCTGTGATGAACTTGGAACATATATACCTATAACCTGAAACACTTGCACAAAACACATTAGACCCTCAAGGTAAAGCAAGTAATAAAATGACAAGTATAATGTAACAAGTAAATTGCGATCAAGTAAACATGATGTGAAACATATGAGCAACTTGATCATACACCAAAACAATCATATAGAAATGACTACAATGACCATATAGCAAAGCAAATGATCATCCGAACAAGCATAAGGATGTAAGCATGTTCAACACATAAACACCGAGAAAACAAGTATAAGGTAAAACAAGGTTTTCTCATAAAAGAATGTCTTCTCCCCCTTGATATATGCATCTCTCCTATGGATTTCTCCCCTTACGAATGTGCACGAGGTAGAATTTCTCCCCCTAAAAATGTGCACAAGAGTCATATAGAAATGACAAAAGAATACACTCCCCCTTTTTGTCACGAATAAACAAATGAATCAAGAGGAAGGTGGGAAAGAAAAGAAGATATGACAAGGGTAAAAGATGATACATGAGGGGTGCAAGATGAATGAGAAAATGAAACTCAAACATAAGACAAAAAACATCTTTAAAAAATATGCTACAAAGCATAAAGAACATATGACATGCTAAGGATGATGGAACATGATGTAAACCTAGGCTTGACATAGACACAAAAACATGTTATATGTGCTAAAAGGTCTAAAGAGACTTAACTAGCATGAGTGAATGTAAAAACATGTCAAATGTTTGAGTGTGTGCAGCAAGATGCATCTAGTGTGCATGTGAAATGCATGACTAATGCATGAATAAGCACTCATAGGGCAAAGTGTATAAAACACACCACCAATGATCAAAACATGATAAACATGAATAATTATGGTGATCCCCAAAATTTGGTACTCATTGGAGTCCAAAACAACGAGAAAATGTCATTTGGGCATTTTATTGAACACTTAGAGTGCACACACTACACATGTATGTCAAACAATGTATGAACATATGAAATCTTGCCTAAATACATGTTATTTTTGCCACAAGGGGCCAACAATTAAACCAAATCATCATTTCAAACAAAGCCCAATCAAAAAGATTGATAAAAATTAAGTTGTCCAACTCCCATTTGAGAAAATCCCAACTATGAACATAAAACTCCCAAAAACATAATCTAAGGATCAAAATCAATGAAAAGTGTTAAAGATTTCCTTAGAGATGTTAATGGAATGAAAAACACTTGAATTTAGTTGGGTTTTGATGTAAAAACATTAAAACAGGGGTTTAGGAGAAGATGGGAGAAGTTTAAAATGAATGTCCCACGAAATGCCCTTTAAAAAGCTGATCTGGAAATTATCGCGGGAAGTTAACTCGCGAAAGTACTCGCGAAATTTTTCGCGGGTAAGCCTTACTTGCGAGCTACTCGCGAAACAGTCACAAAACTCTCTGTCCAAAATTGAAAAAACTTTAAAATTGGACCATTTAACTCCCAGTTGAGCTAACACATGAAATGGGTCATGAAAACACCTAGAAAACATGTTTTTCACACAAAAACAACTTGAAAAATTTTGAAAAACATGGGGGATACAAATCACTTCCAAAAGCAAACAAAAAGAACAAAAATCTTTTTGGTTTGATCCACATATGGTTGAGCACACACACATCACATTTGAACATGTACAATCACACAAATGAAATAGATATTCATTAAACATTAGACTTGTGTGTTGTTTGTGTGTATCAAATGTGGAATAGTCCTTAGACCAAAGTGAAACTCCAATGATCAATTCAATCAAGTCATACACAACTAGTACTAAGTCAAGTGGTCTATCTCAATTATAGAAGTGAACATATATGACCTCCCACAAAAATGATTACAAAATCTTTGAAGCTTTTCATTTGGCTTCTTTACAAATCATAACATTTGATCCTTTTTGGATAATACATCTCTTTTTGAGATCGGTGCTTGAAATTTTTGATATTTCAACATTAAGAGTTAGCCTTTGGCTTTTTGAGCACCACACATTTCAATACATAAGTCGCTTTCCCTTTTTCCTAGTCAAATACTAGTATGTGCAACAGGCTTTTGCAGCTCATTATCTCTTTTCATTTGGAGATTTACATTTGGTGAGCTTTATAGCAAAAACATAAAAATAAAGGTGGGAAGATATATAGGCACAAGTCTATGCAAGTGTCAAGACCATTAAGACTATTGACCAATCATTCATGACAAGCTTGAAGATCTATTTACAACTGTCACATAGATTTCAGGATTTCTCCCACAAAGATTTATGTGCATATAGAACAAGCTAAGCTCGTAAATGCACTACGCCATTAGGACGAAGGTACTAGGCCAAACTCACATATGACATGTGCTCAAACAAATACGATCAAACTTTTTGAATTTTTTTCACTTTTTATGTGGTTTTGGATTTTTACTCACACAAAACAAAAGTAATAAAGTAAGATAAAAAAAAAAAAAAACAATGCATACAAATAAATGTAAGACGCACAAAATGCATGAAGATATGACATTTAATGTATGAAGGGTTCTACAAAGATCGAAAGAATTAGATTAAAGACCAAAAGAGCGAAAGCTCAACCATAGGAACCCTTCCTCATCCAAACACAACGATTGTTCGGAATGAGTGTCTCATGAGAAGTGAGACGAGGGTTGGGAGAATGATAACCGGAGATGCACATAGATAAGGAGTTAAGAGCATTAAACACTTTTTTTAACAACATACTATTATCACTCAAATTCGGTTTATCCTTTTTAGCACAACTTCTAAGAAGCTCAAGTTTCTCTTTTCTTTTAATTCTTTTAAGAGCTTGAAACTTAGAGCAATGAGGTCTTAGATGACCAAAGGCACCATAATGGTGACAAACAATGGGTTTAGGTCCACTAGGCTTCTTAGGGAGGGATCTAGCACCATGGTTTTGTTCTTTCTTCAACATAGGGCATTAAGGTCTTATGTGACCGATCACACCGTAATGGTGGCAAGTAGGAACAAACTTAGATCCATTCAATTCCCTAGGATGGGATCTAAATAGAGGCTTAGGCTTAAGAGCCTTTCTCTCCACTTTTTGATTTCTTTTGTGTGGAGGAATGTACACCGATTTGTCCTTTGAGGTAGAACACACAATAGGCACAAAATCGGGTACCACAACATGATTGCAACATATATTTTCTTCCGTTTTAGCAACAGGTTCAACAATCAAACACTTGGCATGCATCTTAAGCGATTCATTTTCAGATTTAAGATCATCAACAAGTTTGTTAGACAAAACAAGTTAGCATCCAAGTCCATATTCAAACATTCAAACTCTTTCAGCTTTTCAAGAGAAATTTTAGTAAGTTTTTTATATTTCTCAACCAATTTGTTGGATTCATTGAGCTTAGCACTCAAATCATCATTTTCACAAAATAACTTGCTCAAATTCTTTTGAAACATCTTAGCCTTTTTCTTCAAGAGTTTGTCATTTGGAATATCAACAACACCCAAAGATTCATGTAGCATGGCATCACAATCATGTGGATAAACACTCATAGAGGCATTTTCACAAACACATGGCATGTTACAATCAACAACATCCATAGAAGCATATAAAGCATTATCCATGGCAAAACACACAAGGGGTCAAGGATCACACTTAGGTAATGAAACCAAATCAAGTGTACCTGCTCTGATACCAATTGAAAGCTCGAAATGTGTGAAAACACAAGAGCTTATTTAGACCCCTAATTTAAATTACGGCTTGGTTGATTTTACACTAACTTAATACTAAGTGCGGAATAGTGTAAACACAAGCATACAAGCAAGAGAGCTACTCTACTCCATATTTAAAACAATACAGCAGTAAAATGAAATGAACAAGAGTAGGGAAGAGAGATGCAAACATAGATAACATCGAGACGTGTTATCGAAGAGGAAACCTCAAAACTCGGCGAAAAACCTCTCCGCCGCCCTTTAAGCGGTAATCGATCCACTAGATAATCAGTTGGGATACATGGGTAAGTAAGAGACCCTCCAAGCCTAATCTACCCGCTGTACCTAAGCCCTCCAAGCTCCTACTCTAACAAGGCTTCTCGGAACCGTGTCTTGTCTAGCTCTCCGGATCTCGCAACAAGCTCCATGTTGCATCTGCCATCCTTGGCTTCTTCCAATACTTCCTAGCAGCACCAAAACCTCACTGGACACTCTCAAAGGGTGTGGTAAGTGTTTGGGCTATTGACCTCTCAATGGTATGGAAATGGAGAGGTAGGAGATGAGGAAATTCCACAAACAAATGTGTAGAGAATTGTTGGTATAACAATTTCTAACTCTTAAGTGTTTTAGCTAGGGTTTTCTTTTAGAAGCTCCCCTTCACATTTGTGGGTAATATGGGTATATATAGTGAGGGTACAGAAAGTGTGTATCAGACAGTACAGACTGGCAGAACAGAATGTCTCGCAGGTGTCTCGCGGGAAGGCCTTACCCGCGAGATACTCGCGAGACACATCTGTCTCCATCTGTACTGACTCTTCGCATTCCAGTCATGTGCAAGGCACATGCTTCACTTCGCGGGAAGCTTAGTCGTGAGACACCCGCGAGAAGTCTTCTGGCTTCACTTGCTTGAGTCTTCACACTCTCTCTCTCTAATACACAACCTTTACAATCACATCTCACAATAAATACAGGATACACAAAATTAAATATAATTACAATAAAATTTGGCACGAAATAAAAGCCAACAAAATACAAATTTGTAAATCACAACTTTACAAAAGCCAACCAATTAAGTGGTTAATGTGCTACTCAAAGATCTTAATTGCATGGTAGATCAAGCTCTTTCTCTTCAGACAAAGAAACTCCATCTAGGCTACTTGCTACATTACTTAAGCTCCTCGTGGGCAACCCAAACTTTCCCATTCAACGATTTGCCAAACAAAAGCAGAAACTTATTTTCTTGCTTTTGTTGTCTTGGAAAAAGTCAAAATAGAATTCCTCTATTAAAAAAAAAAAATTACTAGGAGAAATAAAAGAACACTAATAAGAGAATAAATGTTACATATTGATGATGCAAAAAAATCGTCAGTGAGCTAATTGTCCACACACATGCCAATCGGGTATTGAAGAACAAAAGGGTGAAGATCCTACAAAGAGCATCGGTGGGGTGTCGGCCAAAGACCCTCCGAAGGTTAAGTCAGTGATAGAAGAATCTCCAATAACTCAAAAGTGTGAGAGCTAGGGAAGTTTTCACGTACCTTGGAGAAGAGAAGACTTGGTGCTTATATAGTAGTGTAGGGCTAACCAAGATTCCATGAACATAGGATCTTTCCTTGTATGAAAGATACGGAGTAATGTTTCGAGATCTTAAGGCTCTACTTCCTATACTAGGAGGATTGAATATGTAGAAAGACCTTTGGGCGTGGTGTGCAAGTTCTTTCCATATAGGGATGCGTGAGTGGGGAACACGCAAACAGTGTGGGACTTACTGTAATCCCTCGTCGGTATTTGGTAATCTGATGGGCACTTTCCAACCCAATGGGTACGTTCCAACTGAAGGTTAATGGACCCAACAGTCAATTTCTAACCCAAAGGATAAATGGACTTGAGGGGTATTTCAATCCCGAATGGTAAACGGAACCAGAAGGGTAAATAAACCTGACAGTTACTTTCCAACTCGAAGGGTAAATGGACCCAACAGGTACTTTCCAACATGAAGGGTAAATGGAACCCGAAGGATAAACGAAACCTAAAGGGTAAATGGACCCGACAGGGACTTCCATCTCGAAGGGTAAATGGACCCAACAGTTACTTTCTAACCCAAAGGGTAAATGGACCTGATGGGTACTTTCCAACCTGAAGGGTACTTCCATCCTGAAGGGTAAATGGAACCTGAATGGCATTTTCATCCCGAAGGGTAAATGGAACCTAAAGGGTAAATGGACCCAACAGGCACTTGGAACCCAAAGTGTAAATGGACCCGACGGGTACTTCAATCCCAAAGAGTAAATGGAACCTAAAGGGCATTTCCATCCCAAAGGGTAAACGGAACCCGAAAGGTAAATGGACCTGGCGGGTACTTCCATCCCCAAAAGTAAATGGACCTATCAGGCACTTCCATCTTGAAAGGCATTTCCATCCTGAAGGGTAAATGGACCTGAAATTTACTTTCCAACTCAAAGGGTAAATGGACCTGAAATTTACTTTCCAACTCAAAGGGTAAATGGACCCGATGAATACTTCCATCTCGAAGGATAAATGGAACTCGAAGGACATTTTTATCCCGAAGGGTAAATAGAACCTGAAGGGTAAATGGAACCCGTAGGGTAAACGAAACCTATAGGGTAAATGGACCTGACAGACACTTCCATCTCGAAGGGTAAATGGACTCGATGAGTAAATGGAACCCGAAGGGTAAATGAACTCGACGGGTACTTCCATCCTGAAGAGTAAATGGACCTGTCAGGTACTTCCATCCCGAAGGGTAAATGGAACCCAACGAGCATTTCCATCTTGAAGGGTAAATGGACCCGATAGTTACTTTCCAACCTGAAGGGTAAATGAACCTGACGGGTACTTTCCAACCCAAAGGGTAAATGAAAACTGAAGGGTAAATGGACTTGACGAGTACTTCTATCCTGAAGGGTAAATAGAACCCGAAAGGCATTTCTATCTTGAAGGGTAAATGGAACCCAAAGGGTAAACGAAACCCGAAGAGTAAATGGACCCGACGAGCACTTCCATCTCGAAGGGTAAATGGAACTTGAAGGATAAATGGACCCTAACGGCTCTTCCATCCCAAAGGGTAAATAGAACCCGAAGGGCATTTCCATCCCGAAAGGTAAATGGAACCTAAAAGGTAAACGAAACCCAAAGGGTAAATGGACTCGACGGGCACTTCCATCTCGAAGGGTAAATAGAACCCGAAGGGTAAATGGAACCCGACGAGTTCTTCCATCTTGAAGGGTGAATGGAACCCAAAGGGCATTTCCATCCCGAAGGGTAAATGGACCGTACAAGCACTTCCATCTCGAAGGGTAAATGGAACCTTGAGGGTAAAAGGAGTTTTAAAATTTCTAAGTTAAAATATTCCTATCAGTTGCCCCCTATTTCGTGGTCATCGGGATACCCGACGGGTTGTGAAATACATTAGTTTACATTGTTGGTAAGGTTTATTTTTAAGCAAATGACTAGGCACCTGTCGGTGTCCTTGGTCATCGATCCATCCCTCAAGTAGGACATAGTTTTAATAAGTGACTAGGCACCTGTCAGTGTCCTTGGTCGTCAATCCACCCTGTAGGTAGGACTTAGTTAGTAGGCACCCGTCAGTGTTCTTGGTCATCGGTCCACCCCGTAGGTAGGACTTAGTTTCAATGAGTAACTAGGCACCCATAGGTGTCCTTGGTCGTCGATCCACCCTACATGTATGACAATTTGAATAAGTGACTAGGCACTCGTCGGTGACCTTGGTTATCATTCGTCCCCGTAGGTAGGACAGTTCGAATAAGTGACCAGGCACCTGTTAGTGTCCTTGGTCATTAGTTCACCCTGTAGGTAGTACGGTTCGAATAAGTAACTAGACACCCGTCAGTGTACTTGGTCATCGGTCTTGGTTGACTCATTAGCCTCACGATGCACCAGACAGGTGATCCTCTGAGCATTGCTATGATATCACTAAGCAAGTTGGTCTGTTGATTGGACAAGTATAATGGGTCATCTGTCAAGTGTGTCTTATCAGTTTAGATGAGTTAGTGTTTGTGTTGTTCTAGGCGATGAGTAGGGTACCTGACGACCCCTTGATACATGATGACCATTAAGGCAGAATGTGTCACGTGGTGTTCAAGAGGGTACTTGATGACCCTTTCATGTGTGACGACCGTCAAGGCGGAGTGTGTCGTGTGGGGTTAAAGAAGGTACCTAACGACCCTATGATACGTGTTAACCGTCAGCGCGGAATGTGTCACATGGTGTTAGGGAAGATATCTAACAAACTTTGGTGACTGAAGACTCTAGGGTGTTAAAAAATTTTCGGGATGGTGAAAATATTCACTATCAATTTGGACAAATGTGGAATATGAAGGGTTACATTGTAATCATAGAGTGTTGGGGGCTCTATTTCTTGCCCCCCATTCCATGAGCATTTAGTGACTTCATTCATTTGTCACCCAAGTGACTTTGTTCGTTTGTCACCCTTATGGCATAGAGGATTGCTGACTTGACTCAATCATTTTTAGGGATCCCTTGGATCATCTGTCACCTTGGCGACTTGGTTTGATGATCGTTGTTCTGACAATCCTTGTATGTTTTTAAATGTATGGGAAGGTTTAGAAACTTTATTCCTTTGTCTGTCAGGTACCATTCGGTTTTCGGTTACCAAGGCACTTGTTGGTGGCTTGGTTTGTCTCCGTCCCCCTTATAGGTAGGAAGAGTTAGATTTTTTACCCAAGCACTCGTAGGTGGCTTAGTTTCTCCATCTGTCCCCCTTGTAGGTAGGAAGACTTAAAATTTTATACCAAGGCACTCGTGGGTGGCTTGGTTCATCCATCTACCCGGTAGGTAGGAAGACTTAGATTTTCAACCAATGCACTCGTGGGTGGCTTGGTTTGTCTATCCACTCCGTAGGTAGGAAGACTTAGATTTTTGACCAAGGCACTCGCGAGGGTTTGTCTATCCACCTTGTAGGTAGGAAGACTTAGATTTTTGACCAAGGCACTTGTGGGTGGCTTGGTTCGTCCGTTTGTCCCCCTTGTAGGTAGGAAGACTTAAAAATTTTCATCATTCCCACTTGGGGATGACTTGCATTTGATCGTCCACCCATAGGTGACTTTGTTCGTAGTCCTTCCCTGTTGGAGATGATTTTACTTTGGACTGTCCACGCATAGGTGACTTTGGTCATTGTTCTTCCCTCGTGGGGATGACTTTACTTTGGACCGTCCACCCGTAGGTGACTTTGGTCATTGTTCTTCCTTCGTAGGGATGACTTTGCATTGGATCGTCCATCCATAGGCGACTTTGGTTCTTTGTCCACCTGTCGATGACTTTGTTCGTTATCCTTCCTTCTTGGGAATGAATTTGCGTTGGACCGTCCATCCATATGTATGACTTAGTTTTCTTCCATTCTCTTCATGTAGTCATGTGAAAATTTCTTAAGAATGATGTCTTTATTGAATTAGGAAAAATACATGGAACAGTAGATTACGTGTCGGAGGGACACTCTGTAGTTTACATAGAAAAATTGAAAGAGAAACTTAAAACATAGTTTATAGTTGATGAACTATTGGTAATGCTTCCTTAGGTGCTCGGAGTTCCAAGTGTGATTTAGCCTTCGTCTCCTTTACTATGAATTCAGCGACAAAGTTAGCCAAAGCTTGGGCCTTGATGGTTGTTCTTGGACAATACTGTACGTCAAACTCACTTAATTCTATCACCTATAAGACTAGTCATCCAGCTGCTTCTAGATGGTTCATTGCCTTTCGTAAGGGCTTGTCCATCTGGACAACTATTGTCTTCTGTAAGGGCTTGTTTTCCCTGACGAGGGTCGTCCTACCTTTCCCCTTTCTCTGTCTTGCCCCCTCAGGATGTCATGGCATCTTCGGCATTCATGTACTTGGTGGCTTTGTATAGCATGTCTGTCATCATCTTCAGGTCATTCTTGTAGATGGAGAAAAGGAATTCTCTAAAGCATAGCCCGTTGGTGAAGGCTGTGACTAACACTTTGTCATCGGCTTCGTCAATCAAAAGGGCTTCCCTATTGAATCGAGCCATATAGGACCTTAATCTCTCATCTTCTCGTTGCTTGATATTCAGGAGACTTGCCAGGGACCTCTTGTATCTTTGTCCTCCAATGAAATGTGTGACGAAGTGCCCACTCAGCTCCTTAAAAATTGAGATGGAGTTCGGAGCAATCTTGCTGAACCATACTCAAGCTAGTCCTTTGAGCGTGGTTGGGAATGCTCTGCACATTATCTTGTCGAGAACACACTGTAGGTGTATGAGGGTCTTGAATGACTCTAGGTGGTCAAGTGGATCCTTCATCCTGTCGTACGTCTCCACTTGTGGCATCCGAAATTTTGGTGGTAAGGGACAAGAGGTGACTTATGCCATGAAAGGGAAGTCGATACGGTGAACTAGCTCATCCGAGTTGGAAGACAGTTGCCCTCTCATGGCATTCATCATCATGTCCATCTTGTCCTTCATTATCTATATGTCTTATGCCATGCGTATTATACCTCTCTCCAAATATGACGGATGATCAATGTCCTCCTATCGATTGCGTCTACTAGCAACGTTGCTTTTTTCTGGATCTTTTTTTTTTTTTTTCTACTGATCTCCCGTTAGGAGATGACAGTTGTCCTGCTTGTCATTGTTCTGTTCGTCATGTTGACCATCGAGATAGGCGCATAGTTCATTCATCTGGTTCACTTGTTGTTCCAGCTCCTGATTTCGCTGGGTGAGTCGGTCGACAGTTGCAACGAGGGTCTGCACCTATCTTTCCAAGGCGTTAGAGGTTTTTTCAGTCTCCTGGTTAATGGTAGCCATTGATCACATCTAGACCATGCAACTCTTTGCCTCATAAATGGTGATATGGCTAATCATTTGATCCCACAGATGTCGCCAACTAATGATGCAAAAAAATCGTCAGTGAGCTGATCGTCCACATGCATGCCAATCGAGTTCTTAAAGAACAAAAGGGTGAAGAACCTACAAAGAGCACCGGTGGGGTGCCGGCCAAAGACCCTCTGAAGGTTAAATCAGTGATAGAAGAATCTCCAAAAACTCAAAAGTGTGAGAGCTAGGGAAGTTTTTACGTACCTTGGAGAAAAGGAGACTTGGTGCTTATATAGTGGTGTAGGGCTAACCAAGATCCCATGAACATAGGATCTTTCTTTGTTTGAAAGATATGGAGTTAATGTTCCGAGATCTTAGGGCTCTATTTCACATATTGGGAGGATACGAATATGTAAAAGGACCTTTGGGTATGGTGTGCAAGTTCTTTCCATATAGGGATGCATGAGTGGGGAACACGCAAATAGTGTGGGACTTAGTGTAATCCATCGTTGGTATTGGGTAACCCGACGAGCACTTTCCAACTCGATGGGTACGTTCCAATTGAAGGTTAATGGATCCCGAAAGGTAAATGGACCCGATGGTCACTTTCCAACCTGAAAGGTAAATGGACTCAAGAGGTATTTCCATCTCGAAGGGTAAACGGAACCAGAAGGGTAAATAGACCTGACGGTTACTTTCCAACCTGAAGGGTAAATGGACTCTACGGGTACTTTCCAACCTGAAGGTTAAATGGAACCTAAATGGTAAATGGAACCTGAAGGATAAACGGAACCCGTAGGGTAAATGGACCTAACGGGCACGTCCATCTCGAAAGGTAAATGGACACGATAGTTAGTAAATGGACCCGACGGGTACTTTCCAACCCGAAGGGCAAATGGAAATCGAAGGATAAATGGACCCAATAGGTACTTCCATCTCAAAGGGTAAATGGAACCTGAAGGGCATTTCCATCCCGAAGGGTAAATGGACCCATCGGGTACTTCCATTCCGAAGGGTAAATGGAACTCGAAGGGTATTTCCATCCTGAAAGGTGAATGGACTCGATGTTTACTATCCAACCTGAAGGCTAAATGGACCCGACGGGTACTTTCTAACCATAAGGGTAAGTGGAATCTGAAGGGTAAATGGACTCGATGGGTACTTCCATCTGGAATGGTAAATAGAACCCGAAGGCCATTTTCATCTTGAAGGGTAAATGGAAACCGAAGGGTAAACGGAACCCGAAGGGTAAACGGAACCCGAAGGGTAAACCAAACTGTTAGGGTAAATGGACCCGACAGACACTTCCACTTGAAAGGTAAATGGACTTGACAGGTACTTCCATCTTGAAGGGTAAATGGAACTCAAAAGGCGTTTCCATCCCGAAGGATAAACGAAACCCGAAGGGTAAATGAACCCGACGAGTACTTCCATCCCGAAGGGTAAATGGACCGGCCGAGTACTTCCATCTCAAAGAGTAAATTGAAGCCGAAGGGCATTTCCATCTTGAAAGGTAAATGGACTCGATGGTTGCTTTCCAACCTGAAGGGTAAATGGACCCGACGGATACTTCCATCTCGAAGGGTAAATGGAACCCGAAGGGCATTTCCATCCTGAAGAGTAAATGGAACCCAAAGAGTAAATGGACCGGACGGGCATTTCTCTCGAAGGGTAAGTGGAATCCAAAGGGTAAATGAACCCGATGGGTTCTTCCATCCCGAAGGGTAAATAGAACTCGAAGGGTATTCCCATCCTAAAGGGTAAATGGAACCTAAAGGGTAAACGAAACTTGAAGGGTAAATGGACTTGACAAGCACTTCTATTTTGAAGGGTAAATGGAACCTGAAGGGCATTTCCATCCCAAAGGATGAATGGAACCTGAAGGATAAATGGACCTGACGGGTACTTCCATCTCAAAGGGTAAATGGACCCAACGGTTACTTTCCACCCCAAAGGGTAAATAGACCCGAAGGGCATTTCCATCCCGAAGGGTAAATGGAACCCGAAGGGTAAAAGGAGTTATAAAATTTCTCAGTTAAAATATTCCTTATCACATATGTAATGAAGAAGGTCATTATGCTTAGAGCATACCCTAAACCTAGGCCACTTAGGTCATGGTCTTGGGTCCCTACTAAAGGAATGCCTTAAAAGTGTGGGTAATTAAATACTTTTTTTTTAATTATTATTATTAAAAAATATGAGTGATTATATTTTTTTCTTCCACTTTTAGATCTAAAAAATTGAATGATTTTAGAAATACTACAATTCATTATATATGTCCAAAAAATTGATATGTCACAAAGTACAAAAAGTAATTCAAATACTCATTTATTATGTTATTGATATGCCACCAATCACATTCATTCCAAATTAGCTTTTAAGTTTTTCAAAGTAAAGTTGTAATACTTTTAGTATTTTCCTAGAAAAAATTTTAAATTAATAGAAATCAAACCAAATCATCATTAAGTGTGTTGGTGCAAAACACAATAATAATGGAAATAAGACAAAAGGAAGCTAAATAATGCTTCTGAATATTATTAATTTGAAGAGAAAAATTACACAACACTATTTGGATTAAGCCGTGACACTCGCTCTCTTTAAGGAGATTCAAGCCCTTGGTTGGCTAAGTTTTGTAACCGGTACAGACCTTCTCTAACTTGTATCCCCTAGGATACAACAACCCAACAAATGCCGTATGGCTAAAACAACCTTTGCACAAAGTGTTCAAGCCCAGAACTCTACCAAAAAGAACACCCTTCTTTGACTAGAACCTCTCTATTTTTTAGTGTATAAGAATGCTTGCATTTGCTGGATATTTTGGTGTGATAACATTGTAAGTGGTATTAGGTCTGAATGAGTCTATTTATAGGCTCAATAGGCCTTACAAAATTATTACCTAAATCAATCTGATTAATTAGGTCCATTATTCTGATGTAGTGGGTGTTACATGATTAATTGCTGGATATTAATATGATGGGCTAGAGTTACATAATTAATGGATGAGAAAAGGAGTTTCTGAAGAATGAAAAGGCCCAAAACGGATAGTCCATTAAGTGGGTTAATGGTTCTTCATTTTCCATAATAAAAATGGAGTATTAATTCAAGCCATTTACTCATCAACGGATATGGTAATTATTCTGAATAGGCTATCAGGTAGGAGGATCCAAGAGGCTGATTCATTTCCATTTTTGACACCTCCTCCCTTCATCTCCCCCTTGTGCATGTATCTAGCCCAATATCTGAATCAATACATATTAGCCCATTAATCACCACAATTAAAAGGAATAAAATAGTCTCTCTCCTTTTCAATGTGGGATTAAACATTTTCACTAACTCCTCATCTTTCATTTTAACTCCCACATCTTTACATTTATGTTGTATTATAAATCAATTTTAATTATAAAATATTAAAATGCTCCAACAATCCCCCACTCATTTTAATATTAAATTTTTTAGTTAAAGAGAGATTACCAGGCAAAGACGGGTCACTATGCATCATGAAGGTGTGCTTTGCATTGAACCTTCACTTAGTAAAACAACAATCTCAACTCCAGAGTGGTAGTGGTCTCCAACTTGAACTAGCACTGTTTTGGGGAAATTAAGCATCACTTCTTACACATAACAACCCAGGTGTTGACATGAGCTTTTATAGCTAGCGCTTTACGGCTGCGTGCTGATCCCAGTTTCATGAGTGCATTTGAGATTAAGTCCAAATCTCATAGGAAGTAGCCCTACCCCCACACTCACATAGGTGAAATTTTGTCAAGAGTGTTCCTGTAATTCTGACATCCCACTCATACGAGCTACAAATTTCATTATGAGTTTTTGCTCAACCTCTCACATTACAGGATAAATGCACTTACATCATAGGGATGAACAATTAAAAAATTATTTACAAAAATAAATAATTAAAGAAATAAATAGTGTATTTCTTATGACCATCGTATGATTTGTTTTTCCCATTGAACCCAATTCTCAAGATCTCTAGTTCTTGGGTTGGGTATCCTCATACATGGCTCATGAACCTTGGATTTTAGTCCCATCCCCCTTGATGTTTTCCAGACTCTATCTTTTGCCAAGGCCTTGGTAAATGGATCTGCAAGATTATCATTAGACTTAATATCCACAGTTATGATGCCACTACTCAAATAAGATCGCACGGTACTATGCTTTCTTTGTATAGGTCTGGATTTACAGTTGTAATAACGGTTTTTAACTCTACCAATTGTGGCAGTGCTATCACAATGAATTAATATAGGTGGAATTGGCTTTACCCATGGTGGAATTTCATATAACAAATCTCTAAGCCAATTTGTCTCTTCACTAGCTGAAGCTAATGCTATTAATTTAGCTTCCATTGTTGAATTAGCAATTATTGTTTGCTTTTTAGATTTCCAACAAATAATTCCACTACCTAAGGTAAAAATATAACCAGTGGTAGAGAGAGAATCACCTAACAAAGTATTCTAATCGGCATCACTAAAAGCTTCAATCACAGCAGGGTATTTTTTATAAAATAAGCCATAGCTTTTGGTACCAATTAAATATCTCATGACTCGCTCAATAGCTAAACAATGATCTTCACTAGGCTTGCTAGTAAATCTGCTAAGCACTCTTATGTCAGGTCTAGTACAATTAGTAGCATAACGTAAACTATTGATGATGCTAACATAATCCTTTTGATTAAAAATCTCATCATCATTATTTACAAGAAATAAATGAACACTAGAATCAAAAGGAATAGCTATACTTTTGTGATCATGAAAATTATATTTTCTCAAAATTTTCTCAACATAATGTGATTGATCAAGAAATATTCCATCACATGTTTTTGTAATTTTCATGCCCAAAATAAAATTAGCCTCACCAAGATCTTTCATATCAAAATGGCTTTTAAGCATATTTTTGGTCTCATTTATAACATGCATATTTGAGCCAAAAATCAACATATCATCCACATAGAGGCTAATAATAATATGTAAATTATTCCAGGATTTAGAATAAATACATTTATCACATTCATTTGATTTATAACCATTCTCAATCATGCAAGAATCAAAATTTTCATGCCACTGTTTTGGTGCTTGTTTTAAACCATCTAGGGATTTAGTTAGCTTACATACCTTGCTTTCTTGTCTAGGCTCTACAAAGCCTTCGAGTTGATCCATATAAATCTCTTCTTCTAGGTCCCCATTTAGAAAAGCAGTTTTTACATCCATTTGATGAATTTTCAAATAACAAATTGCAGCAATAGCAATTAACAATCTAATATATGTAATTCTTGTTACCGGAGAAAATGTATCAAAGAAATCAAGATTAGCCTTTTGTTTAAAGCCTTTTGCAACAAGCCTAGCTTTAAACATTTCTATTGATCCATCCAGTTTTAACTTTTTTCTAAGGACCCATTCACAACCTATGGTCTTACAACCTAGTGGAAGATCTACTAATTTCCAAGTTTTATTAGAAATTATAGATTTCATCTGATCATTTACAGCCTCTTTCCAAAATATAGCATCAGGTGATATCAAAGCCTCTTTTAAATTTTGGGGATTTTTCTCAATGTTAAAAACATAATAATCGGGACCAAAATCCTTTTCAACTCCAGCTCTTTAACTCCTTCTAGGTTCCATTTCAAAATTTTCTTGATTTTGTAAATGAGAAGTAGAACTAGGTTGTGAAAAAATATTTTCTTCACCCCCACTATTTTTCAATTTAAAATGAAATTTTTCTTCATGAAAAATTGCATTACTAGATTCAAATTTTTTTTTTTTTTCAAGATCAAAAAATCTATTGGTTGTACTATTAATCGCATAACCAAGAAAAGCACAGGTAGTAGCTCTTACACCTAATTTAGGTATTTTAGGGTCAGTAAGCCTTACATAAGCAAGACAACTCCATACTCTTAAATATCCCAAATTTGCCTTCTGTCCTTTCCACATCTCAGAAGGTGTGGTATGTGACTTTTTATGTGGCACCCTATTCAAAACATGACATGCAATTAAAATAGCTTCACTCCAAAAATGTAAAGATGCACCAGATTCAATTAACATGGCATTTGTTAACTCAATTAGAGTTCTATTTTTTCTTTCAGCCACACCATTAGAAGAAGGTGAATATGGTGCAGTAGTTTCATGGATAATTCCCAAAGACTGAACAAATGAGTTGAATGCACTTGATTCATACTCACGACCTCTATCACTTCTTATTCTTTTTATTTTTCTATCGAATTGATTTTCAACTTGTTTTAAAAAAATTTGAAAATTTTCAAACGCATCATTTTTATTTTTCAACAAATAAACAGTTGTATATTTTGAGAAATCATCAATAAAAGTGATAATATATCTATTTCCTCCACGAGTTAAAATTCCCTCAAATGCACATAAATCAAAGTGAATTAACTCAAGCAATTCAGTATTTCTTACAACACTTTTATGAGGCCTTTTTTTTAATCTTAGCTTAACTACAAGTTTCACATTTTTCAAAATCTTTTGATAGTTTTGGAATTAATCCTAAGCTACTCATGATTCCCACATATCTACTATTTATATGACACAAACGAGCATGCCAAAACTTAATAGAAGAAAGTATATAAACAGAACTGGTAGATGCTTTATTATTCTCAACATTTAACTTAAACATTCCATCACAAGAATAATCCTTGCCCACAAATAATCCCTTTTTAATAATTACATAATTATCAGATTCCATAGTTTGCTTGAAGCCAACCTTCTTAAGCAAAAAACTTGACATCAAATTCTTCCTCATAGACGGAGTGTAAAGTACATCTTTCAATGGTAGCACAAGTCTAGAAGTGAATTTCAAATCGACCTCACCACTCCCAAGAACCTTGGTTTTGCTAGAGTCACCAAGCATAACAGTTTTTTCTTCTTCAAAAGGAGTGTACAACTTAAACTAATCTTTGTCATAGCAAACGTGTCTATTAGCACCAAAATCTACCCACCACCCTTCAACATATTGCACCATATTGATGTCTGTAATCATAGCCACTAAAGGCTCTTCGATTACATTAGCCTACAAAACAGATTCACGTTTTCGAAATTTGCAAAATCGAGCAATATGCCCACTCTTGCCACAGAAAAAACAAAATCTATTAAATTGATCTTGTGAAGGGGGTTCTTGGTTCTTATTATTATTTTTATTTAGGTTTCCCCCTCCTTGAGGTCTATTATTATTTTTGAAAACTCTCATTTTAGGCTTCAATTGACCATTTCTTGGAAAATGATTTTTGGGCATAATGTTATTGGCTGAAATAAGGTTTACCTTTGTGGTGGAATTACCATTTCTCTCTTGTGTCATGAGTGCATCTTCTCCTCTAGCCTCCTCCTCTACACGGATGCGTGTGATCAAAGTCTCCAAGGACGTCTCCTTTTGTTTGTGCTGCAAAGTCTTTTGGAACTCCCTCCAAGATTGTGGTAATTTATCAACTATGCCAGCTACCACCAAATTATCCCTTATCTTTATGCCTTCGGATCTTAATTTTGCCACAATCATTTGGAAGTCTTGTGCTTGATCCACCACTGATTTTCCATCCACCATTTGGTAACGAAAAAATCTACAAGCAGCATACTTTTTTGCACCAGTCTCCTCGGTATCATACTTGCTTTGTAAAACTTTCCAAATTGTCTTGGCAGAATTATAAGTTGTATCATAATAATCATAGAAATGATCGGCAAGACAATTCAAAAGATAAGAGCGACAATTGTATTCATCTTTTGTATATTTATCTATTTTTTCTTGATGGAGACAAAATTCTTCCTCACTCATCTCATCGGTAGAAACCTTTGAAAGATTCTTGTTAGTGAAAATGTAGGCGACTTTGAGAAGACTCAAGTAGAAGAAGACCTTTCCTTTCCACCTCTTGAAGTGGACTCCCTTAAAGCTTGTTAAGATCTCCAACAGTCTCATTTGGTTTCTCTTGTGTAGGTTCCATGTGATGAACCTCCTTAAAATTATTAGTGCAAAACACAATAATAATGGTAATAACACAAAGAGAAACTAAATAATACTTCTAAATATTATTAATTTGAAGAGAAAAATTACACAACACTATTTGGACTGATGCACGACACTCGCTCTCTTTAAGGAGATTCAAGCCTTTGGTTGGCTAAGCTTTGTAACCGGTGCAGACCTTCTCTGACTTGTCTACCCCAGGATACAACAGTCCAACAAATGTCATATGACTAGATCAACCTCTGCACAAAGTGTTCAAGCCCAAAACTCCACCAAAATGAACACCCTTCTTGGACTAGAACCTCTCTATTTTTTAATGTATAAGAATGCTTGCATTTGCTGGATTTTTTGGTGTGATAATGTTGTTAGTGGTATTGGGTCTGAATGAGTCTATTTATAGGCTCAATGGGCCTCACGAAATTATTACCCAAATTAATCTGATTAATTTGGTCCATTATTTTGATGTAGTGTAGGGCTGTCCATGGGTTGGTCTGGGTCAGGTTTGTGCCCAACCCACAACCGACTTGATCCAATCGGGTGGACAAAATCTCAACCCATCGCCAACCGAGAGGATGATCGAATTGGGCGGGTTGAAACTTCAACAGGATTCGGGCAAGTCGGTCGAGGTTGAAATCTAGAAAACAGTGAGAATCAGGTGTAGATCCGGCGAGAATCCGGCATGAAAACGGAGAAAAACGGCCAAAATCCTTGATGTCTCACCAGATCCGGCCTAATCTAGGCCATTTTTGGCAAGATTTGGGCTAGATCCGATGAAATCTCGCTAAGATCTTGATGAAAATGGTATAGATCTCGCCGGATCTACTAAATATCGCCGGAAATTTTCTGGGTTGGTCGGATCGGGTTGAATGGATTTTTGAGGAAGGAAAACCCGACCCGGAAAACTCGGATTTTGGAGGAATAAACCCGTCGCCGACTGCCGGAGAAGTCGGTTTGGTCAGCGGCGGGTCGGGTCCGGTCGGCGGCGGCAGGTGGGTCAGGTTGACCGGGTCTCTGGACAGCCCTAATGTAGTGGGTGTTATAAGATTAATTGTTGGATATTGATCTGATGGGCTGGAGTTACACAATTAATAGATGAGATAAAGAGTTTTTGAAGAATGAAAAGGCCCAAACGGATAGTCCATTAAATGGGTTAATGGTTCTTCATTTTCCATAATAAAAATGGAATATTAATTCGGGCCATTTACTCATCAATGGATATGATAATTATTTTGAATGGGCTGTCAAGTAGGAGGATCCAAGAGGCTGATTCATTTATATTTTTGACACCTCCCCCTTGCACACGTATTTAGCCCAATATTTGAATCAATACATATTAGCCTATTAATCACCACAATTAAAAGGAATAAAATAATCTCTCTCATTTTCAATGTGGGAATAAACATTTTCACTAACTTCTCATCTTCCATATTAACTCCCACATCTTTACATTTATATTGTATTATAAATCAATTTTAATTATAAAATATTAAAATGCTCCAACAAAGTGAATAGAAAATTTTAAAGTTACTACAAATTTAACTGCAAAAAACTTACAAATTGATTTGATGATTGGAGCCATTTAAAAAATGAAATAAATGAATATTTGATTTCCTTTTCTTAAAAAAAAAAAAAAATTGATGACATGCCAATTTGTAAGACTTATGTAGTAAACGTAAAAGTTATAGTATCCCAACATCGTTTAAGTGAACTGGTAATATTGAATGGTAAGAATAATAAATTTTAAATAAAAAAATTATAGTATAAAATGTTAACCGTAACTATCAAATTATTATTAAAAAAAAAAGAAAAAAAAAGAAAAAAAAAAGTAGCTACAAAGAGAGGTCTCCTCATATCTCAATCAAGTAATCTTATTAGTAGGAAACTCACTTATCGTTGTAAGTATTGAGCGTTTGTTTGTAAATAGTTTATTTAGTTAAAATTGAAATGTTTTTATTGAAAACGTTGTAGATAAAAATAAAAATTAGTTGAATGATATAATTAGACTCATAAATAATTCTAAAAAAATACAATAAAACTCAAAAATAATAACAAAAATAAATTAAAATTGCAAATAAATTGAAACTTTGGTCTTGTGTCAAACGCACACCGAATACCATTAAACCAGGTTCCCCAAGCAAGGAAATGATATTAGAGCACTCACAGCAGTAGTGCTATATTGCTATAATGCTATAATTTAGCTCCATTGATACTAAAATTACGCTCCAGCAGTGGAGCTATATCCATATTTTTTAGCTCCATATGAACAGTACACATCTATAAATAGATGTGTACTATTCATCTAAGCTAAACAAAAATAATATTATTTAATTCTTACCGGGATTAAAATAATACCGTTCCCTTTTATTTTATTTTTTTTTTCTTTCATCTCTTTCTCACTTTGTGCCTCTCTTTCTCACTCTTCTGAATTCTCTTCCTCTCCCCAAAACTCCCTCAAGCTCTCATCCTCTTTGTCACTGTGCAATCTCGCCGTTCCGACCAGCCGTTCTCAAGCTTTCATCCTCTTTCTCACTCCAACCCGACCAGCTATCCTCAAGCTCTCATCTTCTTTCTCACTCCGACCCGACCAGCCGTCCCGACCAGCTCTCAAAACTCACCGTCACTCTCCTCTCTCACCATCACTCTCTCAAGATCCCTCATTCCCCGCCGCCGGCCCAACCCAGCCGTCCCAAGCCGCCGATCTCAGACCCACGCCGCCAATCGCAGACCCACGCCGCCGATCGCCTATTACATAGATTTGGGTTTTTTTTTTTTCTTCTGCTGTGGACTGCTGGTGTTGTACTTGGAGATTTGGGTTTTTTTTTTTTTTTTTTTGGTGGTGGCGGTGGTGGTGTTGGTGGTGGTTGTGGTTGTGGTTGTGGCGGTGGCTGAGGAAAAAGATTTGAGATTTGGGTTTATTTATTTATTCATCTTTTTTCTGCTGTGGATTGGTGGTGGTGGTGGTTGTGGTTGGCTGTGGTTGGTACTGTGAATGTTTTTTTTGGTAGTAGAATATATTATTTTATTGTAGTGGATATAATATTTTATTGTGATGTTTATATTATTTTATTGTGTTGAAAGTTAAAATAGATCCACTGCTGCAGCGTATGTATGCATATGTATAGATAAAATAGATAAAGTAAGTTTTAGTGGAGCTAAATAGCTAAATATTTAACTCCACTGCTGTGGATGCTCTTAGATATTACGCCTTCTGACCTCTTGCTACTTGCTAGATATTGTTGCGGCGGCCGCCATTTCCCATCACTTCTTCAGTAAAAAAAATAAGGACTGGGCCCCCTTTTATTAATTATTATAGCTTTGTGTTTGACGTTGTGGAAAACAAAAAACATTTAAAACAAATGCCACTCCCCCGCCAGTACCATCATGATGATGTGCCCCACATTTTTAAATCTTTCTTTACTTTGCAATCAGTAATAACAAATTTGACGTCATCCACAACCAGCAGCGGGCAGCCTCTGTTTTTCGAAGAAATAATTATTTTGTTTAAGCCTAATAATCCATAACTTTTTTTTTCTCAACACCCTTTTTTTTTTTCATAACTAAAAGGGGTGGGAAGGGCGATTTTTTTTTTTTTTTTTCAACATCTATTATGAGGAAAAGTAAAATTAATCATAAATTAAAATTGATGTTGTGTTTTTATATAACTAAAAAGATTCCTTGGCTGGTAGCCTGGTACATATATAATGACAAGAAAGAACCTAATCTTCTAAGTAAATGATATTCTTTGTGGCCGATGGTCACGTTGGCATCTCCAGCAAACTCTTCATTTTTCTGTACTGTTTAGGGAATAAATTATAATTTTTATATTTTGTCTACTTACTTTTTTTTTTAACACATTTTCTAATAGACTATTTATTATTTTTCTATTTCATTTAAATATTATTTTTTCACTATTTTTTTATTATTAATTTTTTTAATCTTTTTTTATTCATATTTATTTCCAATTGCTATATTTTTCAAATTCCTAACAACCATATTTTTTAAATCTCATAACGACAACATTTTCAAAATTTTCACCTATTATATTTCACAACAATCTTTTTACTATTATTTTATTTAAATGATCATATTTTTCAAATGGTCATATTTAACAACGATTATATTTTTCAAACAATTATACATTTTTAGTATAAATAGGACTAATGTCACACTAAGATGGAACAACATCTTTGAGATTAATTGATAAATATAATCTTCTAATAGAAAGTTGAAGTGATAATAGCATCGTATCTATCGATTGCTTGCAATACATCAAATAATAGTATAACAACTACTATCTAGTTAGTGAGATCACATTGCAGTAAAGCAAAATGAGTGACCAAATATATTCTTAGTCAGTTGGATCACATTACAACAAAACAAGTTTAAAGTGCTCTCTTAATCATACAAAACAAAAGCACCCTATGTCAAGCTAATTCCTTCGTTTTTCAAGGATTTTCATTTAGCGTTGATGAATATATTCTTGTTGCATTGGAGGCAACACACTTTCATCCATCATCATAATTTCTTTTTCCTCCATTTGTTCCAATCTCAAAATTTCCTTTTCCATATCATCTTTCAAATTTTCCTTTTCCAATTCCATTTTCATTTTCATTTGTGCCGTTGCTAGTTTTTTATCCTTAAAATGAATTAGCGAAATCTCTTGCTCATGGTCTACAAGACATCTTTTCTCAATGGTGGCCATTTCATCTAACTCAATTTTCTTCTTTCTTCCATCATGACATTTAATAAGTCTTCTATATTTGAAGTCGTATCTTCTTTGCTCTTTTGTTTCTTCAATCATTCTTTTTCAGCCTTCTTGCCTAGGGTCTCTCCAATACATTAGGAACATGTGGGATATCTTCATTCTCTAAATTTATTGACTCTAGATTAGAAGATGAAGATGTTGTCTCAAATATCCCTTTTTTTGGTCTATGATCTTGAATAATACCCAACCATTTGAGTGAGTGCTTCAAAACATTCCAACAATGTTCATATGGAAATGTGGAACCATGAAATGCTTTATACTATTGTCTTGCCTTATCAAGCTGAAAAATTAACAAATATATTATAATTAGTAGTTTCAAATAGTTGGAACAAATTAGCAAATTAACACAAATTTCTTTGTAATATGTACCTTGGTTTCCTCAATCATACCACTTTGATTCATTGATTCAATTTGTGACAAATACCCACAAAATTTATTGGTGCATTGTTGAATCGTTGACCACCGGTTCATTAGAGAATTTTGAGTACATGTAGACTCAAAGGTCTGCCACTTTTGGTAGTATTCTCAAATTTTATACTAGTAAGTTCCTTTTTTTTGGTTAGTACCTGTAGACATCGCATTTTGTACCCTTTACGACTCGGGCCCCCATTCCCCAATGATATCAAAATTCTAAAGCTCAAGGTTGGTTTAGGACTCAATCAGATTGAAATTGACTTGAGGATAGTATTTTTTGGAAAATGCAACACTTTTATGAACTAAATAATCTATTTTTGGAAAAGAAAGGCCACGGAAACCCTAGGGCATGCGTATGCATACACACGTATGCGCACGCATGCTCTAGACCTGCGTGCGCATACTTTATGCATGCGTACGCATACATGGGCATGTGTGCGCATGCCTGGGTTCCAGAAACTATGAAAGACAAGTTTTTCTGCATTAAAGTTGGGTTTTGGAACAAATCCCACATCGTCTAGGAGCCGTTCCAAACCTCCATTTTCGAACTATAAAAAACCATACATGGTACCTTTTCAAGACACACAGAAAATCCTAAGGAAAAACATAAGATTCACTAGAAATAGTGAATCAAAGAGGGAGTTTTTCACAAAACATCCTCAAGTCAATATTTTTTTGATTAGGACATATTCTGGTCTTGATCTTCGAATTTCAAGGTTTGCTAACTAATCTTATTTTGGTTGTGAATAGATTGACTAAGGGGATTGGTCAAAATCAAGCCAAGGAGCCTTTATTTGGGAGGTAAAGGTTCTAGCTTTTCTTTCCTCTTTTTTTTTTTTTTTTTTTTGTTTTTGTTTTTTTGTTTTTGCTTTTGTTTTTGTTTAATTATGTTTTTCTCTTGTTTGCTTGTTTGTTTATGTTATAACATGTTTGTTTAGTTTAAGTTTACGTAGCTTTTCTTTTTTTAAGCATGCTAGGTTGCTAGATTTAAAGTTTCTGTCTACTGTGTTCTTGTTTTATGGGTTAGGGTTAGGGCGTGTATGTATACGCATGCTTACTGCATGTGCACGCATACTCAAAGTATGCATACGCATACAACTGGGTTGCACACACAACCCTATGTATGCGCATGCATACTCATGCCCAGAAACTCTAATCTGAGCCTTTTTGCTTCTGTTTCTTTGTCTTATTCATATCATATGCCTCTACCTTGTATTATTTTATGCTTTTGAGTCTTTGCTTCCATGTTATTTGCTTTGTTTGTTCTCCCCATGCTAGATTAGGGTTTTATCTTCCAATTTTGTTGTTTTGCCATGAACATGCATATGATATGATCATGCATTGATGCATAGGCGCTGTAATGTAGTAAGGTAAGTGAGGTAAGTCATGCATTCATATGAACATGCATTTGTTTGGGATATGATCTTGACCTTACTTTAATGAATATGAACGATATTTGCAAATGCTTTGCATTGGATATGATAATATGTTTGTTTGATCTTAACATGCTTATGTTTTTGCCTTGGATATGATATATGTTTGTTTGTTTGCTGCCTTTGGATATAATGTGATGAGATGTATGATAGGTATATGCTAGGATTTGAGATGTGATGAGATGCATGATAGATGTATGTTGGGGTTTAGGATGGAAAATGCTATGTTGATTGCTAGATGTATGCTAGTGTGTGTGTGAGTCTAAAATGACAATATTGAATGTGCCTTTAATAAGATTAAGATGTAAGACACAATGAGTGAAAGCTGACCCACGGGTTGGGTAGGGTTGGGTGTCTAACACCTTCTCATCCCCATACCTAAATTTTGAACACATACTCTAGTAGTAGATCAGTCATTCCACGAAGGACGCTATATTTATGGGTCCTAGACCTAATCTAGGTAGCAACTCCATTTTTCCTTCTCCGCCCCGGTCCACTCGGCTAAGGCGTACCCCCCCCCCCCCCCCCGACTTGCGCCCATAATACTTTGCACTACATAACATTGAGAAATGCAAACACAAGAAGATTGTCTTCTTGGATGGAGAAGTTGGTTCCACATTGTATTTTCTAAGCCGTGGATTCAACTTGGGGTAGAGACATTTGGCTAAATGCTTGAGCTTGTGGAACACTATCTTCACCACTTATATGTGAAAATCTAAATGATTTCTAATTATTGATGTTGGCATACTAGTTTGATTTTAGCTCTTTAATCATTTGTAGACCAAAAAGCTTTAGGTCTACACTCTTTATGGCAGAAAGAGAACGAGAGGAAAGAGAAGAGTTCTTTCTTTTATTCTGTTGTTTGGTTTTGTTGGTTGAGCCAATGTTTTGTGATTGAGGTGAACTTCGATTGCAAGCCATGGTCTTGGGCATTTACTTGAGAGAAGGAGAAGAGAAGGAGGAGCTTTGTCTCCTTTCCTTTGTTTTGTGAGAAGAAACCATGAGAGAGAGAGAGAGAGAGAGAGAGAGAGAGAGAGAGATGAAGAAAAAAGTAATATAATAGTCATCTCTAGAATTTTTTAATGTGATAAATTCTATTCCTAATCTACAGTAACCCATTAGGCTTGTAGATAGGGGTGTGCAGAAAACCCACCGACCTGCCAAACCCGACCCAACCCAACCCGACCCACCGGGTTGGGTTGATTTTTAAGGCTTGGTGGGTTGGGTTGGGTTACAAAAAAATTTTTTATGGCGGGTTGGGTTGGGTTTGGGTCATAAAATTACAAATCCGCCAAACCCAACCCGACCCACCCATATTTAATATATATTTAAAATATATTTTTATATTTAATATTTTTTTTAAATCAATTGTAGGGCACTTATTTATATATATATATAAAATCTATTATATAATTAATAATTTTTTTTTGGTTAGCCAGTTCTTCCTATCCTATATAAAAGCCAATTAGTTCATATAAATCCTAATAAATTACTATTGTTGTTTAGTCATTAGTGTTGTTTGTCTTTAAGGAGTTAAATTGATACTAATCTTTAGGTTTTTTTAATATATTAATATTTTTTTTTTCTACTCAATTTAATAATAATAATAAAAAATTTTCAAACCCATGGGTTCAACCTGACCCAACCCGACCCATGTGGGTTGGGTTGGACTTATGTGATGGGTTGGGTTGGGTTGAATTTTTTTTTACCCACCATGGTGGGTTGGGTCAAAAAATCCCTTCAACCCAACCCAACCCGACCCATGCACACCCCTACTTGTAGAGGTAGTATAGATGAGCAATACACTTTTTGAGATTTAGAGAGACTATTGGATTAGTGTTTTAAGGTTTCACTCTCTATAATAGAAAGAATTTTGTTTTTACCTAGTTTGCTAGGGATGCTCTAATTCATTGCTTTTTATTCTTACCATGTCATATGTAAACCAGTATCAGAACCACCTTAATCATGGGCTTACTAAAGGTTATCTATAGGATTACAACAAATTAGAAAGAAAAAAAACCGTGACTCACCATCAAAATAAAAAACTCACCATCAAAGAACCCCCAAAACAATCCCAAGCCTCTTCTCAAGTCGAGATCAGCAGTGGAGAAACCAAGAGTTGCTTTAGGGTTCCGGGTCTATGGTTTATGGTTTTTAGTATTTGGTGGATTAGTATTTTTATTGCTTTGTTTTTGTTTTTGTTTTTGTGTTTTTAACGCTAAAAGCCATTAGATGGGTTACAGAAGTTTAATAAAGCTTACCTTAGGTGGATAAAGTGCAAGCCACATGTAGGCAAAGTGAAACCAAGTAACCTTAAGTACATTATCTATAATTACCCCTACATTTTATTCAAGTTACCACCTTGGTGAGTTGATACAGTGCGTGGGGGAATAGGGGGGAGTGAGTTTGAGCTATTATGTAAGTATTTCTAACCATTAAAAGAGAGAAGATTTGATTCAACTTGAATAACATAGTATTCCCAAACTTACTTAAAATTTAGTATATAACTAATTACATAATTAGGACCTATCACATTGTTGGCCCTTTTTTTTCCCTTTTAATTATTTATTTATTTATTAAAAGCCTTATTGCAAAGAAACTAGCCCACAAAAGCTTGGGAACAGCCACCTTCTTCTCTTTCCTTTAGGACATCATAGAAGAGATGGGAATATTCCCAAAAAATTACAAGACAAAGCCCATTTAGCTACATTATGGGTTACAAAATTATACTCTCTAAAAACATGAGTGTCATTCCAAAAGGAAAAATGAGAAAGGTTTGACTTAATATCTGTACGTGCAAGT
The DNA here is from genome assembly GCA_028535165.1 of Quercus tomentella. Classification (NCBI taxonomy): domain Eukaryota; kingdom Viridiplantae; phylum Streptophyta; class Magnoliopsida; order Fagales; family Fagaceae; genus Quercus; species Quercus tomentella. The sequence goes on from JAPQVY010000155.1 coordinate 37,949,024, forward strand.
TAGATTTAAGCTTATTTATGAAAGTGAAATAAGTTGTCTAACAGTACATTTGCATGAGAAAACCCGAATAGATGCAAGCTTTGACATGATGCTCAACACTCAAAATAAGGAAATAGAGAAAGTGATGGTAGGACATGAAAAGATGCACATTTAGACAAGAAGAAGATGATGATGATTATCAAAATAACACAAGATGTACGTGAAAACCCTAGAGAGGGGATAAAAAACCACAGTTTGAGCAGGAACATAGCATTCTTGCTCGACTCAGCTTGTATTATGTATCAGAAGGAGATCAGTTTACAATAAAGTTGCATTTCTTTCCTACCAACTCTCCACTTTCATCTCAAAATATCTGGTTGGGTTCTTACCCTAGAAGTTCAGTTGCATGTTCCTTTTATACTCTAAGGAACATGGTTGAGTACAAGGACAGTTGTCAAGTCATCATATTCTATCTTTTAAGATTTTTTTTTACAGCTGTGATGTTATCTGCTGACTAAGGGATAAGGGCTGCGCCAAGGTGGCACTGGGACCCGTGGGTGGATAGCATTACTACTACATGGGAGACAAGTCTTGGACATTGAGAGGGACATCAGGAGTACTGTGATTGGTACACGTGTTCCCCAAGGTGACTCATGATGCACTCAACCAATAAGGGGCGTCCTCATAGTCTCTAACCTTAAAAGGTCACTATCTCCCTTTTGGTGAGTACTTGAGTACCATGTCAGGTGTAAATCTTACTTCCTTCCTAAGACAGTCACACCTTTATCACTGACCAAGACAAAGTCTCTTAGCCAACACCTACTCTCCATTCCCTCACAGTTGCTCCACGTGTAAGGCCCAGATTCAACCACCCATGCATTCTCCCATGCCTTAGTAGTGTTATGTACAATATCACATAAGGTATTATTTATAAATCAGTATTGGCCATTCTTTTTTATCTTTTTTTTTTTGGAATAAAAATGCTTTATTGCAAAGAAACTAGCCCAAAAAGGCTTGGCAACAGCCCCCTTCTTCTCGTTCCTTTAGGACATCATAGAGGAGATGGGAATGATTCCCAAGAAATTACAAGACAAACCCCATTTAGCTACATTAGGGGCGGCCTAACCTTCCTATCCCTTCCGTCCACACAATTTTCTATCTTCCCTGCAATCGATGATATATTTTTGTTACATCCTTACTTAAACAAAGGCCAATAGTGGTCTATAGATGATACCATACGTGATATTAAGTTAACCCTTTCTCATTTTACCTTTTGGAATGCCTCTCGTGTTTTTAAAGAAGGAAATTTTGTTTGATAGAAAATTAAGTGTAAAAAGAATATTATCATTTTCCATTGTGGTTGTTTGGTAGGAATGATACAAAAATTAAGGATAAGGTTTTTATGGAATTTAGGTTGCAGGAATTTTTATATAAAAAAAACCATCTATATGTATTTATAGTCACACTAGTTTCATTGCACACGCTTCGCACATGCATGAGGCTCTTTTTTTAGAGGTTTAGTGTCATAATTTTCTATTCATCACAATTTAAAAAAATAAGATAAAACGAACTTGAAAAGAAAAGAAAACCTTCCTATAAAAAGAAAAAAGAAAACCTAAATTTTAGGACTTCTCTTTTTTAAAGAAAAATAAAATAAAATTTAGGGAAAATAAAAAATCAATGTAAAGGGGGAGAAATGAATAAAAAGGGCTCAATTTTGGGGGGGGGGGGGGGGGGGGGAATGAACGTGAGAGAAATTTTAGGAAAAAAAAAAAAAAACCTAAAATTTAGGATTTCTCTTTTTGACATTATTGACCCTATTCTTAAAAAATTTATAAGAGAAGCTACTGGATACTGGATAAGGGTATTTTTGACTTAAAAAAAAATGTAGTTCAAAGAGGAAAATCCTCTTACAGATAGTATAGATGACATATTTAATAAGTCATGTGACTTACTTAAATAATAGATATAGATAGTTTTTTTAATCGCTATGCAGTGGTTGCATAAAAATTCCTACAACCTAAGTTGCATAAAAACCTCCCTAAAAAATTAATACTTTGAAAAGAAAATATCATTTTTTATTATTCGTAGAGAGAAAGAATATGATAAAGGGAAAGCATTTTGAATTATAACACAACTATATATTTATAAAAATACTAAATTTACATAATTTGACAATGATTTTTTTTTTATAGGGAAAATTATACCTTTGAAATTAATTCAAAAAGAAAATAATTTTTTTCCTTTATTTATTTGATTAGTTTGATTTTGGTCTCTTAAATATGGTGTTGGCTCAATTTTGTTCTCTTAATTATTGGATTGGTTCTTTTTTTTTTCTTTTTTCTTTTTTTTATTACTCTAAGATAAAATTCCGTTGGGTTAAAATGAATTCACCCCTTACAATTAATTACCCAAGTTAATTAATTAGATCAAATTTCATGCAATAGCGTGGCAACACAAACAAATCACCAAATTATCTAAATGCAATGGAAAATAAATTTGACATAGGTGATTTCTTTACAAATGGGGAAAACCACCGAGGCAAAACCCCACCGGGTGATTTTAAGGTCACCGCTCCCAAGAATCCATTATTATCAATCATAAGCGGTTACAAGTATAGGAATCTTACCAAACCCTTTGGCCTATCTCGAAATACCAACCTATAGTTGAACCCTTACCCTAATACCCAATTGGACTTGTATTGTAGCGGAAATCTTTCAATTCAATGCACGAATCCTAGTACGTGACTAACCAATGATGCACGGATCCAAGTACGTGACTAACACCAGCAACTTGAAGAAGATGTTGGTTGCAAAGTTCTTTAATTCATCAACGATGAAGATCAGGAAGCTCCTTAGTTACAAAACCTTTGGCGTAAAGACGCAGCAGCTTCTTTAGAGAGAATAATGAACTAGGTCACTTTTTGCATATGATCTCCATGTATAACAACCTTTAAAATAAGCTTTATATATGTCTAGGGTTGTGAGAAAAGAAACCCTATACAAATATTTCAACATGGACCAAAAATCAGATCTGGAAATTCTGATTTTGTAGATTTCGACAGATTCATCTTCTGTTGAGCTTCATTCTTAAATCTCGATAGATACTGTTTCTATCGAGGTATCTGTTAAGCTTTAATGAACAGCTCTTCTTCACTTGTTTCTTGGTCAGATCTTCATGGCTTTAACACTTGACTTGAACAACATGTTTCTTGAAGTCTTAAACCCATCCTAGATCTACCCAATTACAAGTAAAGTGCATTTTGTCAAAGAATTAGACAATTAAATAAAATGTGTCCCTAACAAATTCTTATCTAACCTAATCTAAGTATATATGGGTGTGAAATTCCCTCTTGGAGACTTGAACCCCAGTTCCTACCCCCTTCCCCCCCCCCCCCCCCTACCCCCACCCCCACCCCCTACCCCCACCCCCACCCCCACCCCATAAGAACTTGTATTTATGGAGTAACTATCATGCCAAAGATGTGTGGCAGTAGCTAAGATTGGTTCAATATTAGTGCTTTAACATGTGGTTGGATAGAATTGATCACTCGAGAATGGGGTGTCTGAAAATTCCTTTAGTCAAGTAAACATTAAATAAGTTGAGAATTTTTGTTTTCCATTTTTTAATTCTAAAGACCAAATCTGAACTCTTTAAATTCACTACACAAAAATAACTCTATTACACCAACTGTTAATACAACCAAAAATTACTATTGTTGCAATGGTAACTTAAAAGTGGTAAATTATTGCATAAAAAATAATTAGTTGTAATAAATTATAATTTTTTGTTGCAACAAAAGCCTTAATTGATAATTGTAAGAGCACAAAAACGGCCCCAAGCCCACTTAGAATAGTTATACTAGGTGTTTCTGACCCAAAACAATTAATTTATAAGAGAATGGGCTTGATAGCACTGGTTTTGTTGAGTCTTCCGAGGCCAGCTTAAAACGCCAATCCATTATTCAAGTAAGCACCGATCAGGAAATCCCTGACATACCTGAAGGCATCGTGACACAGAGAAGGACTCCAAATTTGCTGGCTTTGCTAGAGTCCCATGTTGAGAGTGCTACGCCTGAGGTGTCGGTAGATCCTCGACCTCCCACTCCACTTCCATCTCGGACCTCCCCTGTTGAACTTGTGGAGAAAAAGAGGAAGAGGGACAAGAAGTCTGGGAAGGGGATGCCCGAGGAAGGTAAGATTCAACCTTCCAAGGATCAAAAGCCTCTTAGAGGATCCAAAGCTCCCAAGGGACAACAGAGAAGAAGCTCTGTTAATGGCACTGGTTTTGAGATCATGCTAAATTGCGACTCCAAGATTCCTACCTGGAACCCTTCATTAGAGCTGGATGGAGCTCTACTGCCTGCTGACTCTTCTATCAAGGACTTTCAGTAGGGGAAGGCCGATTATGTGGCCAACTCTTTGGAGTAGGCATTACTCCTTCCTCAGGACATGGACGACCTGAGGGGCTTGAAGAAGCACGAGGTCTTCTTGGCTTTGAAGAGGGACCTTGCTATGGTGGGTGTTTGCCCTCATTTTCCCTCCTAAATTCCCAAACATTGCCCTTTTATTATTATATATTATTTTATTTTTTCACTAACTTTATCTTTTGTTCTCTTTTGTTTGTATAGGTAGTCCAGGTAGCTCATGTGGCTGAGGATTGGGTGGACCAAGCTCAATCCAAGTTCAAGGATAAGGAAGCATGCCGGGTCTCTACTGTTAAGGCCTAGGCAGTCACTGAGAAAAAATGTAAGGACCTCGTCCTTAAGTTGACTGAGGCTGAGAAGGAGAGGAAGAGTGCAAAAGCTACCCAGGCTGGGGCTGAAAAGTAACGCCTCCATCTTTGGAAGGCCGAGGAGCAACTTACCATCGCTCATGAAAAGATTGAGGCCGAGCAAAAGGAACTTGAGGGTAAGGTTGAAGAAGTCATGAAAGCAGAGTAGGCCAGGCATGATGTAGGCTAGAAGGAAACGAAGGTGATCCTGAAGTCCCAAGTCACCGAGGTCTACGGAGGGTACTATCTTCAGGTTTGGGTAGAGGCTTTAAATGCCACCGGGGTGGACTTTGCCTCTAAATTGAGGAACCCCGAAAAGCTCTTTTTCCTTTTAGCTTTGAGGGAGACACCTTAAGCCGCTGCAGGAAGGGTAAGCTCTGCTGCTCCGGCCTCCCAACCTACTGAAAAGGGTGAAAAGGGGAGTGATGAAGCTTGATAAGTAAGAAATTTATGGTCGTCACTACGCGAAGATCGTCATTTACTCAGAGAAGACGTTACGCATTTATTACGATCATTGATGAGGAAACGTAATAGATAAGGCAACAGTCACAGAATGAGCTGTGAACTTTAGACAAAGATTCTGTAACGCACTAGCTGTTGAGCATAAATATAGTAATTCATTGCCCATTGATTAGGCATTCAACTATAAAAGAGAAAGCACCAGAAACCTAAGGTACGATTAATTACACATAAACACTCTACAGAAATAACTCTCCAGTCTGTTTCTCTCAAAAATCTTTCTCCCTTACTAACTTAAGCATCGGAGGCGGTTTGGCTAACATCACATCGGCGTGTTAGTCTTCCACCTAATTCATTTTGCAGGTTCTCTATCTACAGAGACGACCCCATTCATAGCATCATCCATCTGTTACGACGAGAAGCTCAACTGTTGATTTTTTGCATCATCAGTTAGGCGTCGTCTGTGGGAAACGCTAATCATTCAAGCCATCTTTCCCAGTGACAAAAGAGTTCCTTGGAGTATGAGATGGAAGCAGAGAACACAACTCAGCCAGATGTTGTGCAACAACAACAAATCCAAGCCCTTTTGGCCAATGTGGAAGAATTGACTCGCTAGAATGAAGAACTGCGAAAGACAGTGGAATCCCAAAACGCAGAACGTCAACGAACAGGTGAAAACCAAAATGAAGAAGAGTCAAACTCTCAAGCCAACAGATGAGACAAGACCTCAGTAGAAGATTTCACTAGGATGGAGAACGAACTTCGCAACATGAGGAAGGAGATTGACGAACTGAAAAGTGCTATGAAGGACAAAGGCGGAGAAAATCTAGATGGGGTGATTCGAAGGATGGACTCACCATTCACTACTGAAGTACTAAACCATCCCCTCCCACCAAAATTCCATCTCCCATAGTTAGAGTCATATGACAGTTCCAAGGATCCTTCGGATCACATCGAATCATTCAAGACGCCGATGCTATTGTAGATGACCCCAAACGAGGTGATGTGTAGGGCATTCCCAACAACACTGAAAGGAGCAGCCAGAATATGGTTCAGCAAGATACCTCTAGGAACTATTGTAGACTTTGAACACCTCAACAAGGGTTTTGTTCGTCATTTTATTAGGGGGCAAAGACACAAAATTTTTTTGGGGGACAAAGACATAAAAAGCCAATTGGCCATCTTTTCAACATTCAACAAGCATAAGGAGAATCACTAAGACAGTATGTCACCCAATACAATAAGGAGCTGCTGCAAGTAGATGAAGCTAAAGATCAAGTTATCCTAACAACCTTCCAAGCGGGATTGCTGCCAGGAGATTTCTTCTTCTCAATCACTAAAAGTCCACCAAAAACAGTCATAGAGTTGCTTCGTAAAGCTTAAAAGTACATGAATGTAGAAGATGTAGTGCTCGCAAAAGAAATGAAAGGAAAAAGGAAAGAGATGAAGGAACAAGTAGTAATCGCGATAAGAAGAAGGAGACATGAAGTGTTGGGCAGACCATAGGGAAAAAAAAGGAACTTCCAAAGAGGAAACCTAAGTTCACTAACTTTACTCCTATAATAATGCCAATTGAGCAGGTCCTTATGCAGATAAGAGATGATCCCTCCCTATGATGGCCAAAGCCAATTAACATTCTAGTAGAAAGAATATACAAAAGCAAATGTTGTAGGTTCCACCAGGACCACGGGCATCGTACTGATGAATGTAGACATTTGAAAGACTAGGTGGAGACTTTAATCCGGCAAGGGAAGTTACAGAAGTATGTCAGAAAGATGGAGCCCCACAGATACCAATGGAAGGACGACTAGGACAGAACTCTGGAGGTAGGGGATGGCAAACGCCCTGCAGGAGAGATAAAGACGATCTCAGGAGGACTAACAGTAGGCGGAACGCTGAAATCCTTGAAAAAAACACAGGGGAGAGAAATAAACAGCGTCCATTTGTGGCTCCCTCTAATGAAGATGCCAAAGAATCACGAGCTTGACATCGTCTTCTCAGAAAGAGACAGTCGCGACATCAGGCAACCCCATGACGATCCGCTAGTAATCATGCTCAGAGTAGAAGAGTTCAACATTCACCAGGTGCTCATTGACAACAGAAGCTCGGTAGATATCATCTACTTGCCCACATTTCAACAGATGAAGCTGGATAAGAAAAGGATCAGGCCTTTCACCTCACCTCTGGTAAGCTTCACAGGGGATAGAATCGTCCGTAGAGGCATCGTCACTCTAACTGTGATTGCAGGAACATACCCAACACAGGTTACCAAGGAAAGTGATTTCCTCATAGTTGATTGCCCTTCAACATACAACATCATTTTAGGAAGACTTGCACTCAATAGATTAAAAGCAGTAATGTCAACATATTACTTAAAGGTGAAGTTTCCAACAGCCCATGGAGTAGGAGAAATCAGAGGAGACCAAGTTCTGACAAGAGAATGCTATCAAGCTGCCATCCTCGAACCATCAGAAACACCACAAGAAGTTGAGATCTTCCCAGGAGATTCGACGAAGGTATTAAAGATAGGACTGCACTCCCAACTTCAGAGAAAGAGAAGATGATCTCCTTCTTAAGGGCAAACCAAGATGTCTTCGCTTGGAAACACGAGGATATGCTCTGGATTAATAGGAAGATCATACAGCATCGTCTCAACGTCAACCTAGAATGCAAGCCCGTATAGCAGAAGTGGAGAATATTTGCACCAAAGCACAATAAAGCTATAATTAAAGAAGTAGAGAAGCTATTAGAAGCCGATTTCATTAAGGAGGTCTTTTACCCAGATTGGCTAACAAATGTGGTCATGGTAAAGAAGAGTAATGGCAAGTGGAGAATGTGCATTGATTTCACAAACTTGAATAAAGACTGCCCAAAAGATAGCTTCCCTTTGTTGAGGATTGATCCGCTGGTAGACTCAACTACTAGACACAAGTTCTTGAGTTTCATGGACGCATTTTCTGGATACAACCAAATTCTTATGGACGAAGAAGATCAAGAGAAGTCCTCATTTGTTACTAGCCAAGGGTTGTACTGTTATAAATTTATGCCTTTTGGACTGAAGAACACAGGAGCCACCTACTAGAGACTAGTGAACTGCATGTTCTCTCACTAGATTAGAAGGAATGTGGAAGTGTATGTAGACAATATGTTGGTGAAAAGCAAGGACGAAGCCAAACACTTGGACGATCTCAAAGAGACCTTCAGCACACTACGTAAATACAATATGAAATTAAACCTTGCCAAGTGTGTTTTTGTTGTTTCTTCAGAAAAATTCTTGGAATTCATGGTGTCCCAACGAGGAATAGAGGCAAATCCAGACAAAGTAAAAGCAATAATCAAGGTCAAATCACCAAAAACAATGAAGGAGATGCAGAGCTTGATAGGAAAAGTTGCAGCCCTAAACAGATTCGTCTCTAAGGCAACAGACAAATGCATGCCATTCTTCAAGGTATTGAAAAAAGCCTTTCAGTGGAATGACAAGTGTGAGGAAGCCCTTGCCAAGTTAAAGGAGTACTTGATGAAGCCACCTTTATTAAGCCCCTCGCTGATGGGAGAGAAGCTGTTCCTCTACTTAGTAGTATCCAACACTACAGTAAGTTCGGCATTGATCAGAGAAGAAGGGAACGTTCAAAAGCAAGTTTATTTTACCAGTCAGGCATTCCAAGGAGCAGAAGCAAGTTACCCAGGGATGGAGAAGATAGCTTTTGCATTATTGGTTGCCTCCAGAAAGCTCTATCCTTATTTCCAAGCACACCCCATCATCGTCATGACAGACCAGCCTATAAGAAAGACGATGAACAAGATAGATGCAGCAGGACGACTCATTCAATGGGCAATTGAATTAGGCCAGTTTGACATCGAATATCGGCCGCGAGCAGCAATCAAAGCCCAAGTACTAGCGGACTTCATTGCAGAATTCACTTACCCTATAAGGAAGAAGAATCCCCATGGAAATATGGACGATCCAAACAGATAGGTTAGCCACGAAGAAAGTGTGAGGAGCAGGAGTAGTTCTTATACCTCCAGAAGGAGAAACGTCGAAATATGCAGTTAGATTGTAGTTCCTAGCAACAAATAACGAGGAAGAGTATGAGTCATTGCTAACAGGGCTAAGCCTAGCAAAAGCTCTAGGAGCAAAGAGTCTTACTGTTCAAGCTGATTCTCAGTTAATAATAGGACAAGTGAAGGGAGATTATGAAGCCAAAGAAGAAAGGATGCAGAAGTACTTGAAGATCGTCCAACGACTCTCACAGCACTTTGACAGCCTAGACTTCGCGTAAATCCTAAGAGCCAAAAATGCAAAAGCTGATTTCCTAGCAAAATTGGCCTCGTTATACGACTACAATGCAACCTCCAAACTATGTATAGAGATAAGGGGGCAGCCAAGCACAGAAGGTGAGCAAGTTCTGAAAATGAAAAAGCAAGACGAGTAGATGACTCCAATCGTCCGTTATTTGAAAGAAGGGTTGCTCCCTGAAGACAAGGCGGAAGCAAGGAAGATACAAATTAGAGTAGCTCACTTCGTCATTATTGACAACATGCTGTATAGATGAGGATACTCATTCCCATATCTAAGATGCGCGAACTCAGAAGAAGCAAACTATGTGCTCCACGAGATACATGAAGGAGTCTACAGAAACCACGCTAGGGCAAGATCCTTAGTAGGAAAGGCGCTCAGAGCAGGATATTACTGGCCAACCCTACAGAAAGACGCATACGACATCGTTAGAGCATGCGACAAGTGCCAACGCTTTGCAAATGTCCAGACGAGACCAGTGGAGACAATGACACCCATATACTCACCATGGCCCTTCACCTAATAGGGAATTGATATTTTGGGTCCATTCCCTTTATGGAAGAAATAACTCAAATTCTTGATCGTGGCAATCGATTACTTCACAAAATGGGTAGAAGCAAAGCTAGTGATGACGATCACAAAGGCTAAAGTCACAAGCTTTATGTGGAAAAACATCATGTGCAAGTTTGGAGTCCCACGTGTCATAATGTTAGACAATGGAAAACATTTTGACAACCCCAAGTTTTAAAAAATTTGCCAAGACTTAGGAGTAAAAAACCACTACTCTTCTCCAAGACACCCTCAGACCAACGGCCAGATAGAAATGACAAACAAAAGCTTACTCAAAATTATCAAAACTAGGCTTGATGGGGCAAGGGGGCGTGGCCTGAAGAACTACAAAATGTCTTTTGGGCATATAGGATGACCACAAGAGTTCTAATAGGAGAAACACCATTCAAGCTGACATTTGGCACTGAGGCTGTCATACTAGTGGAAGTGGGATTGACGAGCTTCCGAGTTAAAACTTATGAAGACCAGAAGAACCAGCAGGAGCTTAACAACAACTTGGACCTAATTGATGAAGTCAGAGAAGAAGCAATGAAGTGAATGGCCAAACACAAGGAAGCAATGGCCAGATATTATAACAGAAAGGTCAAGGTAAGAAGGTTCAACACAGGAGACCTCGTCCTTAGAAAGGTATCACAGGCAACAAAGGACCCATCCCAAGAAAAACTGGGACCAGCCTGGGACGGCCCCTACAAAGTAATCCATCATTCCAGAGAAGGCTCCTACTACCTGAAGTCTCTAGACGGCCAAGAATTTCCTCGACCATGGAACATAAAACACCTGAAGAAATAATACCAGTAAGGAATGCTTTACATTTCAAGTTGCCTAATCTTCATATCAGTATGTACGACAATTATTACTTTCGTCATTCATAGATCAATAATACATGAAAGCATTATCCATGCATATTTATCAATGATTATTCATAAATTATTTGTCAAAGAAAATATATGCAAAACTCAGGAGTCATCCTTGGGAGACCTTTCAAGGATCTCCGTCATTAAAATTCTAAATCAAAAGTTGTTCACACACAGCCACTAAAGTCAACTAAATCAGAGTTGTTAATACACAACCAATATGATCGTCATTCATGAATAGACAAAACATAAAAGATGGTTAACCTAAAGATGCTCCAATACCACGGCTTTAAGTCACAAGTACAGCGCAACATCGTCATTCAAACATGACTCAATAAAAAGCTGTTCAAACACAGCTAAAAATACTAAGTTGTTCAAACACAACTAAGATCATCATTCAAACATGACTCAATAAAAAGCTATTCAAACGCAGCTAAAAAACCTTCTAAGTTTTTCAAACACAACTAAAATTGTCATTCAAGCCTGACTCATTAAAAAACTGTTCAAACATAGCTAAAAATACTAAGTTGTTTAAACACAACTAAGATCGTCATTCAAACATGACTCAATAAAAAGATGTTCAAACACAGCTAAAAAACATTCTAAGTTGTTCAAACACAACTAAAATCGTCATTCAAGCATGACTGAATAAAAAGCTGTTCAAAAACAGCTAAAAATACTAAGTTGTTCAAACACAACTAAGATCGTCATTCAAACATGACTCAATAAAAAGCTGTTCAAACACAGCTAAAAATACTAAGTCGTTCAAACACAACTAAGATCGTCATTCAAACAAGACTCAATAAAAAGTTGTTCAAACACAGCTAAGAAACATTCTAAGTTGTTCAAACACAACTAAAATCGTCATTCAAGCCTGACTCAATAAAAAGCTGATCAAACACAGCTAAAATTACTAAGTTGTTCAAACACAACTAAGATCGTCATTCAAACATGACTCAATAAAAAGCTGTTCAAACACAGCTAAAAAACATTCTAAGTTGTTCAAACACAACTAAAATCATCAAAGCCTAACTCAATAAAAAGCTGTTCAAACACAGCTAAAAATACTAAGTTGTTCAAACACAACTAAGATCATCATTCAAACATGACTCAATAAACAGATGTTCAAACACAGCTAAAAAACATTCTAAGTTGTTCAAACACAACTAAAATCATCATTCAAGCATGACTCAATAAAAAGCTATTCATACACAGCTAAAAATACTAAGTTGTTCAAACACAACTAAGATCGTCATTCAAACATGACTCAATAAAAAGTTTCCCAACACAGCTAAAAAGAAAAAAAATACTAAGTTGTTCAAACACAACTAAGATTGTCATTCGGGCAAATTGGTTTATGGATGATCAAAACTTTCAAGAGGAGGGAAATTCTGTGAGTAAGAGGTTGATGTATGGTCAAACATATAACGAGGTAAGGACTTTTGTGTTTAGGTTTGATTGGTTGAAAAGGATTGGTGTTTTGGTATTTAGGAAAGGACTTTTTGGTAATATGGGGTCAATGGAGGTTTCAAATTCTGATCATAATTTCCTGCACATGATGGGGTAGGAGGGGGTTTTTGCTTTTTGGTTCTAGGATAAAGAACATAAAAGTTAAATTTTCCAGAGGGTTCTCTAAGGAGGTCAACTTCTGGATCTCCTACTTCATATCTTTCTTTGAGTATCTGCTGGGAAGATTTTTTTTCCTTCTAGAGTAATCTTCTTTAAAAGCTCCTTCTTTTTGGCAATCAACACAATCACAAGCATCCCACCATATGTGACCAGAAGGTGATTTTCCTTCATAATAGGGCTTTCCATATTCTCGAAATGCTTTGATTTTAAGGCCTTCCTCACAAACATAAGACACCGGTTGGAGCATAGCAATTTGAGTTGGGAAAACCGTCACATCTTTCTTCTCTGGTGGAGCTATTAAGAATTTTGTCTCAACTTCACCATTTGCTTTTCTAATATAGAGAGGATCATTTGACTGGATCGGTTTAGTTGCCTGATGAAGCATCTCATATTTCATAATCCATGATTCTGAAAAGAGAGAAGTTATCTAGTCTCTGTTGAGTTGTCTTGGAACAAACATACACATAGGTGTCATTCTAGGATCAACCTGAATCAACAAAGCATCATTGGATTGAGCTATGTCTGGAACCACCATGTCAAAAGCATGATTCTGAAGTCTATAAGCAAGCTGGTAATGAAGTGTGGCAGTAAATGTGTCTTGCACTTGAGAGGCTCCTATAATTTGGACTTGTACTTTAAGAGCATCACAGAGATGAGGATCTTTGAGAGACATATTGAAGTTAGGAAAAAGTGTAACAAAAACTGTTCCCGTATTTAAAGTGGTCTAGACTGTTCCTATGACAACATTTTGGTATTCCAAGAATCTAGAATCAAGAAGTGAAATTCTAAAGACTACAGGGAGTTCCTTTCTTCCATGGAAAGTTAATGCCAGCCTTACTGCCCCAAAATGAAATTCTTGTAGTAAAAAACGGTATTGAAAAGTTCCAGTTCCATCTCCTTGGGCATAATTTTTTAGTGGAAATGGACATGTCTTCCTTTCATAAGATGCTCCAATTCAAAAGGAAAATGCTCCCACATCCTCAGTTACTCAGATGGGCAAATTGGTTTTCACAATGGTCTTTCCAAGTCAAGCTTATTAAAGGAAAAGATAATTTTATCACTGATTACCTTTCCCGAAAACCTCCAGTTCTAAACACTACAATCATTCCTCCACCTCTATGTGTATACCCTATTACAGATCCATCCTCCTTCTTAGGATCTTCTTCTGCAAATCCTGATGATATCCTTAAGATGATAGAAAACCTTCCCCCAGAAATTAAAGAACAAATAAAGACCTTGACCCTAGAAGCCAGATCCAAAAGAATCATTAGAATCCTTCATAATTATCTCCAAGACCACCACAGACTCTTCCTTGCTATCTTTCCTGATATAGAACAACCATGGAAAATCCCTTTTGCCTTTTGGATAACCCAATGGATTGTTGCACATTATCTCTACATGTGGTATTTACTCAATGAGTATTACCTGTGTCTTCATTTTGAGCCAGAATTTTACAAATATATTTTCCCATGTGGAAATAGATATTTTCGTAAATTTTGGCTTGAAATTTTGAAAAATGATGCTCATGAAGGAGAATGGATAAAGTACCCTAAAGAAGAACATCCAAGATTTGGTTGTAAGATTACCTCAGCGTGTTTGGTTGCAAAACTCAATTCCAAAAATGATATCCGTGCAGAAGGAATTTTTCACCCAGCAGAGACACATTGGGTTACTAATCCAGATGGCACTCTCCACACACATATGGACACTTCTTGGGTATCTTGTCACCATGCTCTCACAATGACAGAATCCCTTAATAATGGAACCTTATCTGAAATAGTTCCAATTGATCCAAAAGTCTGTAGACAACAATGGCCATATGAAGACCATTGGGAAATGCCCATGCCCAATCCTCTTATAGGATATGATGACCCTTATTATCATAACCATGATCCAGATCCAGATGCGGATGTTGATGAAGAATGGTTTCAAGGAAGAGATGGATGGGAGTAGATATCTTTAGCACTTAAAAAAAAAAAAAAAAAAGGGGTCCTAGAAAGGTCTTCAGATGCAGCATCCTTATCTCCAAAAATTCACTTTTTAGAAGTGTATCTACATAAGTACAACTATGAAGCCAGGGCCCCTACCTAGATTGACACCTACTGATCAGCCCAACAATGGCTAGCTAAGACCTCTACTCCCCTAGACAATTGTCAACATGAAGACAGCCCCTACTGTCCTCTCCGGAAGCTCATTGTACTTTGAATGTAAATTATTTCTGTAACATTTTGCCTATAAATAGGCTTCTGGTGTCTTTGAAAAGAGTAGAGTGAAGAGAGAAAACAAAGCCCTTGTAGTAAGATGTTCCTTTGTGTTTCTTGTGTCTAATGTAAAAAAGTTGTTGAATCTAATAATATCTCTTAGCTTGTTGTATCTTGTGTTGTGTTCTATCCCATATTTTCATGTTATCTTTTATATGTTCCTAGTAATATATCTTATTAACCAGTTTCCATAATCTTCTTACACCCTCTTTCTCTCGTTTCTTGGTTTCTTAACAGGACTAAGACGCCAATGAAAAATCATTCCAACATGGCTGAAGGTAAAAAGCTGTTTGTATGCAAGCTAAGTATGAAAAAGCTGTTCAAATGCAAGCTGAACATAAAAGTTGTCTCAACACAACTAACATCATCATAAAAGGATGTCCAAGCATAAAAAAGTTGTTTACTACAGTTAAAGCAGGAAATCCATGAACCTAACTATCATTGTCAAAGGAATTGTTTAGTTGCCCAAAACAACGAGCCCAAAGAGAAATATTGTTCTTACCTTGCAAAGAAATAAAAAACTGAAAAGAAAAAAAAAAAAAGATTACTGCTCATCAGGGACAGGGTCTGCAAGGGCCTCCTTCATCACTTCAGTAGTGTCTATGGCTTCCTCCATCACATTCTCCAATGTAGCCTCAAAGGGACGATCAGACATAAGTTCCTTCTCAATGTCATCCACAGCTAAGCCAGAGAGGTCCAAGCCAGGATGATGCTTTGCCATCCACTTCACGAGGAGATCGAAGCCCTCCACGTAGTACTTGCACAAGTCATCTAAATACTCGTCAAAGTCTTTGAAGTCTTGTATCGCCGTGGCCCTAACGTTCTGCAATTTCAACTCCAGGTCATCGATTTGCTTGTCCTTCAACTTACAGAAGTCCTTCTCCACTTGTAGGCTTTTCTCCAAGGTTGCCACACGCTCCTTGTCATTTTCAACCTCGACAGTAAGAATAGCAACCTTGTTCTTTAGCGTCTCATTCTCAGCAGATAAAGAATTGACCAAGGGCTCAGATGTGGCCACCTTCTTTTCTAAGTTCAAGAGCTTCCTAGAGATGAACAGAGACTCCCCCAAAGCCTACAAAGAAATATTCCCTTAGCAGAAGCAAAACAAAGAAAAAGAAGAAGCTAAAAACAGCCTACCTGCACAAGCTTGTGGATATGGGATGACATCACCTCACTAGATGACTTTGCCATAGGAGGACCAAGATCATCCATAGAAAGTGCCTCATGAGCCTTCAAAACTATTGCGTCAGCGTCATCCCAGAAGGTAGGAAGGAAAGATTTACCACCAACCTTTTTCTTCTTCCTAATCTCCTCTCCACCAGAGACAATCATCTCCAATGACGAAGTGGGAGAAGCAGTTCGCTTGGCAAGCGAGTGGGTAGGAGAAGGCATTATCACAGGATCTTTCTTAACAATGTCACCAGCCTTTTTCTTGGACAAAAGACCACTGACGGTGCCACCCTTGGCCTTCTTCTCTTGGGCCTCAGCTAATTACTGCTTTCTAAACCTAGTCGTCATTCCAGAAAGGACAAGGCAAAAGTAAAAAATAGAAAAAATAAAAAAGAAGAAGAAGAAGAAAAGAAAGAAGAATGCAGAAACACGTACTCTTTCGGACCTAAAAAGTGTAAAAACAAAGACTGAGGAGAAACGAGTTCGTCAAAATCCTTGATAGACTTAAGATACTCCTTTAATTTCTCAGCGCGACATTGGTACCTCTTCTTTAGACGAAACAAGAATACAAATAAGTCACCTATCATCGTCACTCATAAAAGAAGGGAAAAGCAACTGAAAAGACGAGAAAGACGCACTAAACATGGGAACTCCCCAACTACGAAAAAACATAGAGGCTTCGTCCAAGTCCTTACCAGGGACGAACTCCCAACCACTCCTAGAGATAAAAAAGAAATTTGGCTTCCAATTTTGGAGAGACGAGGGGTAATCAAGGATTAGCCTAGAAGCCCCATCCCATGACTTAAACTCATAATAGCCGAGGTCCTTAGATTTCCTCAGACGATAAAAATGGAGGAATTCGTCCTTCTTGATGACATCACCATCATTGATGGACATCCATACCACCATGCAAGAAACGAGAATCTGCCAAGAGTTAGGCATTAACTGTGCCAGAGCAAGATGCAAATAGGAAAAAAGTTCCCTAACAAAGGGATGAATAGGGAAACGAAGGCCACTGACAAAATCGGCCTCATAAAAACAAACCTCATCAGCATAAAAGTGACAAGCCCTCTCTTTGTTACTCAGGATCCTAATATTCACAGAATTAAGGAACTAAAACCAATCCCTAATTCACTGTTCGTCCTTTCCCGTAAGGGATCACAAGATGTTCCAAGCTTTATAAGGGGTGGACACAGAAGTGGCCTTCAAGACCACGTGATCATCAAACGAGGATAGCCCCGTCTCCAGATCGCTAGACCTCACCTCAAACATTTTCAATGACCTAGCTACCCTAGAAGAATGGGAAACCAGAGGAAATAACGAAGAAAGGATAGAGGTATATCGGTAGTCCTCTCCTACAAAGAAACTAATCCTCTCAAGGCACTCCCCCTCTACGGACTCAAGTAAACTACCTAAATGAGCGAAAAAGAAAGCTATCGAAGGACAATTTATTCTAACAGAAGAATAATCTACCATGGAAGAATCAAAAAAGAAGAAATAGCACGAAGAACTTACCAGGAAACGTAGGATAAAGAAAGGAAGCTTACAGAAGAAACAAACCATAAAACGAAAACTGAATAAGGAAACAATACAGAAGAAAGGAAAAAGGAGGGGAAAATGCAAAACAAGTGGCCAAAACATGCGTGGGAAAACCGAGATATGTCTGCACGACAAAGCATCTTGGCCGTACATGTGGCATTCAACTGCTCGAACATCAAAACCGTCATAAATGCGCAGTACACGGAATATGAAGCATTAGACGAATTTGTTCTTATCTCGTCTAATAGACGACAATTCGAATAAGGGGCAGCTGATGAGTCAGAAATTTATGGTTGTCACTACACGAAGATCGACATTTACTCAAAGAAGACATTACACATTTATTACGATCATTGATGCTAAAACGTAACGGACGAAGCAACAGTCACAGAATGAGCTATGAACTTCAGACAAAGATTCTGTAACGCACTAGCTGTTAAGCATAAATACAGTGATTCATTGCCTATTGATTAGGCATTCAACTATAAAAGAGAAAGCACCAGAAACCCAAGGTAGGATCAATTACACACAAACACTTTATAGAAACCACTCTCCAGTCTGTTTCTCTCAAAAATCTTTCTCCCTTACTAACTTAAGCATTGGAGGCGGTTTGGTTGACGCCACACCGGCGTGTTAGTCTTCCACCTAGTTCATTTTGCAGGTTCTCTATCTACAGAGACGGCCCCATTCACAGCATCGTCCATCCGTTATGACGAGGAGCTCAACTGTTGATTTTTTACATTATCAAAGCCAATCCAAAGGCTACCTTATAGAGAGAGCACTTTTTTCTTTTCATTCCCTTTTTTTTTTTTTTTTTTTTTTTTTTTTTTTTTTTTTTTTTGTTTAAGCATAGTCTAGCTTCTTTTTCTTTTTATCAGTTGTACCCTATAATTCTTCTTCTATCTATCAGAAAAAGAAGTTTAGTTTTGGCAAGTTCGTGTGCATGGTTTTGTTCCCTCTCTCCTATGCCTTATTTCCCTTTATCAGTTATATATTTGTTTTTTTTTTGTTTTTTTTTTGTTTATTTATTTATTTATATTTATTTATAAATATGCCATAGTTCATCCTAGACGTTTAATCTATTCCGATAAGAGTTGACTTATCCTTAGTTTCTAACCCGAGGAGCCAAAAATGGCCAAGGGTCCATTAAGCACTTAATCAACTAAAAGGAGTTAATTTAATCAAGGCACGTGACCTGAGGAGTTGAACATGGCCAAGGTTCTATTTAACACTTAACCAATTTAGAAAGAGTTAATTTACCCAAGGCATGTGACTCGAGGAGTCTAACATTGCCGAGGTTTCATTTAACACTTAACAAATTTAAAAAAGAGTTAATTTACCCAAGGCATGTGACTCGAGAAGTCAAACGTGGCCGATGTTCTATTTAACACTTAACCAATTTAAAAAGAGTTAATTTACCCAAGGCATGTGACCTGAGAAGTCGAACATGGCCAAGGTTCTATTTAACACTTAATCGATTCAAAAAGAGTTAATTTACCCAAGGCATGTAACTTGAGGAGTCGAACATAGCCGAGGTTCTATTTAACACTTAACCAATTTAAAAAGAGTTGATTTACCTATGGCATGTGACCTAAGGAGTCAAACATGGCTGAGGTTCTATTTAACACTTAATCGATTCAAAAAGAGTTAATTTACCCAAGGCATGTGACCCAAGGAGTCGAACATGGCCGAGGTTCCATTTAACACTTAACCAATTTAAAAAGAGTTAATTTACCAGAGGCATGTGACCCGAGGAGTTGAACATGGCTGAGGTTCTGTTTAACACTTAACCAATTCAAAAAGAGTTAATTTACCCAAGACATGTGACCCAAGGAGTCGAGCATGGCCGAGGTTCTATTTAACACCTAACCGATTCAAAAAGAGTTAATTTACCCAAGGTATATGACCCGAGGAGTCGAACATGGCCGAGGTTCTATTTAACACTTAACAAATTTAAAAAGAGTTAAAATGCAGAGGCACTAGCTAGGAATAGAATTCAGCTTTTTTTTTTTTTTTTTTTGATTAAAGGAATAGAATTTAGTTGATAAAGAAGGAAAAGTGAATAACTTCAGAACCTTTCATTAATAATAGTATCTTCATAGGTTATTTACATTCCAAGGATGAGGGACAACAATTTCATCTAAATCTTCCAAATAGCAAGCCTTTATCCCTGCCACTGAGGTTATACGATAAGGTCCTTCCCAGTTAGGCCCTTGTTTTCCCAAGGCTAGGTTCTTGGCATTTCCCATGACTTTCCTTAGGACCAAATCTCTGGGCACTAACACTTTTGCTTTGATACCTATTAGGACATATGTGTTTCACTTGTTAGGAACATATGTCATTCTTTTGTACAATTGGTTTATCTTTTGACAAAACGCACTTTACTTGTATTTGGGTAGATTTACGATGTCTTTAAATACTTCAAGAAACCTTGTTTCAAGATCAAGTATCGAAGCCTTCAAGTCTGTTCAAGAAAACAAGTTCAGAGGGCAAAATCATTAAAGCTCGACAGTTGTCTCGATAGATGCATCTATCAAGCTTAAGGAAGCTGTTCTACATTTGGTGTGCTCGACACCTGGTCGACAACTGCTCGACACCTGCTATCTGTTGAGATTTAAGATTTTCAGAATTCCAATATGATTTTCTTGGGATCTGTGAATTTGTCTTTGAGCTTTCTTTTCTCCTAACCCTAGACATATAAAAGGATCAGTTTAAGGGCCGTCAAATAGTTCACAAGTTGCACAAGCTTTGAGCAAACTTTGTTCAAGCAAATTGTGACCGGAGACGAAGTTCTTGCCCTAGTTCATCTCTTTCTCTTGAAGAAGTTGCTGTGTATGTGCACCGTAGGGTTTTATGACCAAGCATCTTCCTAATCTTCATCGTGTGGATGAACTGAAGAACTTTGCAACCAACAACCTTCATAGTTGGTGATTGAAGTCGCGTACTGGGATCCGCGCAATTGGTTAGTCAAGTACTTGGGAGTCGTGCATTGAAAGGGGAACTGTCACTACAGAACAAGTCCAATTGGGTATTAGGGTAAGGGTTCAACTGTAGGTTGGTAAGGTACTTGGATTCCTTTCTTGTAATCGCTTGTTGTGATAATAGTGGAGCTTCGGGAGTGGTGACCTGAAAATCACCCGGTGGGGTTTTTGCCGTTAGGTTTTCCCCATTCGTAAACAAATCACCGTGCTATTTATTTTCCGTTGCATAATTAGTTTATTGGTGATTTTGTTTGTGCTACCACGCGTTTGCATGATAAATTGATTAATTAATAACTTGGCTAATTAATTAATTAATTTCTATCACAAGGGGTCATTCAGTTTGTGGCCTATCAAGTGGTATCAGAGCAGGCACACTTTGATTAGGGTTAATCTTTGCTGTGTTGATCCATTGACCCCTGTTTTTCATGGATAGAGGACAATCATTAATCATACGTCCTTTATTTGATGGCACTAACTATGGATACTGGAAAGTACGCATGAGAGCTTTCTTGCAGTCTTTAGATGAAAAAGTGTGGCGAGCTGTCGAGATTGGTTGGACTAAGCCAAAGGAAGCCCCAACCGATTGGGATGAAGCGAAGATCAAGGCGGCAAACTTCAACAGCAGAGCACTGAATGCTTTATTTAGTGTAGTCACCAATGAGGAGTTCAAGAAGATATCCTCAACTGAAACTGCCAAGGAGGCTTGGACCATTCTCCAGACAACCTATGAGAGTACTAAGGCTGTCAAAGACTCAAAGTTTCAGAGGCTCACTACAAGCTTTGAAGAGATAAAGATGGAGGATGATGAGTCATTCGATGAGTTCTATGCCAAGCTGAAGGACATAGTGAACTCTGCCTTCAATCTTGGGGAAACCATTCCTGAACCCAAGATTGTGAGGAAAGTGCTCAGATCTCTACTCGAGAGTTCCATGCCAAGATTACTACAATAGAGGAATCAAAGGGTATTAACAAGATTCCTCTCACTGAGCTAGTTGGAAACTTGCAGACCTACGAGCTAGGGTTGACAAGAATAGGCAAGTCGGGTAAAAGCAAGAGCATGGCTTTGAAGGCCAAGAACAGTGAGACGGATGAGTCTTCAGATGATGAAAATTCCAAGATGAAGTCCTACATCACCAGGCAGTTCAAGAAGTTTATGAAGAACGCCAATGGAAAGGGTTTCGACAAGGACCGCAGGCAATCCAGTTCTTCTCAATTTAAAGGCCAAGACAAAGGGAAGAAGGATGCTAAGAAAGGTGGTCAGTACACTGTTCCCTCAGGACCTAAGTGTTTTAGCTGTCAAGGTTTCAGTCACATGAAGCATAAGTGTCCTACATATCTCAAGAGCATTGGGAAGAGCAAGACACTTGTTGTTACCTTGAGTGACACTGAGCCTGAAGATGATTCCGATAATGAGGATGACGGAATCTTAAATGCCTTCACGGCCACTGTCAATCCTACTGATGGGATTGTTGACGATGTGATTGAAGAAGAGGAATTGGTGGAATCCAAATTTGAGAAGATGGATGATCAAGATGACATCCATACAGCCTATGAAAAACTATACAAGCTTTCTGAGAAGCATGAAAATTATATAGGCTAACCACTAAGAAGCTCAATGATGTGGAACTTGACCGTGAGGAGCTTTCCACAAAGTTTGATAAGGCTAATTAGACTATTGGAGCACTGAGGTTCAAGAACAATTTCTTGGCTGAGAAGACCAAGAAGCTTGAAGCAGAGCTGTTTCAAGTTAGAGCTCAGTTGGAGAGGACTTTAAGCGCAAAGCTGGATGAGATGCTCAGCATTCAGAAATCTGCTTCAGATCGAACAGGTTTAGGGTATGGTCTTTCTTCCTCTAATACTGCTTCTTCTAGTACTACTGTTTTTTTTCCTCCTGCTAATAATGTTAAAACTGAGAATAATGAGATTAAAACTGAATTAGCTAGTGAGAACATAGACAAGGGTAAATCTATCTTAGGAGCACCCCCTAAGCTTGAGAAGAAAGATGTTAAAAACCCTAGGGCTAAGAAGGTTAACTCTCAAAAGCCTAAATAAAAGAAGCAGCATCTCTGTCATCATTATGGACCTGCCGATCATACTCGACCAAATTGCTACAAGTGGCTTGCCACTTAATAGAGCAATGGCATGATAGCATCTGGGAACTAGAATCAGCTTCAATCCTCTCTTGCTCCCCTTGGAGATCTTCTTAAAGCCCTCATGTTCTTTTCGAATTTGAACGATTTTAATTCTTCCCCTTCACCGCCGGTTCAAGGGTTTGCTAGACAGAAAGGTTCTTCCAAGGTATGGAAGGAAAAGGGCTCCAAGTGATTCTGTCACTTTTCTCTCTCTCTCTTCGTGTTTTTGTGTGTGCATTACTTTTGTGTTTTGCATTCATGTTTTGAGTCAGTCTAGTTTTTATGCTTTGGTTGTTTAACATGTTTTTGTTTGGTTATTTTTCAGTTTTTGCTTTATTTTGTTTTTCATATAAAAAAAAAAAAAACGAAAAATCAGAAAAATACAAAAACAGTGTGTGTTTTGTGTATTTTGGTACTTGTGTACCTTGGATGGCCATTGAAACGAAGTCTTCCAAACTTTGTATCATTTGTAGCTTAGATGAGCATCTCTATGCACAACTAAGCAAATGAGCTTTGTGGCTTTTGTTTGTGATTAGTAAGATTAAGTTATCTCTTATACTTAACACTCATATCACTTTTTTTGACGGGAAAGACTAAAAAATCCTGAGAGAAAGGCATTAATAACAATCTCACCACTGTTGCCCGCCAATCATAATATGACACCTGTATGCTTCGGCATAACAAAAGTGCAGTATCAATGACATTTGTATACTTAGGCATAGCAAAATTGGAATGTCAAATATCATTGGGTATTTCTTTTCTCACTCTAATATGCTCATGCATGATATGCTTAAAATAAAAATATGCAAAGAAAAATCAAAAGCAAAAAGATCAAAAATGCTTTAAAAATGATTGCAAGCGTGTATTCTAGGAGATGTGGGAGTTATAGGATGTACCCTGAAGGTGATAGTCCCCATCAAGCAGTTATGATTGTGTGTGAGTTAAAGTGATTTTCTCATATCTCAAATCGTCATAACATGTATACACTTATGCAATCTTGCGATGTTTTTCACACACAACACGCAATATTCTTTGCTATTCTTGATACATGTGTAGGTACAATGTGATTTGGCCATCACGAGGTTCTACATGTGTTAATGTATGCTCACTAAGCTGTCTTGACTTATTTTTGAAATATAAAATTGGTTAGACTTGTTTAGTGTGTGTGTGTGTGTTTTTGAAGATCCATGTGCTTAAAATTTTTATTGAAAGATGTTTTTGAGAGCTTAATATGTTGATTGGATCATTGGTTGAGTTGCATGTTGGTTTGCATTCATGTCTATGTTTTTCACATCTCGAAAAATTGTTTTTAAAAAAAAGCTGGCTCGACACCTCCTCGATAGCTAGCTATCTGTCGAGCTTCCTAAGCTTTTTCCTTATCGCAATCTCGCCAGCACCTCGACACCTGGTGGATCGATTGAGATTGAGTCTGCATCCTCGATAGCTTCTCGATACCTGGTGGATCGATCGAGATTGGTCTGTATCCTCGACAGCACCTCGATACCTGGTGGATCTATCGAGCTTCTATTCTTAATGTTGATGAGTTGTTCCTCAATACCTCCTCGACACCTTAGCTGTCGATGAACATTTTCTCGACACCTCCTCGACAGATACCTCGATACCTCCCGGTACCTGCATCTGTCGAGATTTACTGGCTGCTCTATATAAGCCTCCTATGCGATCCGGTTCTCATTTTCTTCGATCTCTCTCTCGATACTTCTCTGTTTTCTCTCCCAAAACACTCTCATCTCACTCCAACTTGGTTCCTCAAGGATTCCTCAAGCTTTTTCAAGTTTTTCTTTACTTGGTAAGCTTCTAATCCTTTCACATTCATGCATTTCATGTTTTGAAACCTAGGTTTTGGGGTTTTTGAAAACTTTTGGGGTTTTTCAAAATTGATAAGTTCTCATTGAAATTTTGGGATGGGTTTTCACTTAAATGAGTTTAAAACCTCATACATTGCATCACATTAGCATTATAATGATATTGTCATGCATTTAGATGTGTGTTATATGTCTGTGTGCTGATAGGTTTGGATTGGGCTGAGCCCATGATGCAATTACTTTTTCATGTCACATGTTCATGCATTTCCCATGCATACGTACTTTTTTTCAATATACTTGATACATTTGAAACTATTTGGGAATTTTCTGATTGTCATTTCTTTCTCTCCCTCTCTGTTAGTTTACATTAGTCATGTCTATGGCACCTAAGCATAAATCCACTCCAGCCCGGAACCCTCTTCATTCCGGTACTTCTTCGTCTTCTGATCAGACACTTACTCATATCCGGTTCCGTGATGATGATGCCTTTAAGGCATTTTCAGAGAACTTTTCTAGATGAGGCATTCATTCGGAACGCTGAGTCATTCTGTCGGACTTTGCCGACATTGACCTTCCCTCTGCCATTCACAGTAGGGGATGGGAGTCACTGTGTGACGTCCCGGTCACCTGTCCTCTTATGCTAATCCAAGAGTTTTACTCCAACATGCACGAGATTGATCGTTCAGTACCTCTTTTCTTCACTCGCGTTTGAGGTACGCGCATTCCTATCACACCACAACTTATTGCGAATATGCTTCGGGTCCCTAGGATAGAGTTTCCTGATTATCCTAGTTGTGAGCGTCTGAGGACTGTGTCCAGGGATGAGCTCATGTCTGCTTTCTGTGAGCACCCTTCTGCTTGGGGTGAGCGTCTGTTTACACCATGTCGACCTTTTGCTAAAGGTCCTAGATTCATGAACATGGTGATGACTTTTTTTTTGCATCCCCTCTCTCACTATAACTCCATTACAGAGCCTCATGTTCGATTTTTGCTGTCTCTTCTTGAGCATCTTACCATAGACTTTCCTTCTCATTTCATTTTGTCTATTATAGATATTCATCTAGATTCGGTGTCCCGTGATAAGCTCATTTTTCCTTCCGCTATCACGAGGATCTTACGCCATTTTTCCGTTTCTTTTCCCTCTTCCGACCATTTTACCGTCATGTATGCCATAGATTACGCTACCGTTAAATGTAGTGAGGCCCTGCTTCGGTCACGGCAGTCGAATTCAGCGACTCCTTCCTTGCGTTCAGCTCCATCCCGTTCTACTCCATCCCCATCCGCTCCTCCTTCTTCTTCGTGCGATGTGACTTTAGGAGACATCATGGCGCAGCTGCAGCGCATGGATGCTCGCTTAAATACACTCTCTACAGAGTTGTATCAAGTGAACGTTCATGTCAGACGTATTGCACGGTGACAGGCGTCCATGAGTGGTTTTACTTCTGAGGCTACTCTTTCTCCACCTTCTCCCATGGCTTCTGATTCTGAGGATGAGGATGATGATGATGGTGATGATGATGATGCTTCAGATGATGCTGATGGAGATGCTAGCTCTACCGATGAGACGTCTACTTGACACTCTTACCCTTTGTCACTCGTGACAAAAAGGGGGAATAGTTTTGGATATGAGAGTAGTCTATCTTAGGGGGAGAGTTAGTATAGGACCATTTTTGTTAGGGGGAGTGTTGATACATTTTGAGGGATGTAGTGAGGACAGTATGTATCTTTTCTTTTCTTTCTCTTTAGATACATTACTCTTGTACATGAGGTCTTGTGACCATTTATAGACATACATTGTACTTATTTTCTTACTTATGTTGATGTATGTTTTTCTTTCACCTACCCTTTCATGTGTTGTTTCTTTTCTCCCTTTATACACATGTTTCTTATACTTGTATGCAATCTACTATTTATGTTTCATACAAAGATGCCTTGATGAGTTTTGTTTAAAGTGTTTCAGAAATATAGGTTGCCAAAGTCTACTTGCCATAAACTCTCTTCTTGCAAAGTTTTTCAAGAGTTTGTGTTAGGATAGGATAGATTTTATTGTATTCAACAAGTGAATATGAGTTGAGTGATTTATGACTTCCCTCATATGTTCATTTGTTTGTTGTGGTTTTGTCACAAATTGCCAAAGGGGGAGATTGTTAGGACATATGTATTTCACTTGTTAGGAACATATGTCATTCTTTTGTGTAATTAGCTTATCCTTTGAAAAAACGCACTTTACTTGTATTTGGGTAGATTTAGGATGTCTTTAAATACTTCAAGAAACCTTGTTTCGAGATCAAGTATCGAAGCCTTCAAGTCTGTTCAAGTAAACAAGTTCAGAGTGCAAAATCATTAAAGCTCAACAGTTGTCTCGATAGATGCATCTATCAAGCTTAAGGAAGCTGTTCTACATTTGGTGTGCTCGACACCTGGTCGACAGCTGCTCGACACCTGCTATCTGTCGAGATTTAAGATTTTCAGAATTCCAATATGATTTTCTTGGGATCCGTGAATTTGTCTTTGGGCTTTCTTTTCTCCTAACCCTAGACATATAAAAGGATCAGTTTATGGGCCGTCAAATATTTCACAAGTTGCACAAGTTTTGAGCAAACTTTATTCAAGCAAATTGTGATCGGAGACGAAGTTCTTGCCCTAGTTCATCTCTTTCTCTTGAAGAAGTTGCTATGTATGTGCACTGTAGGGTTTTGTGACAAAGCATCTTCCTAATCTTCGTCGTGTGGACGAACTGAAGAACTTTGCAACCAACATTCTTCATAGTTGGTGATTGAAGTCGCGTACTGGGATCCGTGCAATTGGTTAGTCACGTACTTAGGAGTCATGCATCGAAAGGGGAACTGTCACTACAGAACAAGTCCAATTGGGTATTGGGGTAAGGGTTCAACTGTAGGTTGGTAAGGTACTTGGATTCCTTTCTTGTAATCGCTTGTTGTGATAATAGTGGAGTTTCGGGAGTGGTGACCTGAAAATCACCCGGTGGGGTTTTCGCCGTTAGGTTTTCCCTATTCGTAAACAAATCACCGTGTTATTTATTTTCCGCTGCATAATTAGTTTATTAGTGATTTGTTTGTGCTACCACGTGTTTGCATGATAAATTGATTAATTAATAACTTGGCTAATTAATTAATTAATTTCTATCACTAGGGGTCATTCAATTTGTGGCCTATCAATGCCCTTATCATATCCCTGCTTAAGCTTCTGCAGAAAATGAGCCAATTGGACCGTGGCCACTACCCTTCTTTCCTCGGCCAGATCTAAGCTTGCCGAGAGTAGTCAGTCATTTTCATCAATATTGAACTAGCTTGTCCTTAACGTTGGGAACCCTGTCTCCACAGGGATGACTGCTTCGGAGCCATACATCATTGAGAACAGGGTCTCTCTCATTGATCTACTAGGCGTGGTACGGTATGTCCATAACACATGTGGCAATTCGTCTACCCATCTTCCCTTTGTCTCATCCAACCTTTTTTTTAGCCCATTAACTATGACCTTGTTGACAACTTCAGCCTGTCTATTACCTTGAAGGTAGGCCGAAATGGAATATCTATTCCTAATGCCCAGCTCGCAACAATATCTTCGAAAAGCTTTACTATTAAACTAAAGCCCGTTGTCCGAGATCAGTGTGTGAGGAACTTCAAATCTGGTGACAATGTTTTTTTAGATAAACTTCTTTGCATCTTGATCTCTAATATTAGAGAGGGGCTCAGCCTTGACCCATTTTGTAAAGTAATCAGTTCCGACGAAGAGCCATCTTTTGTTTCCCGTTGCCCTTAGGAATGGACCAACTATATCTAAGCCCCATTATGCAAATGGCCATGGGCTGGGGAAGGTATTCAAGGTTCCTCCTAGTTGATGGATGTTCGGGGCATACCTCTGGCATTGGTCACACTTTCTAACATATTCTTGGGCAGATTTTTGCATACTAGTTCACCAATACCCCTGGGTGAAAGCTCTGTGTGACAAGGACCTTCTTCCTGTGTGACTACCACAAATTCCCTCATGAAGCTCTTCCAATAGTGGTTCAACTACTTCTAGATGGACACAAAGCAAATATGGCCCAGAGAACGATCGCTTGTACAACTTATGTTCCTTTGAAAGCCAGTACTGTGGTGCCTTCCTTCGAATCTTCTTAGCCTAGGATCTGTCCTCAGGTAGCGCCCTATCCTTCAAAAATGAGACCACCTGATCCATCCAACTCAAGCCGACATGTATGTTGCTTACACTGATCGAAGCTTGACTATCACAACTAGGCGCTACAAGATCTTCAACGATTATGACCCAAGGAAGGCCCTATCCCAAGGAGGTGGCCAAGGTTGCTAACGAATTGGTATGGGAATTCTTACTTCTAGGAACTTGTTTTATGGAGAAAACTTTAAAACTGGACTGCAATTGCCTGATTTTGCCAAGGTACCATTGCATCCTTTGATCCCTAGCTTCAAATTCACCTTTCACTTTCCCCACAATTAGCCTTAAGTCAGAGAAAACCTCCAAAGCTTTGCCTTCGAGTTTTTTCACCATAATCATTCCAGCCAGGAGGGCTTCATACTCTGCTTCATTATTTGTGGCTAGAAAACCAAGTCTTAGAGACTTCTCCATGGTTATTTTCTTGGGGGATACTAGAACGATTCCAATCCCAAAACCTTTTTGGTTGGCTGCCCCATCCGCGTAAAGCTTCCACAATGGTAGGTAGGGAGTGGAGACCAATAAAACCTCCACGTCGGGTATCCCGTCCTCCTCAGCTCTAGACCCTCCGGCCCCCTCAGTGAATTCCGCCTCCAAATCAGCTAGAACCTACCCCTTTATGGCTGTTTGGGGTAAATACTTAATGTCAAATGCTCCTAACATAGTTCCCCACTTAGTTATTCTTCCTTATAATCTGACCCCCGAAGTAATGCTTGTAAGGGAAGCTCGGTGAGGACAACAACGATATGGGCTTGGAAGTAATGGGGAAGCTTCCTCGTGGCATGTATGATAGCTAAAATTGCCTTCTAGAGGGGTAGATATCAGGTTTCTACCTCTTGAAGGGATTTGCTTACATAATAGACAGGTGTTTGCACCCCAAAGTTTGTTTGAACTGGGACTAGGCTCACTGCATGGTTTGTGATAGCTATGTAAGTGTACAGGAACTCTTCCTTTTCAAGCCTGGACAGGATGGAAGGATATGCTAAGTATTTCTTCAATTCCTCAAAAGCAATGTTACACTCCTTGGTCCACATGAAATCTTTCCACTTATGAAGAAACTAGAAAAAGGGTCTATAGCAATTGGCCGACCGAGAAATAAACCTATTCAAGGTTGCGGTCATTTCGGTTAGCCTCTGCACTTCTTTTGGATTCTGAGGTGGGTGAAAATCATTAATGGCTCTGAATTGATCAAGGTTAACTTCTATCCCTTGATGGGTGATCATGTAACCTAGGAACTTCCCAAAATTGACACCGAAAGAATATTTGGAAGCATTAAGGTGTAATTTATACTTTCTGAGTACTGAAAATATACTTCCCAAATCATTTAAGTACTTAGACACCTACTTACTCTTTACAACCATATCATCAATATATGCCTCGACATTTTGACCCAGTTGTGATTCAAACATCCTCATCACCATTCTCTAATAGGTAGATCCAGCATTCTTTAAGCCAAAAGGCATTACTCGATAATGGTAATTTCTGGTAAGGGTCAGAAATGCAGTTTTTTCTTGGCCAAACAAGGCTAACGGTATTTGATGATAGCCTTGGAAGGCATCCAAAAAACTCATCTGAGGATGGCCGACCGTTGCATCTAACAGCTGATTAATCCAGGGAACTAGGAAGGGGTTTTTAGGGCAAACTTTATTCAAATTAGTGTAGTCCACACAAACCCTTCACTTTCTTGACTTCTTCTTAACAACCACTATGTTGGCCAGCCATTCGGTATAAAATACCTCTTTGATTGCTCCAGCTTGCTTGAGCTTGTTCATTTCCTCCTCCACTGCCTCGATGTGCTCCTTGGAAGAGTGCTGAGGAGGCTACCTTTTTGGCACGACAGCTGGGTTCACATTAAGATGATGTCATATGAAATTTGGGTCTACTCTAGGCGCCTTATACGTACTTCATGCAAAGACATCTAGATTGTCCCTCAAGAATACTAGCAATTCTTCTTTCTCAGTTGGGGGCAACTAGGTCCCAACCTAAAAGTACTTGCCCTCGTCTGACCCTATGATAACTTTATCCAGCTCTTTACACTGCAAACCACTTGTTATAGTTCTTGATGAATCTTCAGGCTCCTTAACTATTAATTGCTACGAAACATTATCTGGGTCGAGAGAGTCCATTTTAGCTAATTGGTGCCTGATAGCAGCAACCATACATTGCCTGGCCATTGTCTGGCTTCCCACTAGCTCCTCCATTCGTCCCTCAGTGGGATACTTCACCTTCATGTGAAGGGTTAAAAAGATAGCTCCCATAGTGTGAAGCCCATGTCTTGCTAAAATTGTTGTGTAAGGTGAGTATTCATCGACTACGATGAACTCGACTTCAGCCGCCTTATTGCCTGTTTGCACAGGCAACTTAATCATCCCCTTGGGGGTCACGATTCTTCCATCGAATCCTACCAATGGCTAATCGTATCTACTTAAGTCCTCAAGTTTCAAATTTAACCCCTTATACAAGTCTGGGTACATGATCTCAACTCTACTTCCTTAGTCCACCAACACCCTTTCCACGTCATAACCTCCAATATGGAAGGTAACTACTAGAGCATCATTGTGGGGTTGAAAGGTTCCCACTTTATCTTCGTCTGAGAAGCCCAAGGTCAGTTGTACTTTTGCCTTGACCTTCTTGGATTCTCAAACTTGCTCCTCGAATCCATGCTTGCAATCATATATAAAGCATTTTTATTCTTTTTGTTTTTTATTTTTCTTTGCATATTTTTCTTTTTGAGCAAATCATGCATGGGCATATAAGAGAGAGAAAAGAAATACCCAATTATGTTAAGCATTTTGACATTCCACTTTTGCTATACCGAAGCATACAAATGTCATTTCATGATTGGCGGGCAACAGTGATGAGATGGTTATTTATGCCTTTCTCTTAGGATTTTCTAGTCCTTCCTGTCAAAAAGAGTGATACGAATGTTAAGTACAAGAGATAACTTAATCTAACTCATCACAAACACGAGCCACAAAGCTCACTTGCTTAGTTGTGCATAGAGATGCTCATCTAAGCTACAAACGATACAAAGTTTAGAAAACTTTGTTTCAATGGCCATCCAAGGTACACAAGTACCAATGTACACAAAACACACAGTTTTTGTATTTTTCAATTTTTTTTATAATTTTTATATGAAAAACAAAATAAACAAAACTGAAAACAACAAACAAAAACATGTTAAGCAAAGCATGAAACTAGATTGACCCAAAATAATAAAGCAAAACACTCAAGTAATGCAAAAAAAAAAAAAAAAAAAAAAAAAAACAAACAAACAAACAAGAAGAGGAGAGAGAAAAAGTGACATAATCACTTGGAGCCTTTTTCCTTCCACACCTTGGAAGAACCTTTCCTTTGAGTAAACCCTTGAACCGGCGGTGAGGGGGAAGAATTGAAACTGTTCAAGTTCAAAAGGAACATGAGGGCTTTGAGAAGATCTCCAAGAGGAGCAAAAGAGGATGGAAACTGATTCTGGTTTCCCGATGCTATCATGCCGTTACTTTGTTGAGTGGCTAACCACTTATAGCAATTAGGTCAAGTATGACTAGCTGCTCCACAATGATGACAGAGATGCTGCTTCTTTTGTTTAGGCTTTTGAGAGTTAGCCTTCTTAGCCCTAGGGTTTTTAACTTCTTTTGTCAGGTTCTAAAAGTTTAGAACAATTGGCAAATCGTGAACACAAACTGTGTAGATATAGATCTTAGAGTCTATAGGTATTATTAGACAATGCTCAAGGTGATTCAAGTCAAGATTCAAGAACACACAAGCTGCAGGAAGAAGATTTCATAATCTGTCTAGTTCGATCGATCGAAAGACAGGCTCGATCGATCGAAAGTCGTATCTGCAGAATTTTAATTAAGTCCAAACAGCAGTTCAAGCCTATTAAGGATTAGGGTTTCAGATCTACTTCTCCTAGTATATAAAGGAAACTTTAAGCACGTTTTTATAAGGCTTTTTAGAGAGAGAAGAGAGTGCCTCTTTTGTATTTAGGGTTTTTTTCCTAAAAAGCTCTCTCATATCTTCTACCGGTGTTATTACTTGAAGAATCTCAAGATCTGGTATTGTAGAAGTTGCTGCCTTCTCTAGTCATCAAAGGTACTGATGATCTAAACCTTCAAGGGTGGTCTTGGAGTCACAAACAGGAGAGTTTGTGTTGTTAAACCTTTGAGTGGGATCTCAAAGTCACAAACGTGGGTGTTTGTGTTTTGCAAAGGCCAAAGAAAGAAGGAGTCCATGGTCTCGGAGCTTGCACGTGGTCGTGTCAGTAAGTTTCTACTGGTGGGTAGCAATAGGATGTTAGTGGTCTAAGTTGCTATTGTAAAACTTCAATTCTTTCTAGTGGATTTGCTTTTTACCTTGAGGATAGCTAGGTTAAATCCTCCCTAGGTTTTTTACTGGTTTGGTTTTCCTGAGTTATCATATTGTTGTGTTTTTTATTTTCCGCTGCTATACATTGATATGATATATTTGTGTTAACCTAATTTTGTTAATTTGACTAAGTAATCACTTGACTAATTGCCTAGGTTAATCTGATTGTGGTTTTAAGGGGTCTAAAAACGTACATCTTTCTTATCAAGCTTAGGGGTGCTCCAAAGATAGATTTACCCTTGTCTAAGTTCTCACTAGCTAATTCAGTTTTAACATTATTGTTCTCAATTTTAACATTATTAGCAAGAGGAACAAAGCTAGTAGTACTAGCATAAGCAATACTACAAGGAAGAGAAATCATACCCTAAACTGATTCGATTAGAAGCAGATTTCTGAATGCCGAGCATCTCATCAAGTTTTGCACTTGAAGTCCTCTCCAATTGAGCATCTCATCAAGCTTTTTGGTCTTCTTAGCCAAGAAATTATTTTCAAACCTCAGTGCTCCAATAGTCTGATTGGCTTCATCAAACTTTGTGGAAAGCTCTTCTCCTTCCAGCTCTACATCACTAAGCTTCTTGGTGGTCAACCTATACATCTTCTTAAGCTTTTTTAAGACCTTATATAATTTTTCATAGGCTGTGTGGATGTCATCTTGTTCATCCATCTTCTCAAACTTGGACTCCACCAATTCCTCTTCTTCGTCCACGTCTTCAACAATCCCCTAAGTAGGATTGACAGTGGCAGTAAAGGCATTCAGGATTTCATCATCCTCATTGTCAAAATCATCCTCAAGCTCGGTGTCACTCAATGTAGCAGCAAGTGCCTTGCTCTTCCCAATGGTCTTGAGATATGTGGGACACTCCTGTTTCATATGTCCAAAGCCTTGACACCCAAAACACTTTGGTCCTAAGGGAACAGTATACTGACCGCCATCCCTAGCATCCTTCTTCCCTTTGTCTTGGCTCTTGAACTAAGAAGAACTGGATTGCCTACAGTCCTTGTCAAAGCTCTTTCCATTTGCATTCTTCATAAACTTCTTGAATTGCCTGGTGAGGTAGAACTTCATCTTAGAATCTTCATCGTCTGAAGACTCATCCGTGTCACTGCTCTTGACCTTCAGTGCCATGCTCTTGCTCTTACTCGATTTACCAATTCTTGTTAAACCTAACTCATTCTGCAGATTACTAACCAGCTCTGTCAAAGGAATCTTTTCAATGTCCTTTAATTCTTCTATTGCAGTAATCTTGGCATGAAATCTCTCGGGTAGAGATCTGAGCACCTTTCTCACAATCTTGGGTTCAGGAATGGTTTCCCCAAGATTAAAGGGTGAGTTCACTATGTCCTTGAGCTTGGCATAGAACTCATCAAACGACTCATCCTCCTCCATCTTGATCTCTTCAAAGCTTGTAGTGAGCCTCTGAAGCTTTGAATCCTTGATAGCCTTAGTTCCCTCATAGGTTTTCTGGAGAATAGTCCATGCTTCCTTAGCAGTTTCAGTGGAGGATATCTTCTTAAACTCCTCATTAGTGACCGCACTAATTAAGGCATTCAATGCCCTGCTATTGAAGTTTTCCGCCTTAATCTTGGCATTATCACAATCGGCCGGCACTTCCTTCAGCTTGGTCCAGCCTATCTCAACAGCTTGCCACACCTTTTCATCTAGAGACTGCAAAAAAGCTCTCATGCGTACTTTCCAGTATGCATAGTTAGTGCCCTCAAATAAAGGAAGTATAATAAGAGACTGTCCTCTATCCATGACAAATAGGGGTCAACGGATCACACAGCAAAGATTAAACCTAATCAGAGTGTGCCTACTCTGATACCACTTGATAGGCCAAAAACGAATTGACCCTTGGTGATAAATTAATTGATTAATTATCTAAGTTTATTAATTAATCAAATTAATATGCAAACACATGATAGCACAAACAAATCACCAACAAACTAAGTATGCAGCAGAAAATAAATTGACATAATGATTTGTTTACGAATGGGGAAAACCAACACAGCAAAAACCCCACGGGGTGATTTTAAGGTCACCACTCCCGAGAATTCACTATTATCAAAACAAGTGGTTACAAGTAAAGGAATCTCAGTACCTTATACCAACCTACAGTTGAACCTTTACCCCAATACCCAATTGGACTTGTTATGTAGTGACAATCTCTCATTTTCAATGCACAGCTCCCAGTACGTGACTAACCAATTGTGCGGATCCCAGTACGCGACTTAATCACCAACTTGAGAAGAATGTTGGCTGCAAAGTTCTTCAATTCATCACACGATAAAGATCAAGAAGCTCCTTGGTCACAAAACCCTACGGTGTACAAACACAGCAGCTTCTTCAATAGAAAGATGAACTATGGCAAATTCTGTCTCCAGTCACAATTTGCTTGAACAAACTTTGCTCAACACTTGTGCAACTTGTTCCACCTTTGACGACCCTTAAAATAATCCTTTTATATGTCTAGGGTTGTGAGAAAAGAAAGCCCAAACATACAATCACGGATTGAATGAAAAACAGTCCTGAAAAACTGAACTTCATAAACCTCGACAGATAGGTATCTGTCGAGCTGCTGTCAAGCCACGGGCTGGAATAGCTCTACAGGTCTCGATAGATACTAGCTGTCAAGCTTTAATGACAGGCACTTTTCAGCTTGAATCTTGGACAGACTTGCATGGCTTTAACACTTGATCTTGAAACAAGGTTTCTTGAAGTATTAAACACATCCTAGATCTACCCAAATACAAGTAAAGTGTGTTTTGTCAAAAGATTAGCCAATTACATAAAATAGTGACATATGTTCCTAACAAGTGAATCACATATGTCCTAACAATCTCCCCATTTGGTAATCCGTGATAAAACCACAACAAACAAATGAACATATGAGAGAAGTCATAAATCACTTAACTCATATTCACTTGTTGAATACAATAAAATCTATCCTAACACAAACTCTTGAAAAACTTTGCAAGAAGAGAGTCTATGGCAAGAAAGACTTTGACAACCTGTATTTCTGAAACACTTTAAACAAAAATCATCAAAGCATCTTTGTGTGAAACAGAAATAATAGATTGCATACAAGTATAAGAAACATGTGCATAAAAATAGAAAAGAAACAACACATGTAAGGATAGGTGAAAGAAAAACATACAACAATATGTAAAGAATATAAGTACAATGTATGTCAATAATGGTCACAAGACCCATGTACAAGATATAATGTATCTCAAATAGAAAGAAAAGAAAAGAAATACATCAAGTCCTCGCTACATCCCTCAATGTGCACTATCCCCCTAACAAAAAATCTCCTATACTAACTCTCCCCCTAACTATAACTACTCTCATAACCCAAAACTACTCCCTCTTTTTGTCACGAGTGACAAAGGGTAAGAGTGTCAAGTAGACATCTCGTCAGCTCTGGAAGAGCTAGCATCTCCATCATCCTCATCATCAAAAGCAGTAGCATCATCATCATCCTCAGCATTATCAGCACTGCCGGAGCCATCACTCTCATCCGCAAAGGCCACAGGAGTGGAAGGCACGGTGTAATCGCCCATCTTAGTCTGGCGTCGAGCAATACTCCAACATGGGTGTTCACCTGACACAACTCATCACTGAGAGTGTCGAAGCGAGCATCCATGCGCTGAAGCTGCACTATGATGTCTTCGAGTGTCACATCACTCGTAGAAGAGGAGGCAGCGAATGTGGATGGAGCAGAAGGAGTGGGAGGAGCTGCCGCACAGAAATGCCTCGAACGAAACTGCCCCTCTATCAAAATAAGTCTTTAGTGTCTCCCTTTCTCTCATTTCCGTGGACAGCAAAGAGTCTAGAGGCCTAGGTACCTTACTGCAAGTCACAAACTTGGCCCCAAAGGCTTTGGTTAGCCCCTTATAAGAACTTATTGAGCCTTCATCTAGCCCATCGAACCACCTCATGGCAACAGGCTCGAGGTTAGAGGGAAACACTTTGCACATGAGGCCTCATTCCTGGAGTGGATGGCCATTCTTTGGTAAAAATGGCTCACATGCTCTACAGGGTTAGTCCTTCCATGGTAGATGGTGAAGGTCGGTTGGGCAAAGCTATGTGGGAGTTTGGCCCTTTCAATTCGGCGCGTTAAAGGTGACCTGGAGATTTGGCGCAAGGCTCTACTCATAGCATCATTCCCTATATTCTCAGGGGGTGAGCTCTAGGTAAGAGGATGTCGAGAAAGACTTACTAGGGGGAGTCATTGACCTCTGCCTGTAGCTATGGTCCTCTTCTAAATCAGAGCCTTAGCTTGATGGGGGTGTTTTGTCCCCCCCTAACATGCACTCTACGTCAAAGCCTCTTACATAGATGGTCAATCTCCAACCTAAGATTTTGTGTCTCTTAGTGGTGCGAAATATGACTCCCTGGCCTCGATTGACTTCTACTAGTATGATCTGTGTAAATAGTCTCAACCCTAATGCTGGGTATTCGATTGGCCTCTTGGTCTCTTCTTCTCTCTAGGTTGACAAATTGGTCAACTCACTAAGAACCCCAGACTCCTCTCTATCTTGCCTGGAGTTTACCATTCTTTCTTTTTACCGTTGTCAAGAGCTTAAAGTACAAAGATTATAGATGACAATCCCCACAGACGGCGCCAATTGTAAGAGCACAAAAACAACCCCAGGCCCACTTAGAATAGTAATACTAGGTGTTTCTAACCCAACACAATTAATTTATAAAATAATGGGCTTGCTAGGTCAATTATAATTTGTATGATCCAGATATAAAATTAATGGAATTGAGACTCGTAATATGGTAGAGAGAAACACAGAACAAGTATAAAATTCTTCCTCAGGCTTGTCCAAGGAGGTAACGTTTATATATATATATATATATATATATATATATATATATATATATATATATATATATATATATATTGTTTAAGTCTTGGTATTAGTTGATACTCTCTTCTCTCTAATTCCAGTTCTATCTTTCAACCCCTTTCCTGGAGGGGTTTCTTTCCTTTATATAGTCCCTCCTAATGCATCTGAACCTTCCACCTGTACGTCTCTAGGTAGCAATTGGGATGCTTGTCCCATTAGGACCCTGCTAGAGGTGGTAGAGAGTGTTATGAGTTATGGAACTACTGTTCAGGTTTTTTTTCCTCATGAATGTGACCAGCTAAGTTGGTGTAGTGCATTGAATGTGGAGATGATAGCTACCTTCCCCTAATATTTCCTCTCTTCTTTATTTGCATGTCTCTGATGTCTTCCACGGTGCCCTACCTTTTGGTGCAATTGGCCAACTGAGGTATTCTCAAGGTATATTCGTTCCTTGGGCTCCTCGGATGATGGGTCTGTCTATTTTCCATCCTCGGACCTTTGCCCACATGTCAAGTTTGGATTAGTGTGGTCTCTATGTCTTCCCTCCTTGGAATTTAGTCCACGTGTCGGGTCAGGATTGGTGTACGAATGGGCCTTTGCCCATCCTCGAACTGGGCCCATAGGCTCTATGAAGTAATTTCCTATTACTTCATGTTTGTCATTGTGATAGATTGTAAAATAATTGTTCAGAGATTATTACAATAATATATCTTCATTGCAATTTCACTGCAAGGTTTTTATTGTAATAAATTGCACAAATAATTGAAATTATCAATTTATTACTACAATTTTTCATTTTAAATTATTGGAATTTTTTTTTTAATACTATAAGGTATTGAGACCTCTACTTGTCTCCCTTTTAGAGACATTAGTTGTGCTTCTGTATATTCACGTGGCTTCAGCATTGTAGTTGTTTGCCAAGTAATTTAATTGTTGATTTGATTGTATTTAGAGCATGATACAGAGATTGTTCTTCCAGTTCCATCGTTATTACAAATGCGTTTTAATAGGGCCTTCAGTAGAGCATCTTCATCCTTTTTCCATCATAGATACAAAATTTGTTTGAACAGTGCATTCAGTTGATGAGTAAACTAATGATATTTCTTTCTCTTATCCAACCACCAGCCCCATTTTGGTATTATGTTCTCAGTTTTCTCTAACTTTTAGTTATAGGTTTATTGCGAGAAACTTAATTTTCTTATAATCCCTCAATCTTAGTACATTTTAAAATTATTAAGAGGGCTTGAATTATAATTGGGAAAGAAGCACCAAGCACCTTGATTTAGATCAGCCTAAAGAAATTTTCTCTTGGGGGCTGTCGTCGCAATGTAAATTTATTATGTGCTTTGGTGCAAGAAATATAGCGAGCTGGTAATTGGTTACCTTCCAAGCATCATCTTGAGTTTAGTTTTGTAAGGTGTTCCCTATATAAATGATGTTATTTTCGTCAATAGAGAAATCTATTTCCCGCAATGAGAGGAAGGAGAAAGCATTCTATAATGTTTTTCTTTTCAACATCTAGAATGTGTTTCTTGTCAATGTTATTGCTGGTACCATTATAAGCCAAATGAAATGAATGTTAAAACTAGTGTGAAAGACATAGCCACTGAGCTTGTCCAAGTAGTTCCAAACAATTTTATTCTTTGATTCTAATATAAGTTTGTTATTAGGTGCAGTGCACGGTGTCACAAGGTCAATTTTTCTCTCCAATTTTCTGCTTGTGATGACCCTAAGTCCCTGACTTAGTCTTAGCCAACACCACACACACACATGACTGAAACACTTAGAAAAAATTATTAGGGACATGTCGATGCCCGACCTTGATTGAAACGGGGTGGCAGAAAACCGCCGCTGTCGTGCCTGGGCCTTCATTTGACCACCCGCGGTGGCGACGCTCCCACGCATGCGGGGGCCTGTTGAGGCCCCTCTCGATGGTAATTGCATGTGTGCACGTGTGTAGTGTGTGGCATGGTTTGCATGGGGCTACGGGTGCTCTCTCTCTCAGTGGAGGAAGGTAGGTTTACCTTTGGCATTATGGCAGGATTCTGGGCCAAATTTTAAGAGATTACCAAAGGTAAGTGGAGTCGCCACCAATCATTGGGTTTTTGTAAGGTGTGATTGGTCACTTGTTTCTAGTTGATTTTATTACCAATCCTAGGTTAACAAAAAAGACATTTTTCCTAATCTAATGTGGATGTCAGAAAATCTTGATTCTTAGGTCTGGAAGTTTGGTTACGTCTGGGGAAGGCATTAGGCACCCCACAACGCCTGTCCAAGGACAGTCCTTTGTTTTGATAAAACCTTAATTTTCAGAGATTGGTAGTAAAACATGGTTTTGGCATTGGCTTTTGGGGCTTAACATGCATGGGGGTTTTGAGGTTTGGCTTTTGAATGGATGTGGTCTCAATTTATGCTTTCCTAAGGCATTCAGCAAAGTGCCAGATTTCCACGGCAAAAATCCGGCAACATGTCACCTTACTTTCATAGCGGAAATTAGGCATCGCTTTGCCTAAAGTGACATAGACTATGACAATCACACCAGAAGGGGCGAGCAGGTATATATATACATACATCATGCACAATGCAAGCACACAGAGCAAGAAAGTAAATGCCTACATCCCTAGAGCATGGCCCAAAATATAGGTACAAGAAAGTAAACAGGGGTTACCATGCTCTAGAGATGAGGACGAATGGTACATGGCATGATATACCTAATACAACCCATCTAAGAGAGAAAGGGAGGGGGAAGGAAGGGGTTTTAAAGAGTACAAAACCAAAAGAGAAAGGCTAAACCCCTAAACCTGCTGAACACTGCTGTTTGGCATATATTGACATGCTCACATCTGCGCCCTTTTTACTTGCACCTGGGAAACTGCGCCCCAGCTCCATACGTCCTCGTTCCATGTGTGTACATGCAAAGGCAAAGACAAGAAACCAGTAGGCAAGTGATGGAAGGAAAAGATACAAAGAGCACATGATAGAGGCATGAAGCAAATAAACATGGTAGATATGGCAAACATAGAAAAAAGATGTGAGCAAACAAGCGATAAGGCAAACAAGCAATATAGCAAGCAAACAAGTAAAAAGGCAAACAAGCGAGCAAGCAAACAAAGGGTGGTGTCCACAGGGGACAAATGTAGGTTTGGATCGGATGTCCATAGCTTCATTGTGTTGAAGTATGGACGACACAATAGCAAGCAAGACTCATGCATGAACATGTAAGCAAGCGTGTAAAGATGCATAGGAAGCCAACAATTGGCACAAACGAGCATGGCAAGCATATCATCACACGAAGCGAAAAAGGGGAAAGGTATGCATGAAGCGACCGGCATCATGGCAATGTGTCCCAAATGGTTACATCCAAACAAAGCCTCATGGGCGACGGACGTAACCACACAACCATAAACCCGCTAAGGGCGTCAAGCGTGGCAAAGCCTAGAACAAGAAAGGCTATCACAAGCATAAAGTATAGAAGCAAGCAAGTATAGACATGCAAATAAGGATCATCCAAACCCTTTGATGTGGGCCAAGGTGTATTGACAATGACAAAGACCATAGGGTCTTGATCGGGTCCGAATCGATAGGCCAAAACACAAGAAAGAAAGACAAAGCGACAAAAGGGCTACAATAGCACATGGCATGACAAACAGAGCCAAGGTCT
Source organism: Quercus tomentella (assembly GCA_028535165.1). Classification (NCBI taxonomy): domain Eukaryota; kingdom Viridiplantae; phylum Streptophyta; class Magnoliopsida; order Fagales; family Fagaceae; genus Quercus; species Quercus tomentella. The sequence goes on from JAPQVY010000155.1 coordinate 37,990,568, forward strand.
AGGCACACAAACATGGCATGGAGCGCACAAGCACATGGAAGATAGCATAAAGCATATAGAGAACATAGATCCAAGCAAATAGGCATTTGAAAACATAGATCTAGATATATAGGCATAGAAACATACATGTAAACATGTAGAAACTTAGCACATAGACATGGAAGAACATGGATCCAAGCAAGGCATAGCCAACAACATCATACAAGCATGTGAGCACGTAACCCTAACATTAACCTAGAACAAAAGAGGCACAAAACATAGGAAAACATGGCATAAATCCTAAAGCATGTAGATCTAAACATATAAGCATGTAAGGATGTAGATCTAAGCATAAAACATGGCATAAGGCATAAAAGCAAAGAGATTTAAGCTAGAAACACAAATAAAGCAAGAAACATGCTAAAGAAAGCAATAAATTATGTTATTCAAGCAAAAAGAAAGGATAAAAAGATAGAAAAAGATTTAGAAGGTTAGGGGTGTGGATGGTAGCTAAAAAAAGCTACATCCACACCCCTAAACCCCAAATCCAAAGTGTAGAACCAAGGAAAATAAGATTGGGTATAAGAACAAAACCTTGCATTTTTGGTGAAGAAAGAAGAATCAAGAAACTTTGATGTGTTTTTTGTGTGTTTGTTGTGTTTGGAAAAGGGGAAAAATGTGTAGAAAAACCAGGCAAAGGGCAAAACTTAGCAAAAAAAAATGGTCTCCTCTTGGTCTAAAGGGTGCTTGGGGCTTTTTATAGCCCTAGCACAAATTTTGAGGCAGCAGCCCTTGTAGGGCCGCCCCTTCAAACAGTCTCTAATCGGGTTGATCTTGACACCCTTGGAAATATCTTGACTACTTGTTTCTGAAAAAGGTATGGAACTTGAAAATTCAATGGTTGGAACAAAAGTTATGGCTCCCGGAAGTTAGTGGTGCATCGATTGATGCGTTATCCCGGTTTTCATGACATCTCAACTGTTCTAACTCCGATTTTGACCCATGAACAGTTGTTGGAATGAGAATTTGATAATCTTTGCAATGGCGTTGGTTTCAACCCGTTCTGACAATCGGATCAAAATTAGGGTTTTCGGGCCCATTTAAGATCGACTTCTAGTCAACAAAGTTGTTAAAAATCTCCGAGAAGCTCGGGTTTGATGTAAAACTATGGAAAATGTTGTTTAGTGAGGGTTTTGACCTCGTTTGAACTTCGGTCAAACCTAGGGTTGACTAGGGGCATTTTGGTCATTTTAGCTGAAAGAGGCACTTCGGGTGCTCTGATGCCCAAACGGGTTACGCCAAGTCATTCTGGATGTTCTCGCGGCCCCATGTGGAGAAAATAATATTTTTGTATTTTCGGGGTTTGGCATGCAAATCGAGGGTGGACAAAATACGGTATTAACAATACACACTCACACAGTACACACACTATGTTTACAGGGAACCACCCTCAACCTTTATTACTCAATAACAAGTACAAAGGAAACCTTTACAAGTTACAAAGCTTGGAGAAATACCAAAATTCTCTCTAAAGGAAAAATACACAATTTGCTGTTGACATTCCCAACAACATAAGGGTCAAATATACAGAATTAACTGTCATGACAGTTACTACTAAGTAACTGCCTGAACTTTGTACAATTTGTCACTTGGGTTTGACTTAAGACACCATCAACTACTGTTGTATTAGCTTACTCTCCACGTTTCTAGCCCCTACACAGCAGGCCAAAACATCAGGAACACCAAGAATTGCTTGTAACTGCTACTGCACATTAGCACATGTCATAGCCCATGTCTCAACATATCATGGGGCTTCTGTCCATCACCTAACAGCCTACACAGAATGTCCATCCACGTTTTGGGAGGCTTGGCCTATGCCTAAGCCACCCCCCATTAGCCACATAGCCTATATAGCCTACTCATATGCAACACACACACAAGGTAACTGCCCATCAGCCCACTAACATCTATCCATGCACTAAAGCAAAACCCACCAACCCATACCTTGCACACAACATCTGATTGCACATCATCATGGCAGCCCAACCTTGCCTTACACACAAGCCACCAAGCCCATACACAAGCAACCAGCCATCAAGCCACCAATGCCATGCACCACCACTCAAAGGTTGACACCACCTACTGCCACCCATCATGAAACCAACTCTGCCCACCATGGCCCTCCCATATCATAGCCTTGGGGCACCATGTGGAGCAAGGTGCCTCCACATGCTGCCTCCATCCATAGCTCATTGATCCAACTCAAGTTGGGGAACTGGGCATATCCCCGCTTAAAGAACACTTAAGAGCATTTAGAATCTGGCTTGAGGAGACATTGGTGTGTAAAGGAGACATAAAGCCATATGACTGGCCCAATGTTGCTCAAGCACCATCCTTCCTCATGCCATCATCATCAATAAATAAAACTCCTAAAACATGGAGAGGTAAATGAGGTAGGGTCCTTAGATCAAGGTAGGGATAGGGCATGGTGGGTGGCAGGGTAAGGAAATCACCTATGGGGCAAAGGAGACAAGATTTCTTTTCAAACTAATTTGTAAAGAAACCTTTCAAACTCCTTTTATATCTTTTTATTGAATGTGAATTTTGGAAATCTAATTGTTTGATTGTATGTTCTTTATGTTCTTAACATGCATATCAAATTTCATTCAAATCGGATATTATTTACTATTTGATCAATAAACTTATTTTTTATGCATAATTTTTTACTACAAAAACTTGAAATTTAAACATGTCATTAATGACATAGCTATTGATATTTGATCTTCCTAAACTTTTGCAAGTACAGAGAATATAATAAGAACATGTAATCCAATGATTAGATTTTCAAAATTCACGTCCAATAAAAAGATATAGAAGTTTGAAGGATTCTTCTCCAAACTAGTTTGAAGAGTAACCTTTTCAGGGGTAAGGGTGGGACACCCATGAATTAGGCATGTCTTGCCCCATTGCCACCTTATGTACTTGCTATTTCTCAATCAAAAAATTCACGTCCAATAAAAAGATATAGGAGGAGTTTGAAGGATTCTTCTCCAAACTAGTTTGAAGAGTAACCTTTTCAGGGGTAAGGGTGGGACACCCATGAATTAGGCATGTCTTGCCCCATTGCCACCTTATGCACTTGCTATTTCTCAGTCAAAGTTGATGTTGCAATTTGCAACTCTCATATATCAATTTTTTCTTAATGAAAAGTTTCGAGAAACTAAAACCCTCGAGTCATTAAACTAGGCATACACCACATAATATGTACTACAATAAACCTATTTACCTTCTTTTTTTTTTTTTTTTTTTTTTTGGTTGTGAACTTAGGCTATGTTTGGTTTGCTAGTTTCCATCATCCAAATCTCAGTTTTCATAACTCAATTCTCAAATTTTGTAGCCCCCACCACAATTTAATTTGTTTGGGTTTGTTTCCACAACTCAATACTTAAAAAAGTGAGTTTGAGTTTTGGAAATTGAGAACAAGTTTTTTATATTTTCAAGTGATGAGTTATGAGTTTGAGTTCTGGAAATTTAGTTTTTATATTTCTTCTCTCAACTTCTTCTTCTTTTTTCTTTCTTTCTTCTTCACACTCGCTTCTCTCTCTCTCTCTCTCTCTCTCTCTCTCTCTCAACACTTTGTGGTTCTCTCTTGCAGTCTCGCAACATAAAAAGAAAGATTGGACTTCGATGATGATGGCAAAGGCCCAATAAGTAGATTAAAGCTTCAATTTTGGTTGTGATTTGTGTTTAAATCGAGTTGAGATGTGCTTTATGGGCTTGGAATTTGTTGTTTAGAGTTTATGGGTTTTATGGGGTAATTTGTTGTGGTGTTGAAGGAGGTGGTGGTGTGAGTCAATCTTCTATGGTGGATGGGTTTGATTTGTTGTGATTTGTGCAGTGGTGGATGAAAAACAACGACGATGGGTTAGGGTTTTTCCGGTTGCAATCAGCAGGTTTTTTAGGGTTGCAATTGGTAGGTTTGTGGGTTGTCAATTGTGGTAGGAGGTGGGGTGGCTAGGTTTTTTTAGTTGAGTGTTGGGTTTGGCTTCTTCGGTTCCTTAAGAGGGTTGTCTCAACTGGGGAGAGGGAATGTTCACACGGGTAATGAAGGAGGACCGTTCTGACCCAATCAAACATGTGGACTCCACCATTTTGAGTTAAAGTTGAGTTTTTAGGCTGAAAGTTGAAACCAATTTTTTAGCTTAACAAATTGGGAGTGAGTTAAGATAAAAATAGAGAATAGGATATGAAATATTGGTTAAAGTTTTGAGTGATGCTAAAACCAAACATAGTAATTACTTAATTTGTATCCTAATTTGGAGCCTTTTTTGTATGATATCTTATTATTTTAAACCAATATAACCATGCTATTAATTTGTAACCACCCCCGCCATCACCAAAGGTGGCTTTCTTTCTCTCCACTAACCCAACTTTCTCTCACTGATCCAAACAAAGCTTCCATGCTCCACCACTCGCCACCACTATTAACAACGATTTCTCTTCACTAAAATCCCTAGATCGGTGACCCAAAATCACGCCCACACCCACCAACACAACAAACCCAAACCCACCAATATAGAAAACTCAAACCCAAAATCACTAGATTGACAACCTAAAATCGTGGAAATGAGGAGAGAGAGAGAGAATAAATGAGAGGAAATAATAGTAAAATGAAATAGGGTATATAATAGGGAATTTGATATGGGTGTTTTGAAAAAAAAGAATGTAGTTAACTAAAATAGGAAAAATAAGTTCTTATACTAACATAAGGTGAAAAAATTGGAAAGTCGCTACCAATTCTCTTGCATGCTTCTACTCATTGTTTATTACTATTATTATTTATCCTTTTTTTTTTTTTTATGTTGAATTTTTAGAAAGTCCTTCAAAAGACAAAAACAGATTACAACAAAGAATTCCATATATTACTAACTTTGATCATAACAAACAAGTGTAACAAAGAAGGATTTTTTTTTAGCGAGGATTTTTTTTTAGCAATTCCCTTTCTCAAAAGACCAATTACAACGCCCTCTAAGCGAAAAAGAAAATGTGATGGCCTTAAACAAGCAATGAATTCTTACAACATTTCAAGGACTTGGCTTATGCACTGTCCATCACTAACAGCCCTGCTTTAAGAATAACACTAAACATTCCTACTCAACAAGCTATTTACATTCCTGTCATGAAGTGAGCTCATCCCACAAAGAAATTTAACAATAACAACATTGCTGCAATGCAAGTTCAGACAGGAATTTGATCTAACAAATCAACAATCCTAGACATAGCTGGCCTTTCTTTTCGTATCTCACTAGTACACATACCTGCAATTTCAAAATACACTTTCACATGGGCTTCTATTAGGCCATCCTCCCTCGACATACTAGCATCCACCATTTCCATATGCTGATTTTGGGCCAGCATTTTCCTTGCCCATTGGACTAATCCAACCTCTTTCCCATCCAAAAGGGTAGGCAAATTGGGTCGTTTCCCAGTAGCAATTTCAAACATTAAGATCCCAAAACTGTATACATCAGCCTCGAGAGTAGCTGCAGTGAGGCCTTCTTTGTACTCAGGGGGCATGTACCCCATTGTGCCTGCAAATTGAGTGGACACATGTGAATTCGAGGTGTCGATCCTCCTTGCGAGACCAAAATCAGCAATATGGGCCTCAAAATCAGAGTCTATAAGCACATTGCTGGCCTTAATATCTCGATGAACAATGGGTTTATCCAAATCATGCAAAAAAGAGAGTCCTTTAGCCACACCCTTGACAATCTTAACTCGAGTCCCCCAAGATAAAGTGGGCACATCCTGTTCTTGCTGTAACCACTGATCCAAACTACCTTTCTGAACAAACTCGTATATGAGAAGCCTATCATTGCCGGACACGCACCAGCCGAGAATTTTGACGATGTTTGGGTGTCGAAGCTTACCTAAAGTCTCCATCTCAGCTCGAAACTCACGAAAACCTTGGAAAGCATCTGGGTCGAGTTTCTTTATGGCGACGGTGACGCCGCTGGAGAGCTGTGCCTTGTAGACGAGGCCGAAGCTGCCGTCACCGATGATCAAGTCTGTGGAGAAATCTTTGGTGGCCTTCCTCAGCTCCTGCATGGAGATTCGGAGGTTAGGGTCGAAGGAAGCGCTCTCATCGACTGTGACCGAGGATAGCTCGGTCATGTTATTGACAGGGTTATGAGCTCGTCCAGGGCGCTGGGTGGATGTTGTGGGTGTGGGTTTCTTGGGTTTTCGACATAGAATCACCAAGACAGCGAAGATCAGGGTCACGACGAAGAAGCTTGCGGTGGCTGCAACGAGTGCTTGGTAAGCGTGCTCCATGAAAAAACAACAAGAGAGGAGCTAGGATTCAACACACAAGAAAGATGAAGCACTAATTTGTTGTTGATTGGTTAGACTTTGGACAAAATTTAGATCTAAAACGTGTTGTGCTAAAAAGTCATAAGAAGCCAACTGGGTGGGGGTGGAAAAGTGTGTGTGGTTTCAAGGAAGATGGGTCTGTGTTTCTGTGGTCTTTGTTTGGTTCAACAAACAATTAAAAGTCTTCTTCAACCCTTGTAGTAGTTGTTGTTGTTTTTGTGGCGAAGAAGAGTCAACTACTGGACCGGTGATTGTGTTTCTGTGCGGACTTCGCTGGAAGTCTGTTAAATCATATACCGTTTATTTTGGTTATGTCTATCTGATTAGATTTAGTCATTTCTTGTTGCAATTTGCAAAGGGGAGTCTATCAAGGGTTCAACTACTTACCAGCATCATATATAAATCCAACGTCCTAATCCATTACCTGCTTTTTTATATACAAAATTCTAATATATATATATATATATATATATAAATTCATTTGTTTTATAATGAATTTCGTTTCTCTTCCTGATGTTTTCTTTTTTGGCTAACCTTCTCTTCCTGGTGTTTTGTAAGGAGGAAAGTACAAGAAGATTTTTTTTTTTTTGGTTTAATTAAACGTTTAGTATTCTACCATATGTTTCAAAATCTACACCATATGTTTCAAAATGACCCCTAGTCTTTTTTCCTTTTTCTTTTTTCAGAAACAACGGCCCCTATTCTTTGAAACGAAAGATGGCATATAAAGGGAGTGAATATAAAAAATTTCAAAATCTTTACCATATATTTCAAAGGCAAATATTAGCCACATTTTTTCCTACAATGAAAACTTTACATGGTATTATACATGTAAACTAATAATTCTCTATATTTCAAAATGATCTTTATTTTTTGAAATATAAGAAGGAATATAGAAAGGGTTAATATAAGATAATAATTTCATGCCCTAGGAGGGGTGGCCTAGTGGTAAGGATCCTGCACACATGCGCAATGATTCCTCATTTGAACCTTGGCGAGTACTGGGGATGGGAGGTGGGAACACTCATGCGCCTTACTGCTAGCTCTCTTGGGATATTAGGGTGAGGTATGTGGCACCTTAATCACAATAGTTATGGCTCAATCTAACATTCTATAGCAGGGGGTGCCCCTATGGTCACGCCCAAGGGGGTGAGTCACACATGGTCACCCCTGTCCCCCTTTTTCTCATAAAAAAAAAAAAAAAGATAATAATTTCATAAAAATAAAAATAAAAAGATAATAGAAAGTTTGTCATATAATGCGATGAAGTGTTTGATTCCTATGTATGTAGTCTTGTGACCAGGGGTGGACTTATGTTTTGGGGGCATCCCCCCCCCCCCCCCCCCCCCTCTTGAAATTTATATAATTATTTTACTGTTTTCAAAATTTAGTCTACAAAAATAAGAGTTCCCCCCAAATATTTGAATTAGTTCGAATTAGTTCAATGATACTCTTAAAAAAAAAATAGGTCTAATAGTTATAGAGACATAACTTTATTTTTCGCAATTATATTTTTTATTGTAAAATGTGCTCTTATATCTGTTAAATATTTGATAAAGTTTGGCACCAAACATGTTTGAATCTATATTTTATTCAACCCGTTATGTGGCTATTAACAAGTCATTGACTCATTAAAAAAATCTTGTCACTAAATCTATACATGAAATGTCTCTTTAGTTGTCACATAATAGGTTAAAGCAAGATAGCTTCAAATATGTTTGGAACCTAACTTGTTCTTCCAAGTTTTGGATCATTCATATTTTTGAAATTTTCATGAGTTCAATTGAAAGATTTTTTACTTAATTTAGTATAAAATTTGATAATTTGTATCGAAAATGAAACTTTTTAAGAATTTCACTATGAAAATGGTAAAAATTAATTTTATTTTATGAAAGATTGCCATCAAACATAATTTTGATTGAAAATACTAAACTCTTTTTTTTTTTTGGTTGGGTGTGTGTATATATATAACTTATCAAATAAAAAAGTGTGTGTATATATGTGTGTGTGGAGTTGTCTTGATAAATATATTAGTGCAACAACTTGGCCCCAAAAAAATTTTCTGCCTCCACCCTTGCTTGTGACTACCCATGTAGAGTTAGTACATGTGTATGCAAGTAAGAATTGGTGAAGCTGCTTTATAAAATTTCCTCTCGAAAATCTGGTGCAATTGTGCAAAGTTGATCCCATATCGTTGGAAGAAGAAGGCTTTGCATTCAGATTTTTAAATATAACCAATTACCCCCATTTCAAGTAAACAAACAAACACGTAAGCATCCTAAAAATATAAATAGGAATTGCGATCAAAGTAATTCCATTGTAAAAGAGGGAGTTTTATTTAAAATTCCTTAAGTTCTTTTGTTTTTACTTGGCCAAGGCCTCTCCCAAGTAATTGACCCTTCAATTTAAAGGTTACAAACTTTTTTGTTTATGTGGCAGAGTAATTCAAATCAAAGTTTTGGTTCTTTCTCCGAGGTAAGGCTTCTTTTTCCTTTTCCTTTTTAATTCCTTCAAATTCTTGCTTTATTTTAGTTTCTTTCAACTTAGTAGTTTAATTTTGTGTTTTAATTGCTTTCTTAGCTTAGGATCCTCTAAGTTGGAAACATGTTTTGGCTACAATAATAGAATTTAGTGTTTGTGTCTCAAGGCATGTACACATGCTTAACCTTGTGTACACAGCTTGCGGAACTCGCTTCCACAACCATAGTCTCGAGTAGATAAAGAAAGCACTCATGATACTCTCTTGATGGAACAGAAACTAAATTGTTAGTTCCTGATAGTAAATCTCGAATCCACGAGGGTTTCCCTAAATCCACAAAGAGAAGAAAACTGGAATCCACTGGAGAAATAATTTGATAAAACTATGTCTATTGATAATAGTTTGATTTTCCTCTAATGGCTACAAAACCTATAAATACCGAGAGAAACGCCTAAAACCCTAATTCGCACTAATTACGCGATTAGGTGACAAAATATCAAAATTTACCAAAAATGGCAAAATTGAGTTAAATGCAGAATCATAAACTACTGACCTTAAGGGTCGTCCCAAAACAGACGAGACCTTATTCTAACTATTAAATTAAAAGTTATTAAGGAAAAACAAATATTACTATAAATAGCAAAAACACTGTTTTCGGGGCCTTAATGAAAGAATTCGCCTAAATTTTGGCGACATACACAGCATTTGCCATGATTCAAGATTTGAACGTCGTTTCCCTAAATCTTGCATTATGACTTCCTACGCCTCTGCTGCTCCAAGAAGGCACATGTTGTCTGTTCTACATCATTTTAATAATGTGTTTATAAACACCTCATTTCATTCCAACCTATACCTGAGGTCCTCAATCCCAATGACAAGAAATCAAATTGCTAAGAAAATTATCAGCATTGTGTGTGGAGCCCAATGACTTAATAAAGCCCAAAACATTACCAAAAAACCAAGCTTAAGCCTAAAATCCATTTTCAAGCTTACCATTCATTTTTAAGCTCAATTGCCAAGAGACGCATACTGTAACGTCCCAGTCAGTCAGACAAAAAAAAATGTAAGTCAGATTTTTAATGGGTCTCACATGCCTCTCCCAACTACCCCACCTACCCCACCCATTCCCACCACACATTTCACTCCACCTTATCTCCCCTCTTTGGCCAGCTCACTCTTCCTTTATTTTCATTTTTTTTTTTTTTTTTTTGTTTTCTCTCATACACTCCTCTACTCTTACATCCTCTCTCACCGGCACTTCCACACCACCACCATTTCCACCATCATTTTCCGACAAGATCACCAAAAAATTCTTGTGAACCCATAAACACCTTCACATCCTTTTTTTGAGGTAAAAATTTCTAATCTTTTTGGTGGGTTTTACACATTTGCTTGAGGTTATTTTTATCTAAGCTTTAATAATGATACCCATGTGATTTATAAGCATTGGAAGTGATATTTATGTGTTTTTATGTATGGGTTTTGTATTGGTGGAATTATTTGATGAGTGGGTATATAATTTGTTCTAATGATGACTACTTAAGGTTTATGTATGGTGGAAAATTTAGGGGTTTTAAGTTATAACATGTGATGGTTGGTAAATTTAATTTTTCCATTGCCATTTGGTTTATTTGGAGTTAGTTGAAGTTCTAAATTTCTTGTCTTGGTGGATATGTTGATTTTGCTTTCATGGGTCTCTTAATGATGTAGTGTAAATTTTATGGAAGCTAGACATAATGTTGGAGATGATATTAAATGGGTTAACTTTATAAATTGGAGTTTGTGCCTTGTGAATCAATTTGTTGGGAAACTTTGGAAGTGGAATATATTATTATTGATGAGGTTAAATACTAGGCTTGCCTAATTAAGTGCTTATTTGGCAATTCCTAAATTGTAGCTAGATGCAATTTCAAGCTCTATGCTTCTTGTGATAAGTTTACTTGATATTTTTTTAGGTTCTAGCTAATCTCCTTGGAGCTTGGAGAATTAGGCTTTTGTGGTTGCGAGGTAAGTAGTTTCTTTTTTTTTTTTTTTTTTTTTTTATGGGATTTTTGGAAAATAACCATGTTTTATAAATGTTGTTTTTAGGTCAAACACATTTTGGAAAATGATATATGGATATATGTTTTCTTAAAAGTATTGTGTTGTTTTCTTTAAAGTATATATTTTCTAAAAAATGCATCATATTTGGTATTGCATTTGGGGAAATGCATGAATTGTTGATATGAAAAAATGAGCATATTTTATTTAATCTTTGATAAGGAAATCATGGATTTTATGGTATATTAGAAAATTTAAAGATGCTTATCTTGTCTTGTTATGTGAGAAATTGATAGAAATCTTGATAAGAATGGAGTTGAAAACCTTACAAACTTTGTGGAAGTTAGACTATTTAAGGTTTTTCTGAAACTACCTAAATATAAACTATGTGTTTCAAAGTAATGTAACTTGTGAGCTTTATGTGGTTTTAACACCATGCCATTTGTGATTTCCTGATGATCATCCGATTTGGTTTCCATAGTCTTTGTGACAACGGAATCAAATTCAGGTCAATGCCCTTTCACTTTGGTTGACGTGTTCTTCCCTGCTGCCCATGGGGGTAAGAGGTTCCTTGATTGTGTGTGGGTGAGCCTGCTATCCATGGGGCCAAAAGACCACATGCAAGAAAGGTCCTATTTGACACACTCTCTCTGCTGCCTATGGGGGGAGAGAAAAACCTTGAGGGTATGGGTGAGGCTGCTGTCCATGGGGCCAAGAGTCTGCATACCAGAGAGGACAATATCATGCCAGTTGTGAATGGGTGAATCCCCTGACCGGTCTATGTGGAAGTGTGGTATATTTGTAATAATTTACCTTACGTTAAATATTATGGCTTTGGAAATTATATTGTTGGTGCTCACAAATTCTAGTATATAGTTTCAAGGTATTTACTTTGAGAAATTTTGTGTTTTATTATTCAATCATTCTTGTCATATCATATTACTATTATTGAAAATGGAACTTGCATTTCCCCCACCCCCATTAATTATGCTACTTACTAGGCTCTGTCTCATTCCATTATTTTATAAACTTTTCAAAGTAGGCAACAATCTTTTAAGACAGCTTTTTGGTGGCTAACAGTAGTTAGACTAACTACTGATGAAGGCTGAACTTTTGTAATGGAGATATTAGATGATGTACATTTTAGAATAGGCTTGACTTGTTCTTTTGTATATTACAGTGGTTGTGATGTTATTCCTACTGATGGGACAAGTTGATGATATGTAATTATTTATTCAAACCTCTATTCTTTTGTGGCTAATGGTCCTTGTAATTTTTGCTTAGAGCTCTGACTTACTTTGAGAGTATATTCAATGAAATTATCATGATAATTCTTGATATTGGTACTTGATATGATTTATGTGGATTGGATTGTCAAAAAGGAAAAATCTACAGGTACTTTGAGACGTCTTTCTCATGCTTTAGACCCCTTGGGGTTTAAGGCATGACACATACGCAGGGTTTCAGACGCGTACGCACTACACACCTAATTTGTTATGCATCTTTTTGGACAAAAGCCTAAAATCACTCATTTTCCTTTTTGATAGGATTTTTAGTCAATCAGTCTATCCAACTGGCTAACTTAAACGTCCCACCAAACCCTAGCCTCCCTTAAGATTATAATTAATACCTCTACTTTCCACATTCCAAAGGATCCCAATTTTCACCTATAGTGGAAACTCTGGCAAAATCACTCCAAAATGATTACAAAGTTTCTAATGGTGTGAGAATAGTTTTTATGAGAGCTTGATTAAGTTTTCTAACCTTTGATTGTTGGAAAAATAATATTTTTCTCATGGTTTCTCAATTACACTGGCCATTTTGATGATCCTATCACCAATATTTCATTAGTCTTAGGTTTCCATAACAAATATTCAAAACTCATCATTTATTCAAGTTGTTGATTCACACATAAAGTTGCGATAGCCGATTCCAACGAGGGACAGGTCATCGACATCCCTATAATGGGTCTACATGTACTTTATTTTTGTTTTCTAAAGATAACACTCATTTGAGAATCTGGTTGAAGTCCAAATTTGTACGCTAACATAATGGTGCATACGCATTCATTATGCTACATACGCATTTTTGGGAAAACCCAAATTCCATTTTTTACTTTATTTTTCTTTGTTTACTTATTTTATTTTAATAATATTATATAGTTTTTATTCCTTTCTCATGTAATTGTTTGATGTTTGTATGTATATATCTCTTTTTTTATTTTTATAATTGATATATCTGATATACCAAAAACATCTACAATTGTGTTGTTAGTCTTCTTTCATTTTTTAATAAAATTCTCATTAATATTTAGGGTTAATCACATGGTCATTGATGAGGAGAAAAATTACCCTCGTCTTAAAAAAGAAAAGCTAGCTTCGTCCATCAAGTTGGCCCCGTCCATCAAGTTGGCCTCATCCATCAAGCCAACTTCGTCATTTGGACGAATGACAATAGCACGCATTAAATGAATCCTCCATTAATGACAAGCGTGACATTTAATACACTAGACAGGCAAAAGCATAACCGAAGGACCAATGGGCAGAAGACCATTGATTATGATAAACGCCTCTACATTCAATGCTATTAAGTCCGTCATTGATCAACGGAGATGTTACGCATTTATTATGCTCATTAATGATAAAAAGTAAGGGACGAAGCAATGATAACGAATAAGCTGTACACACCAAACATGAATTCCGTAACATATTAGCCGTTGAGCATAAATGAAGGAATTCATTGCCGATTAACGCAGCAAACAACTATAAAAGGAGAAAGCACCAGAAACTCAAGGTATGCCCAATTACACACAAAATACTCTACAAAATCACTCTCCACTCTTTTTCCCTCTAAAATCTTCCTCCCTTACTGACTTAAGCATCAAAGGCGGTTTGGCTAACGCCACACCAGTGTGTTACGCTTCCACCCAGTTCATTTTGCAAGTTTTCTTCCAACAGAGATGACCCCACTCATAGCATCGTCCATCCGTTATGACGAGGAGTTCAACTGCTGATTTTTTGCATTATCAATTTGGCGCTGTCTATGGGAAACGCTAATCATTCAAGCCATATTTTCTAGTGACAAAAGAGTTCCTCAAAGTACGAGATGGAGCCAGAAACCACCCAACAACCAGAAGCTATGCAACAACAACAAATCCAGGCCCTTCTGGCTAATGCGGAAGAACTAACTCACCAAAATAAAGAGCTGCGAAAGACAATGAAATTCCAAAACACAGAGCATCGGCGAACAAGTGAAAACCAAAATGAAGAAGAATCAAACTCTCAAGCCAATAGGCGAGACAGGTCCTCAGGAGAAGATTCCTCCAGGATGGAGAATGAGCTTCGCAACATGAGGAAGGAGATGGACGAGTTAAAAAGTGCCATGAAGGACAAAGGCGGGGAGAATTTTGATAGGATGATCCGAAGAACAAACTCACCATTCATTACTGAAGTACTGAACCGTCCCCTCCCACCAAAATTCCGTCTCCCATAGTTGGAGTCGTATGACTGTTCCAAGGATCTGTTGGATCACATTGAATCATTCAGGACATTGATGCTGTTACAGATGACCCCAGATGAGATGATGTGCAAGGCATCCCCAACAACACTAAAAGGAGCAGCCAGAGTATGGTTCAACAAAATAGCCTAAAGAAGTATTACGGATTTTGAACAACACAGCAAGGGTTTTGTTCGTCATTTCATTGGGGGTGATGAGGAGAAAAATTACCCTCGTCTTAAAAAAGAAAAGCTAGCTTGGTCCACCAAGCTGGCCCCGTCCATCAAGCTGGCCTCGTCCTTCAAGCCAGCATCGTCCTTCAAGCCAGCTTCGTCATTTGGACGAATGATGACGGCACGCACTAAATGAATCCTCCATTAATGACAAGCATGACGTTTAATACACCAGATAGGCAAAAGCGTAACCCAAAAACCAACGGGCAGAAGACCATTGATTATGATAAACACCTCTGCATTCAATGCTATTAAGACCATCATTGATCAAGGAAGACGTTGCGCATTTATTACGCTCATTAATGACAAAGTGTAATAGACGAAGCAACGGTAACGAATGAGCTGTACACACCAGACATGAATTCCATAACGTATTAGCCGTTGAGCATAAATGCAGGAATTCGTTGCCCATTAACGCAGCAAACAACTATAAAAGGAGAAAGCACCAGAAACCCAAGGTATGCCCAATTACACACAAAATACTCTATGAAATCACTCTCCACTCTTTTTCTCTCTAAAATCATCCTCCCTTACTAACTTAAGCATCGGAGGTGGTTTAGCAAACGCCACACCCACGTGTTACTCTTCCACTTAGTTCATTTTGCAGGTTTTCTTCCAACAGAAACGACCCCACTCACAACTTCGTCCCTCCGCTACAACAAGGAGCTCAACTGCATATTTTTTGCATCATTGGTCATAAAATTGAAATGTTAATCAAGGAATGTAATCACACATTAATAAAAAGATATTTTCTAAAAGATAATGGTCTTAAATGCATTATAGACTAAAATATTTCTCATAAAAGATGATTGTAAATTCAATTTGATTTAAATTCCATATTTGAATCTAATTCTTTTTTAACAAGGAAGGTTTTAATGGTCTAATTAAAGATTAATATCTTTTCAAGATTCTCACAACATTTTCACAACAGTTGACCCCTCAAAGATCAAAATAAAATAATAAAATATTGGGCTAAGACCCACTACAATTAAAAATAAGAGTGTTATGAAAATGTTGAGACATTATTTTGTCTATAGAATTTCTCTATTTTTTTTTTCTTGTCATTATTTGGATTTTTTTTTTTTTTTAAAGGGGTCAAGGATTATGTTTGGGGAAGCCAAGATTTTTTTTTTTTTGAACCAAAATTCTTAAGATTCTCAAATCAATGTATATAATTTTTTGGGATAATTACAATAAACCCACCTGAGGTTTGGCCCGTTTGCGCTTTGCCTACCCGTAGTTCAAAACTTATCACTTTGCCCACCTGTACATCAATCTGTGACCCCCCCGTTACCCACCTCACCTTCAGACGTTAGAAAAACACCCTTTTATGCCAAATTAGAACATAACACAGATCAAATAACACGAACTCACTCTCTTTTCCTCACGAGCCCTAGAAACGCGAAAATCCCTGTAACTAAGCTAGGGTTTTGATTTTTCTGATCGTGCTTTCGTGTGAGGGTGAGGTTCTAACTTTGGGTTGTCTTGAGTCATTGAATATTTGAAGATAGATCATCACCAGGTACGACATTTCTGCTTTATGGTTCTGAGCTGGGGTTTCAAGTTTTGATGATAGCTTTGATTCACAGGAAGTTGATAATCGATGTCTTCTTCGAGTGGAAATTACTCAGGTTCAAGTGGGCATTTGTGTACATATGAGACTTGTGTGCTGAGAACAAGTCTGACAGTGGATAATTTTGGGAGAAGGTTTCTGGGTTGTAGCCGATATAAGGTAAGTATACTTTTTTCTTAATCTAGCTGATTCACGTGAGATTGGAATGTGATGTGTTCAATTCAATTTATGACCAGATTGGTCCCAAGTGCCCTTTCTTTAAATGGATTGATAATCCCACTTGTATGCGTGGGAATAAAGCTGCCCATTTTGTGCAACAAAAGCTGGATTTACTACGGAGTGAGCTGCAACTTGCACATGAAAGGGAAAGAGAAGCTACCCAGGCAGCAGTAGAAGCTACCCAGGCAGCAGCAGAAGCTACCCAAATGGCAGAAATTGCTCAAGACAGGGCAGTAAAAGCCATTGAAAGGGAGAGAAAGTTTCGAGCTTCCTCTATTCAAGCCAAGGAGGTAGCAGTGAGAGCTTTAAAGCAAGAGAGAAAGTGCAGAATTGCACTAATTCTGTCATGGTTTTTTTTTTTTTTTTTTTTTTGGTTATGTTGTTTTCATGTTTTGGCTCAAGTGAAAATGTTGGAATGATGAGATTGAGTCTGCTTGATGGGTTGTAATATAAGCTGGTCCTCAATTGTATTGTAATGGAACTATGAAAGAATTTTTTGAGAATGAGAACTATGTAAGGTGATAGATGCTATTGGCTTGAAGCCACTTAATAATATAAGCCTTTTTAAGATAAAGTGTTATTTATGTTAGATGTTGTTGGTATTTTTGTTTAAAGTGAATTGGCTACTTATGAGCTGTGAGCTGTTGGTGTTGGTGTTTTGTTGGATGTTGTGAGCTATGTTGGTTTGTGCATAAAGTGCTTTGTGTGAAGACAATTGTGTTGAAAGTGAATTTAAAGTGCATGACAATGTTGAAAGTGAATTTAAAGTGCATGACAATCTGTCAATTTGCAAGAAAAGGCAACAAATGCACACATACACCTGCTATTCAACACATACACCCTGCACACATAAACAAACTCATATAATAATAACTCATATGACAAACTGCAATAATCAGAACAATAATTCTGAACACCTGTCATTAAGTTGGGAAATTGTATACATATTTTAAGGTGGCATTGAATAGTCTTTCATCAACCACCAGTAAATATAAGGCATTTGGTACAACAACCAAAACAGTTGCAGCTGCCCAATGTTTACAAAACTTACAAAAATACAAAAAGTGTTTGAACAGCTATATAAAAAAGTGTCTTGCCATTGTCTACCCTGCCATTGTCTACAAACTACATAAAACCCTAACACTACATAACCCTAATACATTATACATAGCAACAAAAGTGTCTTGACTTAGTCTTCATTTACTGCCCTTACCCCTGCCCCTGCCTCTGCCTCTCCCACCACAGCTGGCCTTTCCACCTCTTGTTCTACATTTCTGAGCTCTAGCTTCATCACCCCTTCCTCTCAAAGTAGCTCCTCTGGTAGCAGGTGGTCTTGTAGGCTACAAAGTACAAGAATTCACATGTTAGCTACCAGTATCACAGTTTTATGAATAAAACATCAAACCTAACACTACAATACCTGTGATGATAGTGCTCTACTGTCCCATGTTTCTGCAGGGGTGTGTGGTGTTGGCTGGCTTGAAGAGAACCAATGAGCTCCTCTAACTATGTACCTGAAGTCTGAAGAGTACCATTGACTTGGGTTCTGTGACCATGGAGCTGGTGGCCCTAATCATGGAGCTTGTGGCTGTGGAGTTGGAGCTTGTGGCTGTGACCCTACTGCCTGGTTGGATGAGGATGAGGCCATAGTGTAAGGCTGATGTGTTGGTGGGGGCTGAGCTCAGGATTGGGTCTGTGATGAAGATGGGGCCTGGGATCCTTGTCTGTGTGTAGAAGGCCTTCCACTTCCCTGCAACCAAATATGAGCATGTTTTTACAATGTCAGTTATTGGAATTTTGCATTTGAATAAAAAAATTTTGTAAAAACTTACAGATTTCCCTTTCTGCAATCTCTGCCTCCTCTCCCATGCTGTCTCACCAGTGACATTGGCCTTGCATCCCCTTGCATTGTGCCCTTCCTGTTGACACCTTCCACACCTCACTGGCCTGTTTGCTCTAGACACCTTATAAGGGTTCGGCTCATCAGCATCTCTCTTCCTCTTCATGGGTGGCCTGTCTGGTGGCTTATAGACAGTAGGTGCAACAGGCTTGGGTTGGCCACTTGACATCCACTCAGACTGGCCAGGCATGGGAGGTATGAGTATCTTGTATGTCTCCACATAAGCATCCTTGTAGTAGCATGAATAGGTGTAGTCTTCTAGTTTCTCACGATTCACAAAAATGGCTACAACTCCATGCTTGCAGGGGATTCCTGTCAAGTCCCATACTCTACAACTGCATGTCCTATTTACCAAGTCCACCACATGCCTTTCCCTCTCATTGTCAACCTCATACACAAACCTCCCAGAAGGAACTGCACAAAAACCCTTACACTCTAATTTTAACTGCTCCAACTTTTTTTGTATGCTTGGACACAAATTGCCACCATACTTTTCTATACCAGTCTTCTTTATATACAGCCTGCTCATAAGCCTAACTCTGATCCACTCCAGCATTGATAAGATGGGCTTGTCTCTAGCCTTCACAATCATAGAGTTAAAACTCTCACTCAGATTGTTTACCATACAATCTGTTAAAACTCTTGAAGAAAAGTGGGATCTGGTCCACTGTGCAAGCTCTATATCAATCAGGTACTTCCAAGCTTCTTCATCCAAACGCTTAAGATGGTCTATCCCTCTCTCAAATTCCCTAGCTGATGTTGTGCCAACACACCTCCATAGTACACTCTTCAACTCCATGCCCTTGTGGTTAACCTTGAAGTTGTTGTATATGTGCTTCACACAATACCTGTGCTCCACAGTTGGGAATAGAGTCTCCATTACAGGTAAAAGGCCCTGCAATCAAGTAAGCATTCAATGTTAGCAAGTAAGCATGTAATGAAGTCATGAACATGAGCTAGATGATAATACTTTCTGCTTGTCACTGATGAATACCAGATTGAGCTCCTCTGGCCTACCAATGTCATCTGCAAACTGCTCCAAGAACCAGGTCCAGCTATCCTTGTTCTCTTGCTCAACCACAGCCATTACCACTGGGAATATATTGTCATTTCCATCCTTGGCAGTGGCAGACAATAATTGCCCACCAAACCTACCCTTCAAGTGGCATCCATCCAGCCCAACAAAGGGTCTACAACCACCTAGAAAGCCAACCTTCTGAGCAATGTACATCCTTTTAAACTTGGGCTTTGCATTCTCATTTTCCATCTCTGTTTGCAGAATCACCCTACTTCCTACATCTGTCCTTAATATCATTTCTGCATAATCTCTAAGTAGGCCATACTGAGCCTCTTCATTCCCAGTAATCAGCCCCATAGCTGCCTTCCTTGATCTATACACCTGACTAAGACTTAAATCAATTGAAATCTTCTGCATCACATGGTGCTTAACACCTGAGACCTCCCAATTAGGATTCTTACCAAAATCCTCCAAATACCTCTTTGCCACATAAGCTGATGTAACTTGCCCATTTTTAAATGTTAAAGGGCAGGTACACTCAAGATAAAGTGTCTTGATCTCAAATGTGCACTCTCCAGTCACCATTGAGGCATGACACCTCCATCCACAATTGTTCTTACAATGTACAGAAATCTTCTTCTTCCCATTCAACTTCCACTTGACATCAATGTGATGCTGAATCACATACTCCCTCAAAGCCTTCCTAAACACCTAGGAGTTTGGGAACTTCATCCATTTTGCCAACCTAACATTTTCCATATCAGTCCTCTCATTGAACTCCAAATTGCCAGGCCCCTACTCATCATCAGAACTATCCACACTTGCAATATCATCCTCTAAAACTAGTTCAGCCCACTCTTCATCTAAATCTATGTTTGGAGGAGGAACATTGCTTGGGCCAGGTGCATCTGTGTTTGGCTGAGGTGTATCAGTGTTTGGATGAGGTGTATCAGTGGTTGGAACAGTGTTAGGCTCATGTGGCACTGTGTGAGGTGGAGAAGACTCACCAAAAATGTCATCAGCAAAGTCTTCTCCTTCCAGACCTTCATTCAACCAATCAAACTCCTCCTCCACACCATCACCCCCTGTAGCAGCTCCTGCACCACCTCCTACACCAGCCCCTGCACCCCCTATAGTAGCCCCTGCACCAGCTCCTACACCAACCCCTACACCAATCCCTGCACCATCAAGAACTTCAACTGCAAGTGGAGCATTACCACTCTCCACATACAGTATGATGGTGTCTCTTGGCCCTCCCTCATTAGGCTTCCACATGGGTACCACATCTTGATCATCTTCTATGAGCCTTAAGTCTTGCTCCAAGTTGCCCCCAGGACCTAAATAATGAACCCTACACGGTTCATCAATCCCCAATTCCTCACATATACCTTTTATTTCAAAATAACTAAGCAAATCAGGATCCCTATACACTATTTCAACTTTCCCACCAAAGTACTCTAAACTAGGGTTCCACAGAAAAGCACCCCCATAATGTACCTCCAATTTGACTTCATCATCCATCTGCAATAACAAATTACTAGTTGACACATATACAATTAACAATTAAAGAATTGTAAACAACAAAAGAGTAAACAGTTGCATGTTTCTGTTTTGCTTTTAGGATGCAACGCACACAGAGGGACCACACTTTCTACTTTTCTTTTGATTCTGTTTTACTAAATAGCATATGCAAACACTAAAATTTAAACCCAATAGAAACTTGGGTCCACTGTGAGACACAATAACCACGACAGAAAAAATACCCATAAACAAACACAAATCCAAAGAACAGGTGGTCACATTTTTCATAAATATCAACAAACACAACTAATATTCTCATTCCATTACATGTAACATTGACCATTGATTGATTACTCAAAAAACAATAAAACAACCACAAGCCCAAAGTAAAAACCCAAACAATGACTGATTTCTTACCAGGATTTTAGTCCCTCGAACAACCCGTTGCTCGTCTAGGTTTACACTTGCAACAGTATGTCAATATCAGATGCAGAATGGATTTTTCGCGTTTCTAGGGCTCGTGAGGAAAAGAGAGTGAGTTCGCATTGTTTGATCCGTGTTATGTTCTAATTTGGCATAAAAGGGTGTTTTTCTAACGTCTGAGGGTGAGGTGGGTAACGGGGGGATAACAGATTGATGTACAGGTGGGCAAAGTGATAAGTTTTGAACCACGGGTAGGCAAAGCGCAAACGGGCCAAACCTCAGGTGGGTTTACTGTAATTATCCCTAATTTTTTTTTACAAATATATATATATATATATATATATATATATATATATATATATTTGGCTTGTCACCTTGAAGTATATGTAGAGCCACCATTATTGGTATAGACCTATTTTCCATGGTGACCAAAAACTAACTTTATTCACTTAGTCTCTTAGGAATTAAATCACTTTAGTTTCAAGTCTTTCATTGTTAAGTTGCAATACAACTAAAAGTCCTCTTGATTGAGGCATTTCTAAAGTCTGAACCCTAGTCCATGAAGTCAGATTCCACTTCATACTAGTTTTTAGCCCCAATATTTTGGTAATATATATCAAGACATTGAAAACAATATTAGATTTGCACCAATAAAAAGAAAACAATATTAGATAATTGAAAAAAAATTTTGAAATAGTAAAGTTTAATTGAACTCAAAGGCTTGACCATTGAATTCATCCATAGAGACTCACCATTGACGCCTCTTTATCTTAGCAACCTCCTATGAGCATTAACAGTGGGGATTGTATAAAAGTTTTATTTTACCATCTAAAAACCTGTTTTATCTATTATTCCAACTCACTTTACAATACACCCTACGTCCCAATTTTTATTTTTACATAAAACTTATTAAAATAATATAACTACACAATAAAATAATATAAAATATAAAATATGTTCCTCTCTTTTCTCTTTCCTTTGCTACCAGCCAAAACTATCACTATTCACTCAGCAAACCACCACCATAGACCACCACTATTCACTAAGCAAACCACCATATTCAACCAGCAAATCCAAAAACAACCCAACAAACCCATACCAAACACCACCACAGATCCACCAATCATCGTACCAAACCCACCAAACCACCACATAAGCAAGCCAATCTTCGCTCTCCACCACTGTGCCAGGCCAATCTACACCAGGCAGGCCGATCTCCACCATCGTACACCCACCAAACACCACAGCCTATAACCAGCCACCTCTCTTTCTTTGTTCCACACCACCACTGCAACTACCACCAACACAAAACCCATAACCAGCATCAACTGACCCACAAAACCCACAAACCATGTGACCCACAGCCCACAACCTTCATGCCACCACAGCCATGCCACCACCCAAAACCCAATAGCAACTCACAAAATCTCAACCCACCACAGAGTCAGCCACCAATTCAAGTTTTAAACCCACAACCACCCAAAATCAACCACAAAATCACACCCAAACCACCAGCCACCACCCCGAACAGAACCCAGCCACCACTGAAACCCAACCACCAAAACAATTATCACCAAAACCCACATCAAACAAACTCAACAAGCACTAAAATCCACCACCAAACAGACCTAGCAATCATCTAAACACTCCACCAAACAGACCTAGCAAGCACCTAAACGACCCACCACCAGACCCGGCTACTGATTCAACTTCACCACCAAAACGCCACCACTGAACCCAGCAATCACCGATCGAAGAGAGAAAGGGAGAGACTGAGAAGAGGAAAAAATAATAGAGAAATAGAGAGAGAAGAGTGGGAAACGAAGAAGAGAGAAATAAAGAGAGAAGAGGGAGAGGTGGAGAAGAGAAACGGAGATGAGAGGAGAGGGAGAGACCGAGAAGGGGGAAAAAGAAAAAAGAATATGAGAGAAGAGGGAGAGTTAGAGTCAGAGGAGAGAGAGAAGTGAGAGTTAATAAAATAATAGAATTTAAGTATACAACCTGTGAACAATGAGGTTGCATATATGCAACCTTACTGTAGCAGGTTAGAAAAAAATTTGGGTTTACATACCCAGATGTGCATGATTTTAAGGTTATAGGGGGTAAAATAGCAATTGGGGGAGTGAGGTTGGGGGGGGGGGGGGGGGGTGGTTTACACCCCCCAATGCTTGTGCTCTAAGGCTTATGTCAATTACATGTCTTGCAAGATATCTAATTTGTAATAATAAAAAAATAATGAGTAAAAATAATAATAATAATTCTCAGCCAATACATCCTTAAATGATTCAATTGATCATTGATCATAATCCCCTACTTAGATGCATAGCCCAAAGCCCCAATACACCCATAAATCTTTTCCTCACCAATACATAGATTAAGGGTTGCACCTAAAACAAAGAGTTTTTTCTTTTCTTTTCTTTTTTTTATGCTACAGAACACCCTCAAAGAGATACCTCTCTAACTCAATCTAACAAAATGAAAGCTACACAAAATACTAAGCTACAGCATCATACACAAACAAGAAGCAACCCTCTGTGAGAGACCAAACCTCTGGCCAAAACCAAAAAAATTATAAGTTTTAGCTATGTCCCACTCAAATGGGGTAGAGTCATGTTATTGCTTCTGAAGAGATAGTGGAGAGGATTCTATTGTTGTTATTCTCCCTCATAGGTCAAGGGTTTTACAATGGATTCCTCACTTATATAATTGGAAAAATAAGAAAACCAAATTGAAAGTACATCGTTTTATTGATGAATTGAAAAAGATATACCTCTTTGATAATAACTAGAAAATTACATGATTTTGGTCCTAGATACAATCTAAAACAAAAGTATAGTGCTTTGATTCCTAGTTACAGTCTTGAAAGAGAAAATTACAAGGAGAAGCCTAATCTATTAACCCTTGATCTAAGTTCAGACGTTACGTTACAAGATTAGGAAGGTGTTAGGCACCTAACTTGCCCAGTGAAACCAGTCTTTAGAATTTGATGGCCAATATCATATCATATCATTCAAACAATTTAAACAGTTTATACCATCCAAGAATAAATGATTGCAAAGATTGAAACAAACATTGATAAGCATGGTGAATATGTTGGTGATGTTTGACAAACCCTAATCTAAATGCATATGGAAATGTTATTTAGATTGACAAATCCTTATTCTAAGAGCATGTGAACATGTTATTGAAATTGAAAAACCCTAATTCTAAGAGCATGTGAACACGTCATTGAAATTGAAAAACCTGAATTCATGCAAGGATATGGACACCCTAGATCTACATGCTAACAGACAAGAACATGTGAAAAACCTAGAAACTAAACATGCTTGAATCTAGAAAACTAGGGCATAAAAAAAAAAGATGAGGTTTAGAAACTTTACCTACATGCACAGCACTACGAGCAAGGCAACAACTTAAGAGGGAGAAAGAGAATTCTCATTTTGCTAGGAAACTTTGAGATTTTGGGTGCATTGAACTGTTGGTAAAGGGGAGTATTTATATTAGGAGTGGGGAAATTAGGGTTGAGTCTCTAGGCAATCTGAGACTCTAAAAAATAGAGTTTTCTGAGTGAAGAAAGCAGGGGGCAAAGTCAACTTGAGTGGGGAGAAAACTGGATCGAAAAGGAAGGGATTCTGGGGGATCTAGTCCAAGTGTCAATCGGCACTTGGTCCAGATGGCTCTGTCTGTTTCTGTTTTAGTTGTGATTGATTCCTTTGAAATTTCAAATCTATTTTCTGACTTTCTTGATCCTCAAGCTCAACAAATCTATTCCAAATATGTTCAATTAATTAATTAAATAATCAATTTTTAGCAATTTTGCAAGGAATCAATAGATGCTTTGTCTCCGAATTAAATCGGGTGCATGCAACCTTACTATAAATTCTCAGCCAATAGGATTATGACACATCATTTAATTTTAATTGGACT
Organism: Quercus tomentella; assembly: GCA_028535165.1. Classification (NCBI taxonomy): domain Eukaryota; kingdom Viridiplantae; phylum Streptophyta; class Magnoliopsida; order Fagales; family Fagaceae; genus Quercus; species Quercus tomentella. Next base: position 38,015,747 of record JAPQVY010000155.1, read on the forward strand.
AAAATTATACCAATTAGAATTAAGAGTTCATAATCACGTGTGGTAAGGACTTAATTCATGCAAGTCTACACTACTTAAAACTTTGTTTTCTTGATATCTTTTGATCCGGTGGTTTGATTAATGCTCATGAACTATCGTTTTGATCGTTATGATCTCAAGATTTATTTCATGAAAAGTTTTTGGAGATCAAATGGCCAAAATTATAGTCTTGCCTTGGAGATGTGTGATGGAAATGATATGCAATGTAATGCATGTGAGGTTAAATGAGAGGCACAAAATGGGGTGTCTACATCCCCCAATCCCAAGATAGAGTCACGCTACCCAAACCAAATACAAATTGCGGCAACACCAAGTGAAGAGAGCTTTTGACAAACAAATTCAAAGAATACAATTCTTGGTAGATACAGAATACTTTTCTTGGTAGACAAGAAATAACATCATTGCTGGACAAGTAATAGACTAAACCAAATACTAGGATCTCGTATGGACTTGGATCGTGATCTTTACAAACCTAATTCTTTTCAAGTGGTCGCTAATGATGCGAAAAATCACCAAGTTGAAGACCTCGTCTCACTAGATGGATGATCCCATGGTGGGTCATGTCTCCAGTCCAAACCTGCAAGAAAACTTGGGAAAGAAGTGTAATACACCGGTTTGGTGTTTGCCAAAAACACTCCAATGCTTAAGTCAAAAAAGGGAGAAAGCTATTTAGAGAGAAAAAATGACTTGGAGCAATTTTTGGGTAAGTATTTGTGTGTACCTTTGAATTATGTTATTCCTTTCTTTTATAATTTCCTATCTTTATGGATAATGAATCCTGGCATTTATGAGCAACGACTAGTATGCCATCAATGGGAGCTTTGAAGTACACAACTCATTTGTTATCGTTGCTTCGTCCGTTATGTTTCATCATCAATGCGCGCAATAAATGTGTAACACTCGTTCGAGTCGTCATTGACATGGAATGACGATCCCATGTTGTTTTCAACTCATCAGCTGCCCCCTGTTCATATTCTCGTTTTTTAGATGAGATAAAAACATAACCATCTGTTGTTTTGTGTCCCATGTTCAGCGTATTTTTTGTGAATTAATGTCTTGCCTACTGTGTGCCACGTGTACGGTTAGGATATCTTCTTCGTGTCAGCATCATTCCCGTGCACGTTCTTCCATTTATTCTACCTTTTTCCCTCCTTTTCTTTTCTTTCCATTTTTTGCTTCGTTCTTTCCTTCTTCGTGGCATTTCAATTGCTCTAAAGCCCCATTTTCCATTGATCCTCCCTCATTCCCTTCTCATTTTCTAGTAAGTCTCTCACTTTCCTCTCTCTGTTTTTGTTTTTTAATGGTAGACTATTCTGTGGTTAGGTTGGATTGTCCCTCAATTTCCTTTTTCTTTGCTCACTTAAGTAGTTTACTTAAGGTTGTAGATAGACAATGCCCTAAGGTTGGGCTTTTTGTGGGTAGAGATTGTTCTTTTAGGTTTTCCTTGCGTATCTTTTTCCCTTTGGTTCATCGTTCTATGTGGTTTGCCCAACCTTTGATAATGTCTAGAGAGGGTGAGGTTAGGTCTAGTGAACTTAAGATAGGTTTGTCCTCGTCCGAGGACCGTAAGGCTCTTGAGGTCACTTCTTCGTCAACTCCCTATAAAGCTTAGGGTGTTCATTGTGTTTTGAAAGGGAAAGACGAGGGTAGAATTAGGAGTAGGTTTCAATTCCCTTTGTTAGTCAGGGTTAGGGTCCCTAACAGTGATGATTGAGCTTGCCATTCTTACACTAACGAGGTGTGCTTCTACTAGGCCAACTTCACCAGTGATCTTTGCTTTCCTATCCACCCCTTTCTTAAGGAGCTTTTCAGCCACTTGTAGCTTGCTCCTGCCCAACTAGTCCCCAACTCATGAAGGATATTTATTTGTTGTATGGTGGTGTGGATGTCAGTTAATGACAGAGACACCATTAGGACGGATGAATTTTTGCACTTGTACCACCTGAGACACTCCAAGGATCCTGGTTATTGGGAGTTCAAACCCTGGGATAGGAGCTCAAGGCTAATTCTAGATTCCCCTTCTTCTCTTTGAAATTAGAAGACGAGCTTTTTCTTCGTCTCTGGTGAAGGTTGGGAGACAGTACCTGTCAGGATCCCAGTGAAGATCCCAAGTTGCCTCATAGTTAGGGGACTCTTGTGTTAGGTACGTCCTTTATTCATACTCGCGTTTACGTGTTTCTATGCTCGTGTGTTTACTGCTTTCTAGATCGGTTGTTTGCTGTTTTTTGGTGTAGATGAAGTTCGTCCTAAGCTGAAGAGGCGATATCACGCTCGTCTAGAGAAGGTTAAGGAGTATTTGGAGACCATCAAGGACTGATCTCCCCCCAATCTTTATTTTTCCACTTTCTTAGTCCAGAACCCTCCAACAAAGTTCGAAAGAACATCGAGACTATAAAAAAGAGTAAGCACACCAACAATGTTTCCTTTTTTCTTCTTCTTTTTTTTTTTTTAAGGAATCATCTTTTCCTTCCTTTTTCAAGAATGACGACCCAGTTTAGCAAGACAAAACTCACCGAAGCCCAGGAGAAGAAAGCCAAGGGTGGTTTGTCAAGTGGCTTTCTGTCGAGGAAACATCAAAGGGAGAATGAACCATCCAAGGACAATGTTGTGGTGACCTGTTTGGTGGTCAAGTTTCAAGACCGCCGTACGGCTTCGCCTACTTCTTCCTTGGAGCTGATCGTCTCTCTTGGGGGGTGGCTCTAAGGCTAAAGCCACGAGCAAGGTCTCAATTGCCTCCTTTTGGGAAGACGCAGGGACTGCGACGCAGAAGGCCCATGACACAATCTTCATGGAGGATTTAGAGCCTTTGATGGGAAAACCTCCTTCTGAGCTAATGTCGTCACACGTTCATAAGCTCATACAGGTATGCGTTCTTGTCTCTTATGCACACTTTTTTTTTTTAATTGTCACTTATTAGTCGTTGTAGGTGCTGGTAGAGTCCTTGTACATCTCCGAAAAGTACTTGGAATATGATAAGAAGTTGGTTAAGGCTCAATCTGGGATTGCTTCCCTTTTTGCCGAGAATGAATCACTGATGATCCAAATTTCTGCTCTTGCTAACGAGGCCAAGAAAGACAAAGATCTTCTGAAAAATTTGGAGAAAAATATCAACACTAAGAAGGCATTTTCGAAATTGAAGGATAAGCAGATTGATGTAGCCCTCATGAAGGTCGAGAAGGCAAGTTTTGAGGCGGTAGAGAGGTTTAAAGCTTCGGATGGGTTTTCGGACAAGCTCTGCGAGTACTACGTGGACAGTTTTGAACTCTTTCATAAGTATATGGCCAAGCATCATCCTGAGCTGGACTTCTCCTAACTTGAAATGGAAGAAGTGGAGAAGGAAATGTTGGAGGATCGTCCTTCTAAGGCTGCGGTGGAGGACGAGGGTATGCCAGGTTTAGCTAGGAGCATCCCTACTGACAAGGTTGTGCCAGGTGTAACCAAGAGCATCCCTACTGATCCTTCTCCTTCCAGTCTTCCTTGAAAAAATTTTACTACCCTTTGTTTTGTAAGGAAAAACATTGTTATTTTTAGGGCTCATTGTTTTGAGTACGTCTATTTATTTCCTTTAAACAATCTTTTGGGCTCATCTGTTTTAAGCATATAATTTACTTCAAACTATTCATATGCCATTGCTATGAATTAAAAGCTTTTCTTAAGTCATGTATGAATGACGACGTTGCTGGGAATTAACAACTTTTCTTAGGTCATGTATGAATGACGATTTTGTTTTGTATTGATAACTTTTCTTAAGTCATGTATGAATGACGATTTTGTTTTGTATTGATAACTCTTTTTAAGTCATGTATGCCATAGAACGTTAGGCAGCTCTTCTGGCCATGCACACTTTGCCCCTCAAGCCAAGTTTTGATAATTTTAAGCAGGTTTCTGTTCATCACTTCGGTTTGACCATTAGCCTGAGGGTGTCTTGAAGAGTAGTGGTTCTTGATACCTAAGTCTTGGCAAAATTTTCGAAATATAGGATTGTCAAACTGTTTCCCGTTGTCTGATATGATTATGTTTGGAATGCCGAATTTGTAGACTATGTTCTTCCATACGAAGCTGGTGATCTTGGCTTCCATGATCGTCTCTATGGGCTCAACTTCTACCCATTTCGTGAAGTAATTGATTGCGACGATAAGGAACTTTACTACTTCCTTCCTATAGGGAGCGGTCCCATTATGTCGATTCCCCATTGGGCGGAAGGCCATGGAGCAGTTATCGGCGTCATTGGCTCACCTGGTCGTATTTAGACGTTCACGAAGCGTTGGCACTGGTCGCATTTTTTGACAAGGTCATATGCATCCTTCTGTAATGTTGGCCAATAATAACCTGCTTTGAGTGCCTTTCCTGCTAGAGACCTTGCTCCCGCATAGTTACCGCAGATCCCTTTGTGTATCTCTCAAAGTACATAATTGGCCTCTACCTTGTTAGCACAACGAAGATAAGGGAGGAAGTGTCCTCGTCTATATAAGGCGTCGTTAATAATGATGAAGCGAGCAGCCCTGATTTGTACCTTCCGTGCTTCATTCCTGTCTTCTGGGAGTTGTCCCTCTTTCAAGTAACGGACGATAGGAGTCATCCATTCATCTTGTTCTTGTATCTTCATCACCTGTTCTCCCTCAGTGCTGGGTTGTCCCCTTGTTTCCATGCATAACTCAGGAGATATGCCATGCTCGTCCAATGAGGCTAGCCATGCTAAGAAATTAGTTTCAACATTCTTTGCACGAGGGATTTGCTGGAACTCAACACTATCAAAATACTGTAGGAGTTCTTTGATGATCTTAAGATACTTCTGCATTATTTCTTCCTTTGCTTCATTATCTCCCTATACCTGGCCAATTACAAACTGAGAGTTGGCTTGAATGATGAGGGTCTTGGCTTCGAGGACTCTTGCAAGACTCAATCTTGTTAGAAGTGCTTCACACTCAGCTTCATTGTTGGTTGCAGGGAACTATAATCTGACCGCGTACTTCAGGATTTCTCTTTCTGGTGATATAAGTACCACACTTGCTCCTCCCTTACTTGATGACAGACCCATCCGTTTGGACTGTCCATGTCTTCTTTTAGGGATCTTTTTCGTCTTGAGGATAAGTGAATTCTGCAATGAAATCGGCGAGGACCTGGACTTTGATTGCTACCCGAGGCCGATACTCTATGTCGAACTGGCCAAACTCTATAGCCCATTAGACAAGGCGCCTTGCTGCATCTATCTTGTTCAACGTCTTTCTTATCGGTGGGTCTATCATGACAACGATGGGATGTGTCTGGAAGTAATGGCGTAGTTTTCTAGAGGCAACTATTAGGGTGAAGGCAATCTTCTCTAACCTTGGGTAATTCACTTCAACTCCTTGGAATGCTTGGCTAGTATAGTACACCAACTTCTACTCCTCTTCATCTTCTCTGATCAGTGCCAAACTTACTGCTGTATTTGATACTGCCAAATAGAGGTGCAACTTCTCTCCTGTTATTGATAGGCTTAACAATGGGGGTTATGTTAGGTATTCTTTTAGCTTCAACAAGGCTTCTTCGCATTCGTCAGTCCACTGAAAGGCCCTCTTCAAGACTTTAAAGAAGGGTAGGCATTTGTCTATCACTCGAGAGACGAATCTGTTCAATGCCGCAACTTTTCCTGTTAAGCTTTGTACTTCCTTCACTGTCTTTAGGGACTTTATCTCCATTATTTCCTTTATCTTATTTGGATCGGCCTCTATACCTCGTTGAGATACCATGAATCCCAAGAATTTCCCTAATGAGACAGCAAAGACACACTTTGTTGGATTCAATTTCATCTTATACTTACGTAGTGTGTCAAAGGTTTCCCTCAAGTCGTCCAGGTGGTTTGATTCGTCATTACTCTTCACCAGCATATTATCTACATATACTTCCACATTTTTTCCAGTCTGATGAGAGAACATGCAGTTTACTAACCTTTGGTATGTGGCCCCAACATTCTTCAGTCCAAAAGGCATTACCTTGTAACAGTATGACCCTTGGTTAGTGATGAATGTGGTCTTCTCTTGATCTTCCTCGTCCATCATGATCTGATTGTAGCTGGAGAAAGTGTCCATAAAGCTTAAGAGCTTATGTCCGACAGTTGAATCTACTAATTGGTCGATCCTAGGTAAGGGGAAGCTATCCTTCAGGCATGCCTTGTTGAGATCTGTAAAGTTGACACACATCCTCCACTTGTCATTGTTCTTCTTTACCATCACTACGTTGGCTAGCCACTCAAGGTAGAACACTTCCCTTATGAAGCCTGCCTCCAGGAGTTTCTCAACCTCTTCTGCTACTGCCTAATTGCGTTCAGGCACAAATATTCTTCGTCGTTGTTGCACTAGTCTACACTCCGGGTTAACATTGAGACGATGCTTGATGACTCCTCTGTTGATTCCTGGCATATCCTTGTGCTTCCAAGAGAAAACATCCTAGTTTTCTCTTAGGAAGTTTGTTATCTTCGTCTTCTTTATGGCTGAAAGTGCTAATCCTATCTTCAAGACTTTGGACGGATCTCCAAGGACGACCTCAATCTCTTGTGGCACTTCTGACGATTAAGGAACTGGTTCAGGTTCGTCTATCATCCATGTGTGGTTTTCCCCTGATGCTAGGGTAGCTTGACAACATTCTCTTGCGAGGACTTGGTCTCCACTGATTTCCCTATGTCGTGGGCTGTAAGGAACTTCACCTTTAGATAATAGGTCGGTGTTGCCACTTTCAACTTGTTGAGCATTGGTCGTCCAAGGGTGACATTGTATGTTGATGGATAATCTACCACAAGGAAATCAATCTCCTTGGAGACTTGTGCTGGATAAGTGCTTGCAATTATGGTTAGCTTAACAACGCCTTTGGGAATAACCCTGTCCCCGGTGAAACTTACCAATGGGAAAGTGAATGGTCGAAGCCTTTCTTTGTTCAGCTTCACTTGTTGGAAGGCTAGTAGATAGATGATGTCTACTGAGCTTCCATTGTCTACCAGTACTCGATGCATGTTGAATTCTTCCATCATAAGCATTATAACTAGCAGATCATCATGGGCTGTCTAGCGCCACCAGCGTCTTTCTCGAAAAAGACGATATCCGATTCGTTGTAACTAGGTGTTTTTTAAGGTGGGAACCGCAAGTGTATGCTATTTACTTCTCTTGCATATGCCTTCCTCAATGATTTGGAGGATCCTCCCACTACCAATCCTCTTGAGATCATCCTGATTTCTCCTATGGGGGCTTTATTACCCCCTGTCTTTGGCTCCTTTTCCTTCTTGTCCCTCACTTGTCTTTTATACGACTCTTTTCTTCATACAAACTTCTACGATTTTCCCTAACGAACTAATGTTTCTACTTGGTCCTTCAGATGTCTACATTCGTCAGTGTGATGCCCGTGGTCCTAGTGGAATCTGCAATACTTGATTCTGTCTCTTACTCCTACTAGAGCGTAAATGGGTCTAGGCCATTGCAGAGAAGGTTCGTCATTGATCTGCATCAATACTTGCTCGATAGGCATCACTAGGGGAGTGAAACTAGTAAACTTAGGTCTTCGATCTGGGAGGTTCTTCTTTTTGTCCAAAGTATGCCTAACACCCTGTGTTTCCTTCTTTCTATCAGGATTGCGATTGGTGCCTTCGTCTCTTTTCCTTTTAGTTGTCACTCCTTTAGCTATTACAGCGTCCTCTGCATTCATATACTTCTAGGCCTTGTGAAGTAATTTTGCTATTGTTTTCGGCGGACTCTTGGTGATTGAGAAGAAGAAATCTCTTGGTTGCAGTCCTGCTTGGAAGGTCATCAAGATGACTTGATCTTCCGCTTCGTCCACCTGTAGCAACTCTTCGTTGAAGTGCATTACGTATTGCCTCAGTAATTCTCCCTCTGCTTGGCATATGTTGAGAAGATGCCCAGTTAGCTTCTTATGTCGTTGTCCGCCAATGAAATGACGAACAAAGCCTTTGCTAAGCTAGTCAAAGTTTGCAATGGTGCTTGAGGGCAGCTTGCCAAACCACACCCTGGCTGTACCCTTCAGCATTGTTAGGAAGGCCATGCACATTACTTCGTCTGGGGTCATCTATAAAAGCATCAAAGTCTTAAACGACTCAATGTGATCCAAGGGATCTCTTGAGCCATCAAAAGACTCCAGTTAGGGAAGATGAAACTTTGGTGGGAGTGAACGGTTTAATACGTCTGTGGTGAATGGTGAATCTGTCCTGCGGATCATTCCATCTCAGTTCTCCATGACTTTGTCTTTTACCGCATTCTTGAGTTTGTCCATCTCCTTCCTCATGTTGTGAAGCTAGCTTTCCAGTCTAGACGAGTTTTCTTCTGTCGTTCTCGTCCTCCTGTTCACCTGGCTATCCGATCCTTCCTCATTATGGTTTCCTTCGATCCTCCAACACTCTTCTTCATTCTAGTTCTCCATGATCCGCTATCGTTCCTCATTCTAGGATTCAGCAACTCTCCTCATCTCTTCATTTTGACAAGTCAGTTCTTCCAAGATGGCTGTCAGGGCTTGGATTTGTTGTGCAGCTTGTTCGGCATCCATTTCGTGCTACGAGGTTCTCTTTTGTCACTTAGGGAAGATGGCTTGAATGATCAGCGTTCCTACAGACGGCGCCAAACTAATGATACAAAAAGAAGTGTAATACACCGGTGTGATGTTTGCTAAAAACACTCCGATGCTTAAGTCAGAAAGGGGAGAAAGCTATTTAGAGAGAAAAAAATGACTTTAAGCAGTTTTTGGGTGAGTATTTATGTGTACCTTTGGATTATGTTGTTCCTTTCTTTTATAGTTGTTTTCCTGTCTATATGGATAATGAATCCCAACATATATGAGCAACGGCTAGTATGTCATCAATGGGAGCTCTAAAGTACACAGCTAACTTGTTACCATTGCTTCGTCTATTATGTTTCATCATCAATACGAACAATAAATGTGTAATACTCGTTCGAGTCGCGATCAAGTAGCTATCTCGGCTTTCAACTTGACTTGGATTGTGATCTCTACAAGCTCAATTCTTTTCAACTGATCACGATCAAGTAGCTCTTCTGGCTTTCTTCTTGACTTGGATCATGACAAGTAGCTCACAATCAATGGAGATTAACCTTTGTTTACTTAGAGAATGGCATGTATCATAAGATTGGGTTGTAACTTTCTCCCCTTTACAAGACTCTTGCATTATTACTGATCGTCTCGATTATATCTTCGTCCATAGAAAAGGTAATGGACGAATGTAACATCAACCTTTGTCCACCTCATGGTACCCGCCAAACAAGGATGAGGCCATTCACCCATAATCAACGACTAAGCATTACACAACAATAATGAGCCTCTATACCGTTGGAGAGACATCTTGCCATTAACACCCCACAAAGGGCATTACAAATACCACATTGAAGTCCCCATTAAAGCACCACCAATGGCTAGAAGGAAGAAATAAGAATATATATATATATATATACCTAAACCCCAAGACTTGAAAAAGGTATCGAAACTCTAGCTAATACTCATTCATACTTCAGTATTGAACCTTCTTTTCTTCTAGTCTTTCTAACTTTGTCATTGGAGGCTCTGTGGCAGGCACCACACCGGTGACCTACATTTCTTCTGTTCTTCACTTACCCTTTCAGGATCTTGTTGGCTGTGAACGGTTTTCCCTATGGATGATCCTTCTGACTGACGATTTCAGCATCATCAGTTTGGCGCCATTTGTGGGAACTTGATTTTCTTCGCACCTAGGTTCGAGAGTATAGTTCCACTTAACTCACAAGTCCAAATGGAATCCAACACTAACCAAGATCCTGCAGCATTAGCTCTGCAAATTCAAACGCTCGCAGCCACCGTGGAGGAGCTTACCAAACAGAACCAAGAGATGAGGTAGCGACTACAGCAAGACAATCGCTCGAAGACCAACCAAGACGATAATGGAGAAAGCCAGAAAAAATAACCCGGCACTCCAAAAGGCGCAAGCTCGGATCTCCTCAGAGAAATGAGAAAAGAGATGGATGAGCTGCGAAACGTGATCAAGGATAAAACAAACCAAAGCCTAGATAGAATGGTCAGGAAGACAGACTCACCCTTCACCATGGCGGTCCTAGAATGCCCGGTGCCCTCAAAGTTTCGTCTACCACAGCTCGAGCCATTTGACAAGCTGAAGGATCTTTTGGATCACCTTAACACCTTTAAGACAACTCTTGGTCTCCAACAGCCCCCTGACGAGATACTGTGTCGCTCCTTCCCTACCACACTCAAAGGAGCAGCCAGGGAGTGGTTCACCAAGCTACCAACATCGTCCATCAATAACTTCGAGTAACTAGGCAATTCCTACCTTCGTCACTTCGTTGGCGAGCAACGCCCAAAAAGACCAGCAGACCATTTGCTCACCATTAGGCAAGGAGAGAAGGAAACCTTAAAATCATATGTGACACAATTCACCTAAGAAACTTTGGAAGTAAAAGAGGTAGATGATAAAGTGCAGCTGACAACCTTCTAGGCTGGATTGAAGTCTAGAGAGTTTGTGGTCTCCTTAGCAAAGAATCCCCCTAAGACGATGGTCGAAATGCTCTTGAAGGCGCAGAAGTATATGAATGCTAAGGACGCCTTGGCAGCAATAGAAGGGGTAGAGAAGCCTAAGGAGAAGAAAAAAGAGAAGGAAGATGACAGAAGAGGACGAAAAAGGGATCAAGCAGATCGCCAGAACATTGAAGGGAATAGATGAAGAGATGACAAAAACCATCACCTGGAAAAGTTCACTCCTTTAGTTTTGCCCGTTGACCAAATTTTGGCGCAGATCAAAGACAAGCACTACCTCAAATAGCCTAGGCCATTACACTCGTCGCTCAATATGCGCGACAAGAGAAAGTACTGCCGTTTTCACAAAGATCACGGGCATTACACAGAGAACTGGAGGGACCTAAAGAAGCAGATAAAAGAGCTTATACGAAAAGGGAAGTTGCAAAGTTCATGAAGAGAGGAGATTCCAGCAGATCCAAGGATGATAACAAGGGTCAACACGAAGTCCCTTAGAGGGACGAAGATCACATTCCCCTTCGTCCACAAAGCGCCATAGGGGAGATAAAGACCATCACAGGAGGACCATCTGCAAGGGGGTCATTCAAGTCCCTCAAGAAGTCGTACCAGAGGCAGGTAAATAGCATTCACGGCATGCCACCTCCAAATCATAAGCAGACGAACCAAGATATGTTGTTCTTAGAAGAAAATGCCAGAAAGGTGAAACAACCTCATAATGACCCGTTGGTCATTATGCTCATGATTGAAGGATTCAACACCAGAAGGGTTTTAGTAGACAACAGGAGCTCGGTAGATATCATTTACCTCTCTGCCTTCCAGCAGCTAAAGGTAGACCCGAAGAGACTTCGTCCATTCGAATCCCCCCTCGTCAGTTTCAATGGAGACAAGGTGTACCCCGAGGGAATAGTAACGCTGACGGTCACGGCTGGCTCATATCCCCTCCAGGTAACCAACAAACATAACTTCTTGGTTGTAGACTCACCTTCGTCCTACAATGTGACCATAGGAAGGCCTACACTTAATCGTTGGAAAGCAACCACTTCCACGTATTGCCTGAAGGTGAAATTCCCGACGGAACAGGGAATTGGGGAGATCAAAGGAGATCAAATGCTGGTGCGAGAATGTTAACAGGCCGTCTTGGTGTCAAAAGAAAACATACGTGGATAATTGAAGAAAAGATGCCGGAAATTGCTAAGAAACTAGAGACGATTAAGTTGGTCGAGGGAGATCCAACAAAGACGACCTAAGTAGGGACGACTCTGAACCTCTAAACAAAGAAAGAAATCATCAACTTTCTGAGGAGTAACCTGGACGTATTTACTTGGAGTCATGAAGATATGCCTGGCATACTAGCAGACATCATTCAACATCGCCTGAATGTGGATCCTGAGAGGAAACCCGTTCAATAGAGAAGAAGAGTTTTCGCTCCAGAGCAGAACAAGGCAGTCATGGACGAGGTGAACAAACTACTCGCTGCTAACTTCATCAAAGAAGTATATATCCCAAGTGGTTGGCCAACGTCGTCATGGTCAAAAAGGCAAATGGGAAATGGAGAATGTGCGTTGACTTCACGGATTTGAACAGCGCTTGCCTAAAGGACAGCTTCCCTCTGCCCAGGATTGACCAACTTGTGTACTCAATGGCAGGGCACAAGCTCCTTACCTTTATGGATGCTTTCTCTGGATACAACCAAATACAGATGGTAGAGGAGGATCAAGAGAAGACCGTCTTCATCACCAGCCAAGGACTCTATTGCTACAAGGTTATGCCTTTCGGTTTAAAGAATGTGGGGGCCACGTACCAAAGATTGGTAAACCAGATGTTTAGCAAGCAGATTAGGAGGAACGTAGAGGTCTATGTGGACGACATGCTCGTTAAGAGTAAAGAAGAGGAAAATCATCTAGACGACCTCAAGGAAACATTCAACACACTCAAGCAATATAATATGAAGCTAAACCCGGCCAAATGTGCATTTGGAGTCTCTTTTGGAAAGTTCCTCGACTTCATGGTATCACGAAGGGGAATAAAAGCAAATCCAGAAAAGGTGAGAGCCATCCTCGAGATGTCATCTCCAAGGACGGTCAAAGAAGTGCAATCTCTAATGGGAAGAGTGGTAGCCCTCAACAGGTTCATCTCTAAAGTGACAGACAAATGCCTTCCTTTCTTCAAAGTCTTGAAACAGGCTTTCGTATGGACGAACGAGTGCAAAGCAGCATTCCAAGAGCTAAAGCATTACCTGAGCAACCCGCCACTCCTGAGTCCATCCAATGAGGGAAAAGACATGTTCCTGTACTTAGCCATGTCCACAACCACGGTGAGCGCAGCCTTGATTAGGGAAGAAAATAAGATACAACGTCCAGTGTATTACATTAGCCAGGCTTTCCAAGGAGCTGAAGCTCGATACTCGAGAATAGAGAAGATCACATTTACCCTAATCACGGCCTCTAGAAAGTTTCGTCCATACTTTCAAGCCAACCCAATCATAGTGATGACAGACCAACCCATTAAGAAAGAAATGAACAAACCTAAGGCTGCTGGACAAATGGTATAGTGGGCCATCAAGCTTAGTCTGTTCGATATAGAATATCGACCCTGAGCAGCCATAAAAGCCTAGGCATTGGCAGATTTTATAGCAAAATTCACCTCCCCCGAACAAAAGGACAACCAGGAAGAACTTTGGACAATCCATACGGACGGGTCATCCACGCAGAAGAGAGGTGGAGCGGGCGTCATCATTGCTTCCCCTGATGGCGTTATTTTGAAATATGGAGTCCAACTTAAATTTCCTGTAACCAACAACAAAACAGAGTATGAGGCTATACTAATAGGGCTGAGGATAGCCCAGGCACTTGGAGCTAAGAATGTTTTGATAAGGAGTGATTCGCAACTCATCATAGGCAAGTCAAGGGAGAATTCAAAGCAAAGGAGACAAGGACGCAAAGATACCTCAAACTGACAAACCAATTGGTAAGCAACTTTGATCGGGTAGAATTTTCTCAGGTCCCACGAGATCAAAATACAGAAGCCGACGAAGTGGCCAGGAATACGTTGGCGGATAATCAGGCAAAGATGATCGATTGGAAACTGGAAGAACAAAACTCTGCTAGCATCAAATAATTTCAGACCTTCCCGGTGCACACCCGCACAGGATGGAAGAGCCCAATCCTATCATATCTCAAGGATGGACGATTGCCACCAAATCCTGATGAAGCCAAGAAGACCCAGAAACGGGCTGCCCGGTTCACAGTCCTGAACGACGAGCTTTACAAGAGAGGCTTTTCGTAGCCCTACTTGAGGTGTGTTGAAGAAGAAGAAACCAAATATGTCCTGGAAGAGGTCCACGAGGGCATTTGCAGTGATCACATGGGAGCAAAGTCCCTCATAAGAAAGATCATGAGGGCAGGCTACTTTTAGCCCACGATGTAACAGGACACAGCGGATTTCGTCAAGAAATGCAACAGTTGCCAAAGGTACGAGAACGTCCAACGAGTCCCAAGAGAGAAGATGACAACCATAACCTCACCCTAGCCATTTGCATAATGGGGGATCAACATCATGGGGCCTCTGCCACAAGGAAAGAAGCAAGTAAGGTTCTTACTCGTCACTATCGACTACTTCACAAAGTGGGTGGAAGTAGAAGCATTAGCCACGATCACAGAAGCAAAGGTACGAAGTTTTGTATGGAAAAATATCGTATGCAGGTTCAGGATCCACAGACGATTATCTCGGACAATAGTCGTCAGTTCAACAATCAAGGATTTAGATTGTTTTGTTCAAGCCTTGGCATCAAAAACAAGTATTCATCTCTAGGACATCCTCAAGCCAATGGACAGACGGAAGTAACGAATCGAACATTGCTAAAAATCATCAAAACCCGATTAGTGGGGGCAAAGGAAGCATGGCCCGAGGAGTTACCAAGCATTCTATGGGCTTACAGAACCACAGCACGAACCCCAACCTAACATATGAAACAGAAGCAGTCATCCCTGTAGAAATAGGGCTCACCAGCCTCAGGAAGGAATTCTTCAACAAACGCAGCAACGACGACCAATTGAAGCTGAACCTGGATTGTTTGGACGAAGTCAGAGACCAAGCCTCTCAGAGAATGGCCAAGTACTAGCAGAAAATGGCCGAGTACTACAACCAAAGGATAAACCTCAAGAGATTCAACATCAAAGACCTCGTCCTGCGAAAAGTAACACCTACAATGAAGGACCCAACACAAGGCAAATTAGGGCCAACATGGGAAGGACCCTATAAAGTCGTCCACTACTCCCGATGAGGGAGTTATCATCTAGAAGACCTCGATGGGAACAAGTTGCCCCGTCCATGGAATGTTGAACATTTGAAAAGGTATTACAAGTAGAAACTATAGCCCGTCTGTAAGCAATCAGTAATATTTAATGTTTCTTTTCTATTAAGAAGATTAATAAACTCACTATTCAGCGTCTAAATCCTAATGTTTCTATCTAACTTTCCCCCTTATGTCTAAACTAAATTGACAACGGGATACAAAAATCCTCTACCAAGTTAAGACGATAAGATTCCTTAAATGGATGTACATCATCCATACAAGAAGAGACAATAAGATTCCCTAAATGGATGTACATCTTCCACGTAAAAAGAGGTGATAAGATTCCTTAAATAGATGTACATTGTCCACATAAAAAGAGGCGATAAGATTCCTTAAATGGATGTACTTCGTCCACATTAAGAGAGGCGATAAGATTTTGTAAATGAATATACATCGTCCACAAAAGGATTTCTAAGTCCCAAGAAGGATGAAGAATATGTTCCAACAAAAATTTCTCTAAGTCCCAAGAAGGACAAAGAATATGTTCCAACAAAAATTTCTCTAAGTCCTAAGAAGGATGAAGAGCATGTTCTAACAAAAATTTCTCTAAGTCCCAAGAAGGACGAAGAATATGTCCTAAGAAAAATTCTCTAAGAGCATGTTCAAACAAAAAAAATTTCTAAGTCCCTAGAGAGACGAGGAACATACCCCAGCAAAGAAGAGCAACACAAGAAATGTAAACCATTCACGAATCATACGAAGGAAATAAACACATATATATATATAGAGAGAGAAAAGTTATAAACTGTTCAATAGCCCCAAAACATGCGGGGCATCCAAAATGTGTAAACTAAACTATTCAACAGCCCCAAAACATGTGGGGGCAAACAAAAGAAAGGAGAACTTAAGCAGAAGGGGTATCGTCCTCTTTTTCTGGCACCGGAGGGTCTTCAACAGCAGCAACCTGGGCGCCTGAGCCGCCTCGTTTACCTCGATCTCTTTATCTATGGCCTCAAAGTCCAAATCTTCCAAATTGGTCTCAAGGCCATGCTTCACTAAATATCTTCTTAACAGCTCAAAACCTTTAAAGTACCAGCTGAATAAAACATCATTGTACTCGTCCGTGAGTTGGAAAGCGTGGACGGCCTTGGCAACAGCGTTCTTCATTTTCTAGTTAGTAGCGACGATCTGCTCGTCCTTCTACTTCACCAGCAACTTTTCCGCATTCAGTTGCTCAATTAAGGCCTGGATCTTTTCCTTGGATGAATTGTTGGTTTCCATAGCCTCTATCAGATCCTTCCTAAGACTAGAAGTCTCTGCCTCCAGCACTTCAGCCTTAGAAGTGGCCACCACAGCCTTCTCCTCACTCATCAAGTATTGGAAGGTGATGTGCATCATCTCCCCCAACACCTAGCAATCGCAATCAAGCAAAGAATCAAGACCAGCTAAAGGTAGAAGAAAGATAAAATAAAATAGAAAGAAATGACAAACTACCTGGACGAGCTTATGCACGTGACGATTCACCATCTCGTGGGAGGGCACGACAGATATCTCCTTTAAGTCCTCAAGCGTCACAACCTCGTTTACCCGTGCCACAACCACCCCAGCATCCGCCCAGA
Organism: Quercus tomentella; assembly: GCA_028535165.1. Taxonomy (NCBI): domain Eukaryota; kingdom Viridiplantae; phylum Streptophyta; class Magnoliopsida; order Fagales; family Fagaceae; genus Quercus; species Quercus tomentella. The sequence continues at coordinate 38,032,208 of JAPQVY010000155.1, forward strand.
TGCTGGCACCCACCTTCTCCTTCCCCTTGTCTCCAGTCTTGCGCTTCTTGCCACGAGGAATGATCTCCTCAATAGAAATGCCAGGGGAAAGGGCATGCCCCTCGTCCAGGGTGGGAGTGGATGATCCTTTCTCCACCCTTTCCTTTTCCTTCTCCTTCTCTACCACCCTCAACCTCCGCATGCTGATGTTGAAGAGGGGTTCATTCTTTTTCACCTTAATTTTGGCATACAACTCCTAGTTAAACTTGGTCATCATCTATGCAAAAAATTAAAATAAAAAATAAAAAAATAAAAAAAAATAAAAAAAAATTTAAGTTAGAAAAAGCAAAAGGAGGAGAAGATGATCCATTTTCCAAGTGTCAGGATAACTCACGTTTCCTCTCCTCCCGATCAACTGCACGGAGAACGTAGTGAGAAGGCTCTGGCCCCAAACAGTGATGAGCCAAAGTTCGCAGATCCTTGAGCTCGTCAAAATCTTTAATAGTACTTGCGTACTTAACAACCTCTCAAACACACTCCTTGAACTTACTTTCAAGCTCAGGACGATCTTTCACTACGAAGTAGAAGAATACCCAAGATTAGAATGGACGATTAATACAAATAACAGATTAAGAAAGGAAAAACATCTCATAGGAGGCAAACGCACCAAGCTAAGGGGTCTCCCACCGACGCAGCAACCTAGGGACGTCCCCCCAAAAGTCGTCAGACAGGGTCTCCCAACTAGACACAAAGAAATACCTAGACTTCCAATAGCAGAAGGACGACGGGAGGTTGACAACAAGACGAGACTTTCTATCCTAGAGCACAAGTTCATAATACCCAAATTCCTTGGACTCTTTTAAGTGGTAGAGATGGACAAACTCATTAAGCGTGATCATATCCCCATCTACTATGGTCGTCCAAATCACCATACAGCTTATGACAATTCTCCAAGAATTCGGCATAAGCTATCCCAGAGCTATGTTCAGGTGGTGGAGAAGCTCCTTTATGAACGGGTGGACAGGAAATATGAGGCCGCACAAGAACGCAACCTCATAATAGCAAACCTCACCATGGGCGAAGGCACAGGCCTTTTCGCCCTTCCTAGGGAGACGAACCCTAGTCTCTTTAGGGAACTAGAACCTATCCATAAACCTACTAAAAGTATCTATTTTCAAGGAACACTTTTCCTTAAGGGCATGAAAGGCTCGAGGTGTATTAGAAACAGAAAGGTGAGAGGACGAAGGTACGGAAGAAGGCACGGAGGTAGCTATATCTGTCTTAACCCCAACCATGCCAGCACTAAAGGACGAACCAATCTCCAAGTCACTAGATCTAACCTGAGACCCCATACTTTCCCTCCTTAAAACCCCACTCACAAATTTAAACCAAGCTAAAGATTGGCACAATAGTGGGTATAGGTTACCCAACACTAGACCAAGGCTACTATCCCTTAGAACCAAATCCCCAATCTGTAGGTGTGGGTCACTAGAGCAATCTAAAAGCGAACCTAATTGGTCACTAGAGGAATCTATTAGCACCCCTAAGCGAGCAAAAAAGAAGGCGATGGAGGGAGAAGTGTGCTTAATTTCAAAGTAGTCAACCATTAAGAAGAACAATGCAACACTAAATGGGAAATAGGAGCATAATTAAAGGAAAGTAGTAAAACTCCAAAAGAAAAAGGCATAAATAAGGTGCGTACCTGAAAAAAGGAAGGAACTGAGAAGACAGATAGCAAAACACGCAAAGGAGGAAGGATTAGCTGTGAGGTCAGAAAAACTAAATGCAGAGATAAATGAAAATGAGAGAAGAAAGGCAAAGGTTAAAAAGGTTTGCCTCGAAAAGCGCGAGAAAGCTAAAAGGTTTTCACCGGAAACAAGACCCTTCAGCCAATCAAAATATGACACGTGGCCACGATGCGTCCCACACTGCCACGGAGCAATTAATATGAAGGGTGGAACCCCAAGCACCATAACGGCAAAAAAAAAAAAAAAAAAAAAAAAAAAAATACTCTTCATATTCCTGTGATCGTCCCAAAGATGGACGACCTCAGAATAGGGGGGTAGTTGATCGTCTTGATTATATCTTCATCAATAGAAAAGGTAATGGACGAATGTAACATCAACCTTCATCCACCTCATGGTACCTGCCAGACGAGGAGGAGGCCATTCACCCACAATCAACAACTAAGCGTTACACAACAATAATGGGCCTCTGTACCGTTGGAGAGACATCTTGCCATTAACACCCCACAAGGGGCGTTACAGATACCACATTAAGTCCCCATTAAAGCACCACCAATGGCTAGAAAGAAGAAACAAGAATATATATATACCAGAACCCCAAGACCTGAAAAAGGTATTGAAACTCTAGCTAATACTCATTCATACTTTAGTACTGAACCTTCTTTTCTTCTAGTCTTTCTAACTTTATCATCGGAGGTTCTATGGCAAGCACCACACCAGTGACCCACATTTCTTCTGTTCTTCACTTACTGTAGAGAGGGAAAATTCCCGACCTATCACAAGCTGACACGTCACATTACCAAGTCTACAAAATACAGTCAATTACAAAGCACCACGTACTGCTGCTAGGTTTTGCTATCACTACTCAGAAACCAACAGAAATTTGCCAAGTGTCATGCAAAAACCAATCACACATCAGCGCACGTGTAAGCGATGACACAAGCAGCTTCGCACGTGTAAGCGATGACACAAGCAGCCTCGCACGTGTAAGCGATGACTCAAGCGGACCAATCAGGCTGTGACATGTGTCACCAATCAAGCTCCGCCACGTGTCACTCATCCACCCCCAAACTCCTATAAATAGAAGCCTTCCTGAGACATTCAAGGGACCAGAATGGAGAAGTGAAAAAGCTCTGCTGGAATCAAGCCCTGAAGCCTCCAGGAACTTCAAGAACTTCAACCCCAAAATCGAAGAACATTCGAAGCAGAATCATCCAGATCATCTGCCTAGATCCTAAAGTTTGCGGGAATCAAGCTCAAAGGTCCGAAAACATCAACAAATCATAAATCAGTGAAGCTCTTTGGATTCAAGCCTCCAAAGCCCCGAAGAACTTCCACCACAAATCTTCAAATACAAAGAACATTCGAAGCAGAATCATCCAAACTACCTGCCTAGATCTCAAAGTTCACTGGAATCAAGCTCAAAAGCCTCCAGAAACCTCAACAAATCACAAATCAGTGAAGCTCTACGGATTCAAGCCTCTAAAGCACCGAAGAACTTCCACCACAAACCCTCGAAAAGGAAGAACACACAAAGAACACACGAAGAACACGAAGAACGTGAAGAACAAAGGATTTCCAACAAGCTCATAGCTAGAGATTCATTGTAATTCTGTTCCAAAGATCTTCGATCCATTCTTCAACCAAATTGAAGTATATCGGGTGTTCGAATCAAAATCACATCACTACAAATCCAATCAACAAGTCTTTTAAGGAGATCGAATCAGAGGATCAATCTTTTATAATTACAGAGAATTGTACCACATAATCATCAATACAAATTCGCATTTATGAAACTATTTTACTTGTTCGACTTTATTTCGAACCGAGAAATTTAGTCGCTTACAAATTGGTGGCAGCATTTTTCCTCTTATTTTTTTTGTCTGTTACCTCAAAAATTTTCTATATAAAGGCATGCTATTGCCTTCATCACTGAGGCACATGCTCAACCATCTGCTTTCTTCTCCTGCTTTCAAGATTTTTTCATTTTTTTTTTTTTTTTTTTTTTTTTTTTTTTTCATGCTACTCATTTCTTTGTACTTGTTGGCTAGAGATAAAAATTGAAGTTCTGTCTCTTTTGATTTTTTTTTTGTTTAGCCGTGCAATGAGATTTTCTTCTGACAAGTTCTTTGTTGTTTGTTTTTGTTATGCAGCATGCTTTTTTTGGCAATTAAGCTACACCAACACTTGTCTTTTCAACACAGCTATCTCAAGAATCTTTGTAATGCAGCCACGTCAAGAGTCTTTGCAACAAAGTCACATCAAGAGTTTTTGCAACGAAGTCATGCCAGCATTTGTCCTTGTACTGAAACCATGCCAACATTCATCTTTGCCATGAAGCAATATTTGCACCGAAGCCATGCCAATATTCATTTTTGTCAGGAAGCCACAACAACACTTCATCCATGTCGAAACCGTGACAACATTCATCTTTGCCATGAAACCACGTCAACACTTCATTTATACCGAGGCCATGCCAACATTGCATCTTTGCCATTGAAGCTACGTCAACACTTCATTCGCCGAAGCCGTGACAACATTCATGAAGCCACGTCGAAACTTCATTTGCACAGAAGTCATGTCAACATTCATGAAGCCATGTCAACACTCCACATTGCCATTGAAGCTATGTCAACACTTTATTCGCACCGAAGCTGTGCCAATGTTCATTTTTGCCATGAAGCTATGTCAATACTTCATTTTTGTCATGAAGCCATCACAACACTCCATTCGCACCTTGCACTTGTATTGAAGTCGTGCCATCATTTGCACTGAAGCCGTGACAACATTCATCCATGCCATGAAGCTACGTCAACACTTCATTTGCACCGAAGCCATGAAGCCACATCAACACTTCATTTGTGCCAAAGCCATGAAGCTACGCCAACACTCCATTTTCGCCGAAGCCGTGCCAACGTTCATTTTTGCCATGAAGCCACGACAACACTTCATTTGTGCCAAAACCATGAAGCCACGTCAACACTTCATTTGCCGAAGCCGTGCCAACGTTCATTTTTGCCATGAAGCCACGACAACACTTCATTTGTGCCAAAGCCATGAAGCCACGTCAACACTTCATTTGTGCCAAAGCCATGAAGCCACGTCAACACTCCATTTTCGCCGAAGCCGTGCCAACGTTCATTTTTGCCATGAAGCCACGTTGAAACTTCATTTGCATAGAAGTGATGCCAACATTCATGAAGCCATGTCAACACTCCACATTGCCATTGAAGTTATGTCAACACTTTATTCGTCGAAGCTGTGCCAACATTCATATAAAGCAATTTTCAGAGGCAACATCACTCAGACATCAAGGGCGTATAGCACTCTAGCTAGACATCAAGATTTCAGAGATGCCAACAAGATGTTGAAAATGCAAGGAGTCCCTATTAAGACTTTGAAGATGCAAGGAGATGCCAAGACTTTACCATTGCAAAGAGCTCTCATTAAGATTTTGAAGATGCAAGAAGAATGCCACCAAGACTTTGACATTGCATGGGCATGCCCTTGGAGGAGAGAAGATGCAACACCAACGTCAGATGCCGGAGGAAGGTGACATTGTCCAACTTTTGGAGACATGATATGAAGCTGGACCACTCAGAAGGGAGATGATGCCACACCGACTTTAGATATATAATCTACCATCATTCCGGAAGAAATTGACGTCCTCCAAATTTCAGAGACATGATGTGAAACAACACCACTCAGAAGGGAGATGATGTGGTTCTAATTTCAGAGTTATGAAGTGACACAACCTAGAAAAGAGACGATGCAGCCTAGAGATGGAAAGTACAAGGAGATGCCCCCGGGTGATAAATGATGCAAAGTATACCTCAGAGATGTGGGAGGATGGCCACAGAAAATGAGCAATGCCATGAAGACTTCATTTCAGTCTTCATTTTCTACTGCGTCGATCTTTGATCATCCTATTGAGCAATGCCTTGCCAACCGAAGGGACCTTAAAAGCGCATTGATGACTGTTGGAAAACTCCTCAAGTTAGACTGGCCATCCCTCTTCTTTTCATGTGACTGAACTTAGTGACAAGTACTAAGCTGCCTACGTACCCCGGAGAGGGATCAAGTCATCACATAGTTCAACAGATTTTTTTTGATAATTTCTTTTTCCTTGATGATTTTTTTTTTTTTTTTGTTTTTTTTTTTTTGGATAATTTCCTTTTTTTTTTTTATGATCTTTTTTTTTTTTTTTTTCTTTCTTTCTTCTTTTTCTTCTTTTTTTTTTTTTTTTTTTTTTGTTTTGTTTTGTTTTTTTTTTTTTTTTAATAAATTTTTTTTTAGTGCGTGACTGAACTCAGCAAAAAAAAAATACTAAGTTGCCTACGTACCCTTGAAAGGGATCAAGTCATTACGTAGTTCAAATGATTTTTTTTTTTTGATTTTTTTTTTTTTTAATAATTTTTTTCTTATGTGTTTTTGCAAAAAGGGGGGCGCAGTGTATAATAGTGGGTACACCACTGATCGAACCTGAGACTGCCTCAAGGGTGACATAGGCATCCAACCGCTACGGTACACTCGCAATTGGTGACATGGAGAGGGATTAATTTCTCCTTATTGGTACGCTTTCAAGGGTAATGGGAAGACATCACGTACTCTTGCAGCGCTACAGTGGGCAGTTTAAACTCTTACCAAGGAGCATTCCTCGATGTTCAAGCATAGAAGTTTTTAAGGAACTTCCCATTGATGGGGTCGATCCTTGCATCATCATTGTTGATCAACTTGTGAGCTCCAATGGTGTTTGCCCCCTGCCTGAGAGTTGGAAGTACATCACAAGCAACGGTCACATGGTTTGACCCAACAACTTCATCAAAGTCTAGATCAATTTTGTTTTCTTTGGCAAGCCTAATGATTTGTTCTTTGAAGACAAAGCATTTTTGGATTGGGTGGCCAATGATACGGTGATATTTGCAGTAGTTAGGGTCATCAACTTTCCCCATGTCTTCTGGCCGCTTGCATTCTGGCAATTCAATCAGCTTCAATTGCAATAGTTGTTCTAAGATGTTTGGCACATCTTCATCGGGGAACGGATATACTTTTTGCTCACGTTCCTTAAAAGTCAGGCGGCGCACTTCGTTCTTTTGCCATCCTTCAAGCTGTTTTTCTTTTGCATTTGCTCCTCTTCTTGGAACCTTGACTTCGGCAGTGTTAACAACCATTGGGTCTTTGAGGCTGACTTTTGTATCATTCCTCTTTACTTCCCTTCTGCTTTCCTCAGGTATGGGAGGGTTTGTACTTCCGCGGCTAGCAATGCTCAGCTCCATGTCATGCGCATGAGTTGCTAACTCTTCAAATGTTCGGGGCTTTATCCCTTGAAGGATGTAAAGAAGTCCCCAATGCATGCCTTGGATGCACATTTCTACAGCAGATATTTCAGAAAGTCTATCCTTGCAATCTAGACTCAAAGAACGCCATCGATTGATATAATCAATGACGGGCTCATCCTTCCATTGTTTAGTATTGGTAAGCTCCATCATGCCTACTGTGCGCCGTGTGCTGTAGAATCGGTTGAGGAACTCTCTTTCTAGTTGTTCCCAATTGTCGATTGACTCGGGCTCTAAGTCTGTATACCAATCAAAGGCATTCCCCTTTAGTGACCGGACAAACTGCTTTACAAAGAGGCCCCCTTGAGTCCCTGCGTTCTCACAAGTTTCTACAAAGTGAGCAATGTGTTGCTTAGGATTTCCATTGCCATCAAACTGCAAGAACTTGGGGGGTTGATACCCATTTGGCATTCTCATGTTGTCGATGCGCTTTGTGTAGGGTTTTGAATATGTGAGAGAACTTGTAGAAGAACCTCCATATTGTGCTCGGATGGTATTTGTTATCATGTCTTGTAATTGTTGGACTGACAACGAAGCAACCGAAGTAGATTGTTCCCGTTGAGGAGTGTCTTGATTTTCTTTCCCTTTGTCACCTTTTGTAGAAGTGTAGCCAAATGGGAACTTAGGATCATGGCTTGATTCGCCAAGATCTTGTATTTCAAGTTTATTTATTAGAGTTGAGATTTGGAGGTCCTTATCTTCAAGTGCTTTTGTGAGAAGGACGACCCTTTGTTCCATTTCAGCCATCTTTTCTTCCATGGTAGAGGTGTTAGTCATCATGACTGACACAACTTCCCAAGATGATGGAGAAGGAAGTGAATTGAAGTGAGCACGTGAAATCTCATCTTTTGGGTTCCCTTCGATGGGAGAGAAATCGTGCGACCAACTTCTTGTGAAGGAAGAAGGGGATTTGCCCCCATACTTGAGGTGTTCCAAGGTGGAGATGTCCTTATTGATGACCTTGTTTCTTGTGAGAGGGTCTAAGGAGATGATTATCCGGACCTTGGCTTCCTTGGTTGATTGAAGTTGATTGTTTGTTTTAGGTTGGCTACAATTGATTGCACCAATGCCATTGTTGGTGGTAGCCATACCAAGTTTAGTTGAAGTAGCTATTGTTGAAGCTTGAATGTTCTTGCTAGAGGCCATTGAACTGGTAGCAAGATGATGTTGATTTCTTTCTTTGAAGGAGAATGAGATGAAAGGCAGAGAAGTCCCACCGGGCGTGCCAGAATTTGTAAGCGACTAAATTTCTCGGTTCGAAATGAGTCAAACAAGTGAAATTAGTTTCGCAAATGCGAATTTGTATTGATGATTGTGTGGTACAATTCTCTGTGATTACAAAAGAGTTATCCTCTGATTCGATCTCCTTAAAAGATTTGTTGATTGGATTTGTAGTAATGTGATTTTGATTCGAACACCCAATGTACTTCAATTTGGCTGAAGAATGGATCGAAAATCTTTGGAACAGAATTACAATGAATCTCTAGCTATGAGCTTGTTGGAAATCCTTTGTTCTTCATGTTCTTCGTCTTCGAAGGTTTGTGGTGGAAGTTCTTCGGGGCTTTAGAGGCTTGAATCCGTGGAGCTTCGCTGATTTGTGGTTGTTTGAGGTTTCTGAAGGCTTTTGAGCTTGATTCCAGTGAACTTTGAGATCTAGGCAGATAGTTTGGATGATTCTGCTTCGAATGTTCTTTGTATTTGAAGATTTGTGGTGGAAGTTCTTTGGGGCTTTGGAGGCTTGAATCCGTAGAGCTTCGCTGATTTGTGATTTGTTGATGTTTTCGGACCTTTGAGCTTGATTCCCGCAAACTTTTGGATCTAGGCAGATGGTTTGGATGATTCTGCTTCGAATGTTCTCCGATTTTGGGGTTGAAGTTCTTGAAGTTCCTGGAGGCTTCAGGGCTTGATTCCAGCAGAGCTTTTTCACTTCTGAATCCCTGGCCCCCCTAAATGTCTCAGGAAGGCTTCTATTTATAGGAGTTTGGGGGTGGGTGAGCGACATGTGGCGGCGCTTGATTGGTGACACATGTCACAACTTGATTGGTCCGCTTAAGTCATCGCTTACACGTGCGAGGTTGCTTGAGTCATCGCTTACACGTGCGAGGCTGCCTGAGTCATCGCTTACATGTGCGCTGATGCGTGATTGGCTCTTGCATGACACTTGGCAAATTTCTGTTGGCTTCTGAATAGTGATAGCAAAACCTAGCAGCAATACATGGTGTTCTGTAATTGGTTGTATTTTGTGGACTTGGTAATGTGACGTGTCAGCTTGTGATAGGTCGGGAATTTTCCCTCTCTACACTTACTCTTTTAGGATCTTGTTGGCTGTGGACGGTTTTCCCTCTAAACAATCCTTCTGACTGACGATTTCAACATCATCAATTACAGAGATAGGTTGAAGGCCTTCCAAAAGGCCTTCCCTTTTTCGTTAGTTTCCTATCATGAGGCATCACCTTCTATGTCACAATCCAAGAAAAACTTGGTGTTTCCAAAGTGAAATTCTGCCTCCGCGAATGGTTGCAAGTCTATTGTAACCTTTTTTATCTGCTTGCCATCGAAACACTTGAAACACTAGAAGGTAAACTCCTCAATTATCATGGCAAAGTGAGATTCGGCTAGACATGAATATTGAGAATTGTCATGCAAAGGTAAATACCGAATCATGTTGATTGTCCTTTAACCCTCTTGATTAAATTCTTGGATGACCAGTTGACTTTTGGATAGCTCTTCTGCCGATACTCCCAGGCATCTCATTGTCGATTTCAACATTACGTTCACAGCAAACCTCATCATCTATGAGATTCGACTTACCCTTTCTCCACGTGCTTAATCAGAGACAAAAACTTGGCCAATTATATGGTTTAGAACCCAATAGAAGGTGCTCATCGGTAAAAGTCATTTTGCCGTGGCAGTTGGCACATTGAGTGAAGGCTTTTTCTAAGGCACAAATTTTATTCTCTCTCTTCAATATCCTTCATTTCTACAGGGCTCACTTTTTCCTCCCTTTTGATAGAGTCATCTCGATCATCAATTTTTGTGATAAGATATCATGTAAGTGGTTGTTACAAGGCCCTCTATGAGGTAACCTCTAGGGAAGAACGCTCTGGATATTTTCTACCAATGAATGCATTAGCAAAGGTTTAGGTTTTTCAGTTGTTTGGATTATGGATAAACAACAATCGTAGTGTTTTAATCTCATAGTCATAGCTCAAGACGAGTAACTCTAAAAAAGTTGCTCTGAAAAGATCTCACAAGGTGAAACACTCTTGGAAGAGAAATTTAGGACTCTTTAGGCTCAAAATAGGCTTGGCACTTAGATTTGATCTTGTATAATATTCTCTCACTCTTTAGGCTTAAAAGATGCAACACAATAAGTTGTTTTACCGTTCATGTAATTTTGGTTCGAGCAAGTGTTGACTGAATATCAAGCAAATATTTTGATTAAGTTTTGGTTAAGCAAGGATTAAGCAAGGGTTTAGCAAACACTTTGTCTGATCTTCACACGATTGAGAATGATTTTGGTCAAGCAAGTCTTTTGAAGCTTGAATTTTTCAATTTGTATCTTGACTATAGTTAGTACAACCATACTTGATTACATTACAACCCCTTACAACACTTTGTTTTTGAAACAAGAAACTGGTAATATCTCTAATAATTAATTAAGAGATCCGGGGTTCAATTTTTGCCTACACAAAAAACTGATTAATGTCTTGGTTTGATGACAATGAGTGCAATAATCAAAAGCAGACATCATATGTTTGAAACTCTCTAAAAAAAAGTACATTATAATAGAATTCATATTACAATTCTATTTCACTTACACTCTGTTTGTTTTGACATTAAAATTTTCTAGAAAATAAATTATTTTTCAAAAAAAATATTTTCTAAGAACCCATCTCATTTTTATGTTTGGTAGCGACTTAAAATGGGTTAGAAAAATATTTCTTAATTTCTCTTATTTAGCTTCGCATAAAGTAGAATTATTTTTCAAAAAAACATTTACAAAAAAACAATTATATCTCATGCTAAGCTAAATAAGAGAAATTAAGAGATATTTTTCTTTTGATCTATTTTTATCCGAAACTACCAAATATAGGAAATATGTGATAAAAAAAAAAATTTATCTATCTTCTTATAAAATTTTCCATTGAAACAAAATGAGCATTAAACTAAACTTACCATAATCAACCAAACTCCCCGAACAAATGCGTGTAATGTGAAACCCGCTCATGTTTGCCATGTGACAGCGAAAAGAAAACCCCAAAAAAAATAATAAAGAAATAAAAAGGCTTTTTCTCAAAAAAAAATAAATAAATAAAAAGGCTATGATTATAGTCCCAAATCCCAATAATTTACGGTTCCAATCAATCTTATGTTGTCAAAGACAACCAAATATCAGTGGAATAATTATCCTGAAAAAGCGGCAGAAAAGACGAAAAAGCATGTGATAGAGGACCCACTTGCGAGTCCCAAGTCCTAACCTGCTCCTCATACGACTTCAAAGACGAAAAATGAGCCAAATTTTGCCTTCCCTTCGCACTCCTTCACTTCTACGCATCCAGAACAGACTAATTTGAAGCTTTCAACAACCCCCGTTTGAAACCCTAAGGAGTTATGTTAGGAAAGAGTCTCTGCACATACACAATAGAGCTTTGAGCAAGCAGGCACAACAAAAACAACTGGCATTCGGGCATTCCCATATTCATGATGAAATAAAGTTGGAAGTAGTAATTAGTTAGACACTATGTATGGGACACACAATGCCACGTCAGCTGAAATCGTGTTTTGAAAACACAAAACACGATTTCACAATTAGTGTGTAGTATGTAGTGTGAAATAAGGAGTGCAGAACAAGATTTAGATATAAAATGGTGTAACTTGTAATAACCCCCCACATTTGACAAACCCCCGAGCTGTTAAAAACAAATGTAAATTTCACACTGCGCCTAATAGACACAAATTAATTTGTTAAGTACTTAATTCCATTCTCGTTGTCTCCTTCAGCAGGTCTTGCTTCAGCACTTTGGCGATTGCAGGCGAAACCTTTAACAATCGAGAAATGAAAGTCAAAGTCTGCCTTTAATTTTAAGCAGCTGGCTTCTATCCACTTCTCTGCTACACTGGTAGCTACACTGTCTTGGTTGTCCCTCTCATATTCTTCAATGGCAGGTCGTATCTCATTGTATAAGGAATCAAGCCCAGAGTTGGCATCATCCTTAATTTCCTGCATAGAGCCATATCTTTTTCAACATTAATTTCAAAAAATAATTATAAATGACAAAGAGGTATGTAGAAAAAAAATTTAATTTCAATGTTAATTTAATAATAATTATAATTTCCAAATGGTTTCCTAAATCTACTTTGCATGGTATTATAAAAATCCACACTAATGAGGAAATGTCAGGTAAAATTCTGTAAAATATTAAAATTTAACGCTTTGTTTGTTTTGAAGTAAAATATTTTCAAATGTAAAGTACTTTACATTGAATATGTTTTCAGTAAAATGATTTCATTGTAAAATATTTTACCATGTTTAAGCGTACACGAAAATGCTGTGAAAATCATTTTCCTATGTTTGGTTCCTTGTAAAAATTTTGAAAAAATTCCTTTAATTAGAAAGGACCTAAACTCAAAATTCTCACCAACCTAAACTGAAATTCTCAAATTCCTTTAATCAAAAACATAACCATGAATTGAAATCTGCAAGGAAAAAAAAATATATATATATGCAAAATACCCCAGCAATCCAGCAAATCCAACACCACAGTGAACCATCAACACCCCACAACACCACCAAACTACCACCCCTCCAACAACACCAAAATCAGTGCCGCTGTGAGCCACCGCCCAAAAAACCAAATATGGGGAAGCAAAAACAAAGAAAAAAAAAAGGAATGAAATTGTGAGAAGAGGAAGCTTTCAATTAACGAGATCAGCGAGATTAAAGCAGCAGCAAGCAGCAGAGAAACCAGATTGTCAAAGATCAGCGGAAATCAAAGCAGCAGCGAGCAGTGGTGGTGAGATCAGCGATGACTCCAGCTGATGACCAACGTTTTCCTGGAGAGAGAGAGAGAGTAAAGGGAGAGGGTTTTGCGAGAATGAAGGAGGGGGGGTGGTTGTTCCTCATTGTTTGTTTGGTAAAACATTTTACATTTTTGGCTTGAATTTTACTTGCGCTTTAGAGTTGACCGAAAAAATTTTAAAGCTGACTAATATTTTACAACAAAACAAACACCGTAACATTTTACTTCGAAACAAGCAGAGCAAAAGGTACAAATTAAAGCATAATGCTAAAGAGCAAAAACTGGGGAAGAGAAGAAATAACAAGTGGAAACAGAGGTCCTTTTAGTTTTGTAACCTTTAGAAATCATGTTTTGTCAAATTTAGCAAATCAACACATTTAAACGTCTAGCAATATTACAAATTACCATATTTCTCCCCAAAAAATAAAATTGCTAACGGTCATAATTTGGTCAAGTTTTGTCTAGAATTAGGGAAAGCATCCTTCACCTTGTTGACAAATAAATATTGAAGGCAGGCAGAAATGGAATGAAGCATGAATAATTTTGCTTTATTTTTTCCACATCAATATTCCAAGTACACGCTCAAAGTCTTGTCATCATAGGACCAGTAATTTCAATAGACTATAATTCATCACAATTAATATATGTTTTGATTGCTCAGGTCAAAATACCAAAATCATTCCACTTCCAAGCCAAAAAAGAGTTATGCAGAGAAGATTTCCTTTAATCTAGAACACAACACTAAATTAGGACTGCTTAGGCACTAGTCCATCTGCCATCAACTTTTTCATTTAGCTTTTTAGAATATTTGCTTGGATACAACTTTTTAGAGCCTCAATTTTTCTAAGTACAACCATACTTAACCAACTTTCAGCGAAAAGCAATAAGCAAAAGACCAAATAAGCCAGTGCTAAATAGACAGGCACACATAATAAACTTTGGGGATGTCCAAATTACCCACGTCCAGCACATGTGCATCCACATGCACAAGTTAGATGTTCTATATATGCCAGAATATGAGCAGATGACAACAGCATAACTGATATTTGGCTCAAGCTAATCTCAGTAAGCCTAATCGGGGAACTCATGAGCCTCAGTGATTACAAAACTATAGTAAATAACCTATAGCTACCACCATGACCTATGTTTTTTTTTTTTTTTTTTTGATAGGTAAGTAGTACAATTTTATTAATCAGAGAAAAATATAAACTTTGAGTTCACAATGATGAACACAAGGACAAAAAAAAATCACATGGCAGTTCTAAGAGAAGGTAGAAACTCTAGAATGGATGAATATTCAGATGAGCCCCAACACCTTGACCAATCAAAAAGAGTGTTATGAAACACAGATTTTAATTGGTTCAAGGAGCTTCAGTAAACACCATGACTTATAGTTGGCCTCAAGCAAATTTCAGTAATGCAGTACACCTAATCAGGAAACTTATGAGCCTTAAGGATTAGACTTAAAATTGTAGTTAAGAACCAAAGGCAAAAAAAAAAAATCCCCAGCTAAGCTTGCATGAACCACTCTAAAAATAAACATGAAAAGCAGTTCATACCTCAGATCTTAGGATTTCCTCTTTTGCTTCTTTTGATACTAAAAGTAGGGCAACCAATTTTGCATCAACTTGCTTCTGCGACGAGTGTTTCAACCTTCCATTAGGGTACTGTTTTGATCTTTTGTTTGACAAGGACCCTGGTCCAATGTGATAGTTCCGGCATGCACTATTACTTCGTATACGAGATATCATTGCATTCTTTTGTGAAAAGGCCTGTTGAGTATCTTCTGAATACAGTTTCATTTCCTCACTCGCTTCAGTTTTTAGTTCACTGACAACTACATCCTCCATGGGAACTGGATCAGGTGGCTGAACACTGAGAGCAGTGGATTCAAATTGGTGCTCAGATCCCACACTAACATTCATTGTCATGGAGTATTTATTTTTCACATCAACATTATATTCAGAACTTGAGGAGTTCATGCTTTTAAGTTGCTTAGAGGAAGGTTCATCCTCGGCAGAATCATAGAGAGGAATTTTCTCAACTGAATACCTGTAACCATGTCGAATAAGAAGAAAGAATAAATAACAATGACTTAATGCATTAGAAACACAATGGAACAAATGTATAAGGCCACTGAATTCTTGAAGGTCAAATACTGATACTAAAGTCAAACCATCTTTGCGGGCCATCAAATCAACCTTTTTGAATTATAAAGGCCGCATGATCAGGATGCAGGGCAGATGTCTTAACAAAATTTTCATAATGCCATTGAGTACATCTAAATGGGAGATTTTGACCTGAAACAATTGCCAGGATCAAGTCGAGCAAACCAAGCACAAGGAAACACTTAATGCCAGAAATTTACATATGACAATCCTTGTGTATCAAACTAAGCTACAAGTTTTAGCTGAATTCTTGGGCTATGAATTCCCATTTTCAACCTAGTTATCAATTTTTTTTCAACTCTAACCAATTCATTCTTTGAACTGATGAAGTGTTCCTTTCTTTCAACATTGTCTTAATCAGATTTTATGGTGGTGGCAATTATCAGTTATCATGTTGGCCATGGTTGAGAAGTGGAAAGTTGAGCTTCACAAAGAATTTTGGGTAAAATACTTTTTAAACCTTAGAATTTTGGATACAACTTTCAAAATGTTCCATTTTAACCACAAAGTTTTTAATGTTTCATTTAAACCTCATAGTTTCAGATAGCTTTATTTAAACCTGAGTTTTGGGTAACTTTCATTTAAATCTCAAAGTTTGAATAAATTTCATTTAAACCAGCTAGTCATATGTAACAATATTAATAGAAGAAAAAAAAAAGTGATAGAAGGTCTAAATAAAATATTTTAAAAGTTTAAATTAAACATACTCAAAACTTTCAGGTTTAAAAACTTATTTACCCTTTTTTTTTAATCAATTGTCACCTTTTCTTTTTTGTTTCTAATACTTAATTTTTTATTAATATTAAAACGAAGACAAAAAAATAAACATAAAAAATTGAGGTGATATGACAAGTCAACTTTAGCAAAATTGAGAAAAACAGGGTAAAAGTAGAGTGCGTAACAGGGTAACATTTTAGGGACCAAAAAAGTAGTTAAGCCAAAAAAGCAAATAAATAAATAAAGATAAAAGAAAGAAAAGAAACACAGTCAAATAAAACCAGCCAGGTGGAGCAAGGCTCAATGACTACAATCCAGACTGTACAAAGGATTTGACTTGCTATATATGGAAAAGTTAAAAATTATCACTTGTACATAATACATGATTCAGTACACCCACTACATGGGAACAAATAAAAGTAGAGTGCGTATAAATGCATCATGAGATCATGAATAAAGCATTACCTATCATCATCATCTTCCCACAGATAGGTATCCTCCTGTTGAAGAAGTTGGACAACATGCAGAAAGAAACATATTAATTATCAGAACCACAGCAATATAAGAAAACCGACCCCACCACAAAAACAAAAATGAATAATACATTGAGGGACAATACTGGACAACACTAAAATTAAACAACATATGACCATTGGGAAATGTATCCTACAAGGCAAGAATGCTATATGAATCGAACACACTGAACAATGTTAGAAGCGGGTAAATTCTATAATAATTTAAGTCTAAACAGGTGTGCAACTGCAGTGTCTCTATAGCATTTGTAAACCACAAGTTGATAATAATACTAAGGGTTGAAAATTAATTAACTCTAAAACACGTATTATTTATAGGTTTTTTCATTTCCTTTTTCTTTTTCTTTTTTGGTATATTGATAAGATATGTAAAAAAGGATAAATTCAATAACAGCATGATTTTACTAGTCCATAACGCAAGATGCAAACAACTTAAGAGTTGTTACTTGTTACCATTACATAGACCTAAGCATCTCCAATAAATAAGGCATTTTTTCACCCAAATTGAAGAGAAAATTTTACTTCTATTTTACCTACCAACGTTTTTAACACACCCTCCAACAATCTCTCTATCCTTTTCACTATTTTCTTAAAATAATATTTTTTTTGTTTTTTAAAATTATTTTTCTCCCACTTTTTTTTTACCAGTTACTAATTTCTTCTCCCCAACCACAGACCTGAGAGAGAGAGAGTGAGAGAGAGAATATGATGAGGACAGCACACATTAATAGATTGGATTTCTTATGTAGTTGGATTAGTATAGGATTCCATTTTTATTTTGAGATTAGATAGGGATTAGTATTTGAGTTCAGATAGGATTAGTTTTCATTAGTTGTTATATTTTATCTTTTTATTTCCTGGAAGCTCTAGCTCTATATAAAGGGTTCAGATTGGAGATTTTCCACTAGTTGGGTGCTAATTCCTAGCACCTTGGGTGCTGATTCCTAAGTTTGTTTGCATGGTGTTGATTCTTAGGGTTTATCTTTTAATTTTCTTGTTCTTTTATTTTCTCTTGATTGACTTGCATCAGAATCACATCAAATCATCAACAACGCCTCTCCTCTGCACACCTGCCTCCTCTACCGCTCCCGTCCTCGCCATCCACCGTTTCACTCATCCTCCCTCCACCGCCTCGTCATCATCATCCCTCCAATCCTCCATCTCCGACACAAGGCAGATCAAGCTTGTGTTGATTTGGGTCTTGACTTTGGGTAAGTTTGTGTTTTTTTTTACTAATTAATTGTTTGCGGATTTGGGTCTCGATCAATTGTTTACTGATGAACTGGGGTTGGGTGAGAAGAGAGACGTTTGAAAGAGAGAAGAGCAATAGGGTTGGGTTCTTAGTTGAGAGAGAGAGAGAGAGAGAGAGAGAGTTGAGTAGAAAGAGAAAGAACAAATATTTTACTTCAGCTTTAGCAATTTTATAAGCCAACGAATTCATTTGCTGACCTACAGTGACTCTCCAGACAAAGATTCACTAAAGATGAGAAAAAAGTCTCTATTTTAGAGATACGGTTGGACCTGCATTTTAGGGTGTTACTCTCTAAAATGGAGATGCTCATGACCTAATTCACAATCATAATCACAAGAAGTGATTAGAAAAACTGCAAAGCAAAAGGAGTCTTGATAGAACGACATCAAATAACAAAAGGGTGTTAATGCATTTCACCTTGATATTAGTTCAAAAATTGAATTATTTTGGACAACCATCAAACATGGTCACTTAAAGAATACCACCTAGTTGACAGTAAACAACTACAACGACAAGAATTTGGCAATAGCATCTATTTATATAACTATTAAAAACTCCAAGCAATGTAAAATACAACATTTATTATCACTTGAGCTTAGACTTTTCCACACAAAAAAAAAAAAAAAAAACCCTTAAGATACTAATGTAATTTCTTTGAAAGATGCATATCTATGATCCTAAAAACCGACTGGCCTTTGTGACAATGTACATGATATAATATTTTTCACCCTCCACATTTCCATTCAACACTAGTTCAGGTGTTGCTCATTTGTATTCTTTTTCTTTCTTCCTTTCTTTTTTCCTCTAGTAGATACTAATGTAAGAAAAATTGAATAATTTAAATACATGTACTTGCAGATACTTTATGATTAGGAGAGTACCGAATCTAGAATTTAAAACTTTATGAAGAAGGGTTAGGGTACAAGAATGAATATGGTTTTTGTAGGAAAGAGAACAGTTGATTTAGGGTTGCAAAGAGGTGAGAAGAAATTAAATCAGTGCGCAATCTATGAAAAGTGCTGACGTAGGACAAGGGGGAAAAACAAAACCTGATTTATAACTCTTGGGGCAGATCTGGATAGCTTGGGTTTTGAAGAATTAGAGTTAGGTTTTGGTGGGGAATAGGCTAGAAAATAATAGGGATTATAGGGTTTCCAAAGAGGACAAGGATTAGTAGGGCTTGGGAATGAAAACAAAGGTGAAAATCAAGATTTGGATTGCTGTGAACAGTGTTGTGAATAGTAACCGTGAATGGTCAAATTAAAGAAAATAGATAAATTCTAGGCATCACACCTAGGGTTCCTTGGCATCACACCTCAGAGAAGATTACATCACACAAACCATAAAGAAAGCTTCATAGCTATTAAATTTTGAAAACATTCATCATCTCAATAGAAAGCATTACAACTCTTTAAATAGAAGTCTAAATACCTAATCCTAGTTAAACTAGGATTTCTTAAAACCCTAAGTCTTGGACTTGGACTCCTTAGGCTTTTACTACTAAGCCCAACTAAATAACCAAAACTTAAAATAAAATAAGACCCAATGGACTATTATTACAGCCCATTCTAGAATATTAGGAAATTACAAAATTGCCCTTGATACATAAAATCAAATAAAATATAATAAAACTGTCTTCTCACTGCCTCCTGCATCATCCTCCCTTGGTTGGAGAAAACTTGACCTCAAGTTTTGAAATGTTGAAGTATAAAGAATCTTGGTTTCTTGCAGTACATCCTTTCCTTTTGTTTCTTCATTTGTGGCAGCAATGATGATAATGATAAACCCACCAATTTAATTGACCCAATAAACTTTTCAGGAATGACAATATTAATATCGTGAAAAGTTGGTGTAGGCAATAGAACCACACTTTGGGCATGCAACATGAACTTGGGAATAAGATGCTTCGAGTGTTTACTTCAAGCTTACCTTGATCACTTGCATCTATATTCAACTCAGCATCTCCTATGTTGCTCACTAGACAAATTGTACCTTTGACAAAGTCAGTAGAGCACTCATCCATAGGATGTATGGGCTTTGATAAATTTTTCAAAGAGAAATCAGTACAATCTCTGGACAAATTCTCTGGAATTTGAGGCACTTCTATAGGCTGGTCAGGTTTTGTTTTGGTAGCTTCTGTTGCTACACCAGAATTGTTAGCTTCTAGATCTTTTCCTTCAATAACTTTTGGCTTTGATACTTTAAATTTATCCATCTCAGCTAAGGTCATAGGTTTCAAAACAACCTCCTTCTCACCAACCATTAGAGCATAGGTGTTTTCTTTCCCATTATGTTGGACATTTTGATCAAGGAGACAAGGTTGACCGAGAAGGAAATGTGTAACTTGCATAAGAATTATATCACACATGATAGAATCACTATAAATACTACAAGAAAAAGAAACAATGAGCTACCAAAATAGAGGTGCTAATATCCAAGACACTATGTATGGCTGAGGATGAGGTTCAACTAGAAGCTTAAGGCATTCGGTGGAAGATGACACAACATTCACACAACTTCCCCCATCAATAATAACCTTCTTTGCTTGGTTTCCACAATGAACCAACATCTGAAAAATTGAAGTTCTCCTCCAATCCTCTTCCTCTACTTTAAGGGCTGCTAAAATACGTCACTACAGAAACAAGAGAAGTATCCTCCAAGTCATCTATAGCAAAAGCACCATAATCAAATGCATCCTCCTTATGATCTTCATCTTGTTCACAAACACTCAATTTCCGCCTAAATGATCTCCCTGATCATGTAGACATGTTGCAAATTCTCGCTCTGATACCAAACTGACATAGGACAAGGGGGAACAACAAAATATGATTTAGAACACCAGGGGCAGATCTGGTATAGCATGGGTTTTGAGGGTTTAGGTTTAGGCTTTGGTGGGGAATAGGCTAGAAAATAATAGGGATTAAAGGATTTCTAAAGGGGACAAGGATTAGTAGGGTTTGGGGATGAAACAAAGGAGAACAATCAAGGTTTGAGCGGCTGTTCCTGTGCTGTGAACTGTAATCCGTGAACAGTAAATAAAATAAAAGACAAATTCTAGGCATCACACCTAGACTTCCTAAGCATCACACCTAGGGTTCCTTGGCATCACACCTCGGAAAAGGTTGTATCACACAAACCATAAAAAATACTTCATAGCTATTAAATTCTAAAAACATTCCTCAACTCAATAGAAAGCATTACAACTCTTTAAAGCAATACATAATCCTAGTTGAACTAGGGTTTCTTAAAACCCTAATAAGTGTTGGACTTGGACTCCTTAGGCTTTTACTACTAAGCCGAACTAAATAACCAAACTTAATGCATGAACTAAATAACCAAATAACTCTGTCTTCTCACTGCCTCCTGCATCAATTGCACACGAATGCATGAACAATAGTGGAATGTTGATGGAATAGTGACAAAATACCAAAGTGAGAGAACAAGGAGAAAGAACTAAGACCAGTGTGCCTCAATAATCAAAAATACTAAATTTTTCTATTAATCAACTCAATATATAGGGAAACTTCATGTACTTAATAGTAAACCACAACTCAAATAAGGTAACAAAAGAATAACTTGGACTCAAAGGAAATAAACTTGAGATATTTAGAATATCCTAAAATATATTCTCTATGTTTTTTTTTTTTTTTTTTTTTTTGTGATGACGTGAAACCTTGCCAAGGTAGGACCCTTTGGACCCGCCACTAGGGAGGAAACCATGGATACACAACCCCACCTGCCAGAATTGTGTATCATGTAATCTAGGGGAACTCCTACTAGGGATCAAACCCAATACTCTTAATTCGCAGGAATTTCAAAAATTACAGTTCTACTACTGAACACAAATGCAACCATAACTTGTAAAATAAAAATCCAAATTAAAAACTATGTTAACCCCAGAATACAAATAACTAGAACTTTAAAACCATAGACTTTTGCTTCAATTGGACTTCATTCATAGACTCAATAAAGTAAATCTTAGAAGGACAAAATTACAAAGCAGAAACAAATCACTCTTCCATGGCTTCATTAGTTCTTTAATCTAATCATTACAACAAGATGGAGTTGGCAGTGCAGAAAAAACTACCAAGGATGTGTAGTAATGATTTTGCACGACCACACAACAAAGCCATATTTTGATGAAGAATACACCTGATATCTTATAACAACTAATCCATAAATAACTACACTATTTTTTTTTTTTTTTTGGGGGGAGGGTGGGGGATAAGTAAGAATAATTTTATTGAAATGAGACTATCTCATGAAAATAGATACGAAGTAGTCTAAAGAATTACAATTGGAAAAATATCTACATACGGATCGACTCTTTCTATCTATGAGGCCTGAAACAAAAGATCACTCATAAAGAGAACTAATGAAGGATGCTTGCAATTGAGCAGACATGCAATCCTCATATTCAAGAGTACGCCAATTTATTTCCCTCCAAATAGTCCGCATCAAACATAAAGGAGTAATATTTCAGATATCTGAATTAGGTTCCCTACTCTGCCACCCACATAATAAATCAAAAACCTTCTCCGATAATACCCACTGAACCCCAAACATCCTGAATATCAAACTCCACAACTCAAAGGCCACACTACAATGAATAAAGAGGTGGTCCACAGTTTTTCCACTACAACCAAGGACGGATTTTTTTTTAGTTATTATATATTTTATTTTTGTAGTTGGGCCCCCCTTCCAAAATCTTAAGCCCCTTTCTCCCTAATCAGCCTAGCTAGCCTAACTTAAATAGCAACTATCCAACTTAAAAACTTAACAAAAACAATAAAAACATTCACAATGGTGATTATATTTTAGCAAAAAAACTATTTTACCACCAAAGAACTAAAAATTTGTGTGTTATTGGAGAAGCTAAAGCTAAATTTTTTGCAACTACAGTAAACTGGTATAAATATCAGTTGACTGTAGCAAGTTGTTAAAAATAAAATACAATATTTTATTCAGATTATATCTTTTCCTTCAATTAAAAAACTCAAATTCTCTCTCTTCCTTTATTATTTTAATGAGTTGTTTATATTATTTTAAATGAAGTGATAAAAAAAATATAACATTTGATATTGGGTGTATTATAAAGTAAGATGGTAAAATAGATAAAATAGCTTTTTGAGGTGCTAAACGTTAAAATTTTTAGCACCACCACTATGAATGCTCTAACTTCAATAACAACAAAAAATCCTAGCAAGCCTAGTATTTTTTTTTTTTTTTTTTTTTTTTTTTTTTAAAAAAAACATTATTTTGTTTTTGTTTTTGTCTTTGTTCGTAGATGATTGCATTTTAATGTATTTAGAAACAACGATTTTGTGTATTTATTATTTTTTAATACTATATGGATGCCTATTTGGAGTTTTTTTTTTTTTTTTCTTTATATTCCAGCTCGCTTAAAATCCTGAGTCCGTCTCCAACAGTACATACAACACCGACTCACCATTTAGTAACCCCTTTTGATGAGGTTCTCACAAGCATGAATTTTCTCCCATGTAAAAAATGAAACTCTCGTAGGAGCCTTGACCCTCCTATGCCTTTTCCCAACACCAACTCGCCATTGAGTAACCCCTTTTGATGAGGTTCTCACAAGCATGAATTTTCTCATGAATTCCACACCAACTCCTCCTCCCCCCTCCTCCTGTCTCTCCAATAATGATTCGACAGAAGCATTCTTATCAACTGCAGTATCAAACAGTATAGGAAACATCAGCTTCAAAGGCTGATCTCCACACCATCAATCAAGCCAAAGTCGAATTTGATTACCAGAGCATATGTCAAACTGAATGCACTGTAAGAAACGATTTCCCGTCATTCTGATACTCTTCTAGAGCCTACAACCATGAGTGCCCCAAACAGGTTTCGAGGAAATGCATTGTAGGAAAAATGCATCGTATTTATCTTCCTTTACCCCTCCTTAATGCCAAAATAAATAATAATTCAAGCCCGCACTGTTAAAAATACTGTTCAACCCATTGAGGAACCATCAAGGTTAATAAGGAATATACTTAATTCATGCTGGAGCATTCAATAAGAACAAATTATACTTAAAACCTAGCATAATAAATGCATGTTTGTAAAACCATATGAGACTAAGAGACTAACATCACCTAAAAGTGAACTTGCAAATTGATAGAAGTCCTGGATCAATAAGGAAATCAAATAACATCAACATCTGACTCAATAATTTGCATACAACTGAAAGTTTCCCTTTTATTACTGATTTAGATTCTCTGAGCAGAACACATTCTTCAAAATTTGAATTCAGAACTCCACCGAGTTTATTAAAATTTACCTGAAACCCACGAGATTTTGCCCCAAGAAATCCTGAACAGCTTGCTGCACCACAGAGGCAACGAACCTTGGCACCACCATACCATTCAAAATTGTAATCATATCCCAATTCAGTTCCCTTCAGTATATCTTCTTTTGCAAATATTCCAACCCTAATTTCCCCCAACACATTCCATTTCCTCGTCTCACAATTCGGTTGGCTGCAAACATTCAAAAATAAATAAATAGTGAGTGTCAACTTCACGCACAACAAAATATCCATACAAATATATTGTCTCAACTTAAACTTCTGTCTCAAGTGGCTAACCATGAATGGTTAATAAACCTAGCAAGGCTTCCCTTTTTAGTAGCATCAATAGATTCAGAACCATTGAGAGAAATGATAAATGCATCCTTGAGACCTGCATCAATTAACACAATGTTGAAACTGGTTTTCAAATCAAAATAATATAGACATGCAATTGACAAATTTATGCTCTACCCTGAGTTTCATAAGCATGGGATCTTCGCTTTGCTTCTTTCCAGGATATAACTTCTCCACAGTATTCAATAATAAACTGTCCTGCCTGAATTGGATAAAATGAATAAATTTTTTAAGACAAATGAAAATTTATAAATCTACTCCACTGAATGCTTGTATAACATTTATAAGCTCAGGTACACACAAAGTCATGAAAATACAAAATACCAGTTACTCATCAACATACATATAACACTAATTTCTCCAGAGATACACTGAGCAAGAAAAAAAATGTCACAACTGTGCACATAAACAAAGGAGACTCTTACGAGCTTGTTAGGATCTAGGTTTATGTTGACAAATTACTATACTAATAATGCTAAAATGAGGGGTGTATACATTGCAAATTGTTTTAAGTACTGAGTCAACTTCAAGAAGACTTGCTCGAGTGATGAGCGAGTCCTGAAGTCGGTCAAGCAACTCTTCAAAGTCAGGCTGAAACTTTTCTTGAGTGAGTTTGCAGAATTTACTGTTGATCTTTCCTAAATACATAACCTAAGCCTTTACTTATATATAAATACCCCTCAATGCACAATTTTCAGTGAGAGAGATAGCCGCTCTAAGACCATTGAGAGAGCCTTAACTCCCTTAAGCCTAAACTGTCAGAAAACCTCTTCCTGTGAGTTTCCCTCAAACCACTGTCAGCTTTCATGCCTCTATCTGTTTGGTAGTATCCCTCCGGAGGGTTCTTTGGAGTGCAGAGTTCTGGATTGTAACAACTATTTCTTCTACAGTGGAAAGATTTCCTGTGGGGTTGGTTACACTTTAGCTTGGTTTTTGTTTTAAAGAGTTCTTTAAAAGTTCCACTTGGTCACCAAAACCTATGTATTCTTTTTATTATTTTGGATTGAGGTGATTATTACTATGAGTGTTATTTGTCAAACTATTAGTTCGACGTATCAGCAATAATAAATCCATTGCTTAGCTTCGATGGGGTCAATCTAGATTTTTTCAGAGCTAATGAAATAATTTTAGAATAGCAAATAAACCGTAACTGATACATTTATATGATTGCAGAAGTTCATAAAAGGTCTGTAAACTATTACCTTTATATCCTTATCAGCTAGAAGTCCCCACCCTCGGCCTTGAGTTTTAAACAACTTTGTTTCAGCATATGCACATTTCTGAAATCTCTGTTAAAGGGAACATATAAGACATCAAAAAGAGTGAAACATCAATTCCAATATATTTAAACAGGAAACTCAAATGCTCATCAAACTTTCTAAAAGTTAATTTAAAAACAACACTTTCTGAAGTTTGCAAGAAAAACATATTATCATTTTAGCATAAAGTATATGAGACAAAAGAATAACACACGTGCACATTTGTGCTTGTTTCTACTGGAGTGTATGTTATGTGTGAATACAAACCCACGCATTTTATTCCGAAACAATTTCAAGAAAGTTTCTATATGGCCCAAGTGTAATAATCATCTTGTGTTATATGATATCATTAACATTCAAGGAATTAGTTTCAATTATATTACATATCATTAAGAAGGGGAACAATATCAAGAGAAATAAATTTTTGAGAATATATATTTATTTAATTAATGTCTCAAGAATTAAACATATTGCTTTAGTGAATTCAGAATATTTTAATGATTTTGGCTAACTTAATTGGACGATTCTCTTTTATATTCTTGATTGTATGTCTTACTAAAACTTGCTTTTCTTGGATTCACATGAATAATTTTCCTTTCCTCCAATGAACACAAACTACCATCAACAAATATAGAGTATTGGGTTTGAGGTAGGGATGGGGGATAGAGTGAAGTTTTAGACAAATCGGTGGTGTGGGGATTTACCACTCCAACTGTCCTTCCCGGTAGTGTATGGGATTGCTACTAATAGAGAGACATCTGTGGCCTCGTCCCTTGAACGGTTGGGGATAGAGGCACGAAGATGTTGGAATGTTCATTTAATTAGGGATCCAAATGATTGGGAGTTGGGTGTTGTGGATGAATTCCTTCGTACCTTGGGATCTAATTTACCTCAAACTGAGAATGGAGACCATATGAGATGGAAGTTGACGAAGAATGGGGATTTTGACATCCGCTCGTTCTATCATAAGCTACGAGGTCCCTTGCCTATTATCTTTCCTTGGAAAGGTATTTGGAAGGTTAAGGCTCCTCAGCGCGTTTCTTTCTTTGTTTGGACTGCAACTTGGGATAAGATTCTTACAGGCGACAATTTGCGGGGTAGAGGCCTTGATTTTGTTGACTGGTGCATTATGTGTCGTTGTAATGGGGAGACGGTGGATCATTTGCTACTCCATTGTGAAAAAGCTTATCAGTTGTGGAGCTTGGTTTTTAGATCTTTTGGAATTTCATGGGTCTTGCCAAGATTGGTGGCAGATACTCTTTTTGGTTGGTGAAATTGGTTTAGAAAGCACTCTTCTAGCATTTGGAATTTAGCTCCGTTGTGCCTAATGTGGTGTATTTGAAGGGAGCGAAATTGGCGAACTTTTGAGGACATGGACAAATCCAATGACCAATTGCTTGCTTTTTTTAGTGGTTCTCTTTTTTATTGGTCTAGGGCTTGGAGACTCACCTCTAATGATTCTCTCCCTTTGTTCCTTAGTTCTCTCCTTTGTATTTAGCTTTTTCTGTCTGTTTGTTTCTTTTTCTATTCTCTTTGTTCTACCTTTTGCTTTTTTCACTTGAGGTAGCTTCTTGAATATACATCTTTCTTACTTATCAAAAAAAAGAGTATTGGGTTTGACCACCATCTCTGTAATTTGACAATCAGTTTGGATTCTCACGTTGTAAAATTACGTGGTTACACAACTATCAATGTCACTTTAAACATTATAGGATTAAAAAGTTCTAACTTCATGCTAAATTGAATAATGAGGGCTTTAAGTGCAATTAATATCTACAAAATTAAAGTGCTAAATGTATTTGAAAAAGAAATGTGAAGCTTTGCTTGTCTCTTTTATTTTAATCTACATGACCTCATATCTTATTTTCTAACTTTTAGACAAGACTTTAATTCAAAAGAGGAGAGTTTAAATATACCATGTGTACATTTGAAACCACTCCTAAAGAATAACTAAGGCCCCATTTGGTATAGAAGTTTAACAACGTGTATTCAATTTTTAAACAACATTACATGCATTTTTATTCACTTTTTCACCCACACGTATTTCCAAAAAATACAAACAATGTTACTAGAACAAAATTACCAAACAGCCCCTAACACTTCATTTATTTCAGCAGAAAAAATTTTCTGCATTTTCCAGTATTTGGTATGGTAGAAAACTTTGGCCAAAGGAAAACTTGTAGCCTGGTCAACAAAAAACAATGAATCTTCCTTAAAACAATAGCAACCAAAGCTAAAATATTTTTCACCTTGAGATGTTGAACTATTTTTTATTGTGATGAAGATGGTTTAAATGTTTAACTATTTTATATGGTTGATTTTTTTTTTTTTAATATTTATAAACTAGTAAAGATGGATTAATATGTTGTGAAAGAAAGTTTTTATTTATTCATAAGCAGAAATTCATGTTGCCTTATACCATGTTCCATGACCAAACCAAGCATATAGAGGTAAATTGTCACCTTGTTTGAGAGAAAATGGAATGTGGTGTAATTGCTACCCTAGATATTTATATATGAATCCAAATGGCTGATATGTTTACCAAAGCATTATTTAAGACTGGTTTGGATTTATTATGTAACAAGTTAGGTTGTATGATATATACATCACAGCTTGAGGGGGGTCTTATGAGTTTGTATTGAGTAGGGCAAATAGTAATATCATTGTAATCACCCACATATATATAAATAATAATGTGTATTAGGGCAATCTACTTAACAAACCATAAACTCAATTTCTGAGAGCAACAAGGATAGGCATCCTAAAAGAGGAATGAAATAAGCAGGAAGAGAAGCAAACGTACTTTTGGGAGAGAAACTCTTCTGCCACTTGAGAGATTCAACATTTTCCTCCCTACAAGCCTTCTCCCCATCCCGGTATTGAGGATAGTTCATATGCATCCACAACTTCTCCCACAAGCACCAGCTTGCTTTACCCAAAATGAATCTCAAGCCCAATATTGCTTTAAAACATCGAAGGACACATCTGAGATAGCAACATCTTCTTACAAATTGGAAAGTTTCTTCCAATGCATGCTACTTCTAGGCAAAACTAAGAGCGGAAACTTAGATTTCTATCTTTCTTCTTATTAGAATAATGATTAAATAATTAAATTCACAATTTCCTAACAATTTAAGATTTTGGGAGAGGTAGTAATTATCGTGGTATCAAAGCAAGTGGTCCTAAGTTTGAAACTTATCTCCACTCTATCTCCCATTTAAAAAGTTAAAAATCTCACATGTTAGGCCCCACTGGGAGTTTGGACTCCACGAGATGAAGAAGTGTTAGGAAAATGTTTAATTCACCTCATTATAGGAGAGTCTAGGCTCATACATAAGGAGGAATGTTAGAATAATGGTTAAACAGTCAAACTCATCATTTTCTAACAGCTTGATCTTTTAGGACAAGTGGTAATTTATCATTTTTTTTTTTTTTTATAAGTAATAAGTTTTATCGATATCAAAAAATAGACACCCTAGTACACAAGGAGTGTACAGGGGTCAACAAATCAAGTACAAAAATTACAAAAATCAAGAAAATCAAGAGAATGATTGGTTTCGCAAACCAGACAACCAATCCAATAAAGTTCTAAAGAAAAATAACTTGACGTCTAGTATGGATCTCTCATTATTTTCAAAACACCTACTATTTCTTTCCTCCCAAAACCACCACATTAAACAATGGGGAACAATTATCCATACATGCTCATTTCGATAACAACCAAGCCGGCCTTGCAAACAAGCTAGGAGCCCCACAACTGACTGTGGCATAACCCAACTTACTCCAAATAAACCCAAACCATAGACCACAAATCCATAGCAACCGGACAATGAAGGAAGAGATG
Organism: Quercus tomentella; assembly: GCA_028535165.1. NCBI lineage: Eukaryota > Viridiplantae > Streptophyta > Magnoliopsida > Fagales > Fagaceae > Quercus > Quercus tomentella. The sequence continues at coordinate 38,061,728 of JAPQVY010000155.1, forward strand.
GTCAACCGATTCACCATTACACTAGCACATATAACACCAATCCAATATCCAAACATTCCTTTTTCTTAAATAGTCAATTGTCAAGCATTTTCCCAAAGCAACAATCCACACAAAGAAAGCCACTCGAGAAGGGATCTTCTGCTTCCAAAAGCTTTTCCAGGGAAAAAAAAAAATCATTAGAGCCCACTAGAAGACTATAATAATTTTTAACCATGAACCCCTTATTTCTATCTGGTTTTCAACTCATCTCTTATCCTGCCCAAACCCCCTTACTGAAGAGCCATATATGGTATCCATGAAACTCAACACAGCCTCCAAATCCTGAACATGAAAGCCCCAAAAGAAACTTACATCCCAAAAAAGGAACCCATTAGTGAAATTCATAAGCTCAGCCACACTTGCCTTCTTATCTCTGCCAAATCTTTTTTTTTTTTTTTTTTGATAAGTAATAAGATATATTGATACCAAAAAGGAAACACAAGGAGTGAACAAGGGGACAACAAATCAAATACAAAAATTGCATGAATCTAGGAAATCAATAAAAGAAGGGAATGATTGGTTTTGCAAAGCAAACAACCAATCCAATAAAGTTCTAAAAAAGAAAAGCTTGAGGTCCGGAATAGATCTCTCGATATCTTCAAAACGACGACTATTGCTCTCCCTCCAAAAACACCACATTAAGCCATGAGGAACGATGGACCATATATAACCATTTCGATGACAACCAAAGCTACCTTGCCAACACCCTAACAGCCCCAAAACAGTATGCAGCATAACCCAAGATACTCCAAATAAACCCAAAACCATAGACCATAGATCCATAGCAACGGGGCAGTGAAGGAAGAGGTGGTCAACCGATTCACCATTACTCTTGCACATGTAGCACCAATCCAAAATCCACACCTTCCTTTTTCGTAAATTATCAATAGATTTAGGATGGCTGACAGCAAGAAGTGTCTCCCCACACCAACGGTCTAGCCAAAATTTCACCCTTAACCCATCACCAATATCATACAAAATATAACGAGAAAAAGAAGGCCATCCCCGACTGATATTTTTACACAAACCAACACCATATGGACCAGAAACTGGACTGGTACAAAAGCCATGCCATCTACATCCATATTTCACCTCTATCACTTGCCTCCAAAAGGCATCCCTTTCAAGCCCAAATCACCATAGCCACTTCCCAAGCAAAGCTTCATTAAAAAGACTTACTTTCCTTATCCCCAAGCCACCTAAAGAAAGAGGAGTACAAACAATAGCCCATTAACCAGGTGAGATTTGGGTTCGTCCCCTAACCCACCCCATAAGAAATTCCGCTAAAGTTTTGCAATTCAGTTAGCCACAGCAGTAGGTATCATAATTAAATATAGAAAATAAGTAGGTAAATTTGATAGAGTGCTTTTAATTAAAGTGACTCTACCTCCCTTTGAGAGATCAGAGGAGGAAGATTCAAATTATCTTAGGACAATCAAAGAGGAGGCAAAGGAAAAAGGAAATGATGTACATGAGGTTGCTTGGGGATTGGATGATGTGGATTGGGAAATTTCTTAAAATTTTCTATGATGCAACCTTGCGTTTTTCGAGTGCTAATTATGTCACTAGCAATTCTTTTTTTATTTTTGGAGTTCATGTCAATTCATGACACAATTGACTTGAGGAGTATGAAAAAGAAGGCTATTTATTGAAAAAAATGGCCGAGTACATGAAGTCCAAATTTGATAAGTATTGGGAAAACTTTGATAATATGAATCATTTGTTGTATGTTGGGTTGATTCTTGATCCTCGATACAAGTTGCGACATCTTGAATATCGTTTTGACACTTTGTATGAGTAGCAAAAGGCTACTGATATGGCAGATAGAGTAAAAGATGTATTGTTGAGTTTGTATGATACTTATACTTAAAATCCATTGGGGAGTAGTCCTGCTACTGCTGCTGCACAAGCACACGTTCAAAAACCAAGTGGATCAATGAAGGGAGACGATTCTAGTGTGGTTGTGGATGTGAGGGCAATGAGGATGATGGGATTTAAGAAGCACTTGAAAGGTATTGATTCTTCAGATAACAAATCAGAGGTTGATAAATACTTAGCAAAGATTTTGAAGATGTCTTTGGCTACAAACTGTGATATATACCGTTGACCGTTTGTATTTTAATAAATATAGGTTATGTATTGGTTATTCATTAATCTTGTTTGTAAGGAATGGGTATGTGTATGGTATTTTTTATTTGGGATATGTACTGTTGTGGTTGTATTTTAATGAATAATAGAAGCAGGTTATGTAATTTTTTTTTTTTTTTTTTTTTTTTTTTTTTTAGCAAAAGCAAGTTATGTAAGATTAATTTCAAAAAGAAGCAGGTTATGAAATAGAAGCAGGTTGTGAAAAATTAATTTGTAATAAATTTGAAATGGAAGCAGATTAGAAGCAGATCCTGGTTCAGGACCTTCAGGTTGTATTTTAATGAAAAGCAGGTTATGAATAATTTCAAAAGGGCCAAAACATGTTTCTAAAGGACAAAATTTAGCTACAAATTTGGTTATAGCCTTACTCAATATCTTTTTATTTGAGGTGAATTTTTACAAATCCACCATTGGATTACATTTTCTTCTTATAACCTCCATGCTTGCAAAATTTCTAGAAAATTAAAGATTAATAGCTACGTCATCAATTAATTATTTAAATTACAAGTTTTTGTAGTTTAAAATTATTCATAAAAAATAAAATCTAAAAGATCTCATAGTAAATAATATCCGATTGATACAAAATTTGACATGTGTATTAAGAGTGTAAAGAACATACAATTCAACGAGTTAAATTTTCAAAATATGCAGTAATGTTAATGATATTGAGTAAGGTTGTAGCCTTTAGCTACAACCAATTTTGTAACTAAATTTTGTCCTTCTAAAAAAACCCTAATAACAAAAAGGCCTAATACTACAATTTTTTGAAAAAAAAAAAAAAAAAAAAAACCAAGGCCCAACTAGCCCAAACACTTTTTTATTTTTTTTAAATTCTGGGCAAAAACTGAAAACCGACCAAAACTGATATACCCCGAAACCGATTGATTTTCAACCATTTCAGCCGGTTTCGGTTGAGATTTTTAAAAACGACCAATTTGGTTCAGCCCAAAAAACACTCAAAACCGACCAAACCGAACCAATTACACCCCTACTTTCTTGCCTCCACCACCTTCTCTCCGATCGCCTCCACCACAGCCAACAGAAAAGATTTGGGATTTTTCTGTCAGAACTTCTGCACTACCGATGGTTTCAACACAGAATGTGATGGCAGTTTGGGCTGCAAGTGTCTCAGGAGCAATAGCCTTTTGTAGATGAAATCCAAACCCCCTCCAACCACTACCCAATTTTCCTTCCGGCACCACAATGACACCACGATGAAGCCTTTCCAACAGCCATGAACAAGTTCTGAGATCATTACAAAACTGCCATGTGCATTGGTGCCCAATTGCAAAATAAAAACTTTATCACCATTAAAGGTTTGTGCAAAACTTCCAGGAGTTGCATTGGACATGAGATCCTCCACAATAGTTAACAAGCGTTTTGCACTCTCTTTTCCCATGAACACTGACTGAAGAGAATCCCTGTATCTCTCATATAAACGTAACGTGTAAAAAGTACCTCCCTCCTCAACCGAAAATTCGAAAGTTTTTGACTCAACAAAAAAGAAAAATACCTCCCATGACAACAGAGAAAAAGAACGAAAAACTTTGTGACCAATCCAAGGTAGCCAAGCCTCTAAGTTGTAGATGATGATTCTGACTCATCCCTGAGACTCTAGAAATCTAATCAAACAATACTTCCAATCAATAATGAAAAAAAGAAACTAAAAAGAAGTTTACTGAGAGTATTGACTGTCCTGTCATTTCTAAGACCTGATGCTGATCTAGACAACCTAGGTTTTTTATCTTTTTATGTTCTTTTTGTTTCCCATACACATTCCCCTTTGAAAGTTCATTGTTCTGCGTTGGTAGGACCATATCCAAGCAAGCCTCCCAGAACCTGACCACAACTAGGTAATGAACCTTTTATTCATTCGTACACGTATATTTATATATAAAAAAGAAATGTGTAAAATGTAAGTATTTATGTTTATATGTATATAACTTTTCTTGCTATATTTATGGTAGATAATGAATTTTTCTAATACATAGATAACACCTAGAACTATAATAAAAAAATACACAAAAAATAAGAATGAAATTTCATATTCACAACAAAATTATATGAAATGGCAAACAAATTCCTCCAAAAAATTAAACAGTCAACTCAAGATTCCAATCAAATTAATTGAAATTCATAATATGAAACTAAGGGCACAACTGCAACAAAAAGATTAATGAACATTTAGAAACGGACATAAAAGAATAAAGGTAAGTGGAAAGGATGCAAACACACAGACAGAGAGGAGCAGGAAATCCCATAATTTACCTGATTCTTGCAGCAAACACCACAAGGGCAGTAATTAGGAGTACATTCTGTGCTGGTTAGTACATTCAAGCACCTCTCCCCACATGCACTATCAGGATCATTGGCATTATATTTGCATTCGCAGATAGCAATATCTTCCTCCTTTTGCTTCTTGTGCCTAGAAACAAGCAGAAAAAAAGTCAATATCGAAAAAGGATTTATACAGGCAAGTCATTAGATATCTTTACTTATAGAAAAAATCCTCTTTTTCAATAAGATATCTTTACTTATAGAAAAAATCATTTGAATAATAAATACTTATATATATATGGGTCAAGTTACACCTGGGAGTCCCCTACTCTGTTTTTGCATAGCAAGTTTTTATTAATGTTAGTAGCTTAGGAGACTTGTAATAGATGGCGTCTGTTATGTTTCTTGATGTGTTTTGATAAAATTTATGCTTGCTTAACAAAAAGAATCTAAAAAATCTTGTCAAAAAATTTTTCTACAAAATCCATTTAGAGTAGAAGTATGGGGAAGGACACCATATGCTCTGTTTGGACTACATCAAAAGACTAAGTACCCATTTAGCATCCCTTTCAAAAATGCACCTTTTTTGTTTTTTGATAAGTAATGGAAAATAGATTCTCTAAAAAATAGTCGCCAAAGTATATGGGGACTCTACAATTAATCACGTAAATTACATGAATCAATCAAGAATAAACCACAACGACTAACTATACAAAATTGACATCTAATCCAGCAAAGTTATAAGAAATATAATTTGAGATCAGGAATAGTTTTCTCTGTATCTTCGAAGCTCCAATTGTTCCTCTCCCTTCATAAACACCACATCAAGCAATGTGGGGCAACCATCCACAAATGCCCATTCCAATGAAGCCAAACAATGACCTTACCAACAAGCTAGCACCTCCACTACAGTCTTCGGCATGACCCAACAAACTCCAAATAAACCCAATGCCACAAACCACATTTATGTAGCAATAGGAAAATGAATTAGTAGATGGCCCGCTGATTCACCATTGTGTTTACACATATAACACCTGTTAAAGTGTTGGGTTTATGTTGATGTGATGGCCTAAGAGGCCCAACAATGTTGTAAGTCCATATTGGGCTAACCCTAGCTTCCATTCTCTATATATACCCGATTAAGGGTTCACTGCTAAGTTGCACCGACACGGACACGGACACGGCCACGGCCACACGAGTACAGAGACGAGGGTACGGCAATTTTTGAAAAATAAGGGTACGACACGGGATGGGTACGGCAATTAAATAATTAATTAAATTTTATATTTAGGCATATTTTTTAATATTTTTAGACATAAAATACGTTTATATCTAGAATTTAAATTATGCAAAAACTATAAATAAGTAAACTAACACCCAAAATAGTACAATAATACACATAAAATGTTTAGAGTACAAACCAAAAGTTTAAATAGGCTACATTCAAATACTAATACTAATACTAAAAATAATAGTCAAAATAATATTATAAATTATTTTCTTTTGGACCAATGGCATATCAATGACATCATGGCACTGACATATGGTACTCAATAGTTAAAATTTGAAATTGAAAGTTTGAAAGTGACTTTCACGTGGGGTTGGCAGAAGACACACAAAACAAAGAGGAAATATAAAAAAGTATTAGAAAAGTTAAAATGAACTAGACTAGAAGATAGAAGGCATCTGGGTGAGAGAGCGAAGAAAAAGAAAACGAAATAGAAGAAGAAGAAGAAGAAGAAGAAGGAGAGAGGAGGAGCTCGCCAAAACCTAAGCTAACTGGCAACATGAAGGCGAAATGGTGGTGGCAACGTCAACGTGTCGGCGCCGTGTCGGAGAAGCAAAAAAAAAAGAGACACCACTTAGACACCGGAGTCCGGCGAGTCATACCAGTATCGGTGTCCGACACGTGTCAGACACTGGTACTTTGCCAAAAATGGCGTGTCAGTGCAACCTAGGTTCACTGTAATCAATGACTTTGAGTACACAATTAAGAAGTAGCAACTAGGGCTTTATTCTATGGATGTAAGTCGTTGGCCAAACCACGTAATCCCTTGTGTTCTTCTCTCTTTCTTGCTTCCGCTTCTCTATATTATTTTATTCTCGTCTTTAACATGGCATCAGAGTGGGAGGTCCTAAGTTTGATCTCTGTCTCCTCCACTCTACCCCCATTTAAATTCCCATGTGGTAGGACTCACTTATTAAAAATGTAGTTTTGGCCCACACGTGAGAAGGAATGTTAGAAGTATGTGGTTAAATGATTAGATTTACCATATCCCAATAGTTTAAACTTTTAGGACAATCGGTAATTTAACATGGGATCAAAGCCAATGGTTGTCAATGGTTGTTAGCTTGTGCAACCTTCATATCTAAGTTTGTTGGTTGTTCTCAGTAGTTGTTGATTGGTTGTTGTTGTTGTGGTTATGGTTGTTGGTGATTGTAGTTGTTGGTTTTTGTTTTCCGCAGATTGGTTGTTGTTTCTGCTGATTGTTTTTTTTTTTTTTTTTTTTTTTTGATAGGTAATTAAAGATTTATTTCATAAAAAGGACATCATGTTCACGATGGTGAACACTCAGAACTTAAAACGAATACAAGTACCTCAGGAAGAGATACGAATAGAAAGAAGAAATTCAAAAATGGAAATACATTGTGTAAAACCCCAAATTCTACCCCACTGAAAAGAAAAAAAAAAACTAGTATAGGCTTCAAAAGATCTATTGATCTCGCAATATCTTCAAAAGTACGATTATTACGCTCCCGCCAAATTAACCACATCAAACAAGCCGGAACCATATTCCAAATATTAGAGGAATGCTTCCCCGGCCAATTTCACCAGCCAAAAAGAAGGGAGGCTACTGTCTTCGACATCACCCACTGGATTACAAATATCAAAAAACTTCACTCCACAAGGCATAAGCAAACTTACAATGGAGTAGAAGATGATCCACAGTTTCCTCATCACAATGGCATATGCAACACCAATTAACCAGTGGTAAATGCTTAAGAACCAGATTATCAATGGTAAGAATACTACCCCTAGCTACTGGTTGTTGTTGTTGTTCTTGGCTTGTTGTCTTGTTGCCGTCACTGGTGGTTGTTGCCAGTGGCTTTCGTTGTTGTTGTCGTTGGTGTTGTGGATCCAACCTATAGACACAAATCTGACCACAACCCAACTTGGTAGATCTCGGTGGTTGGCCTTTATTTTTGTTGTCGCCGGCATGTTCTAGAGCCACCAGTGTTGGTTGTTGGTCGAAGTAGATATGGAAATCCCTTATTTGCCTGTTTGGTGGATTTTTGTTGTTTGGGTATAAGTTTTGGCTATCCCTTATCCATGATAAGGGTAACCTAACCCCCTATAAAACTTATGTTTGGTTTTGTTTGATAATTGAACAACTTCAGCCGATTCATCTCGTTTTTTTTTTTTTTTTTTTTGACGATTCAGCTTCAATTTTGACCCGTTCACTTCGTTTTCAACCTCCTCAAGCAAGTTGGTAGTTGTGTGTTACAAGTTGGATCTATATGCTCTAGCTTGAGGGGGAGTGTTAAAGTGTTGGATTTATGTTGATGTAATGGCCTAAGAGGCCTAATTATGTTGTAAGCCCATATTGGGCTAACCCTAGCTTCCATTCTCTATATATACCCTATTAAGGGTTCATTGTAATCATTGACATTGAGTATACAATAAAGATGTAGCCACTAGGGCTTTATTGTGTGGACGTAACCCATTGGCCGAACCACGTAATCCCTTGTGTTCTTCTTTCTTTCTTGCTTCCGCTTCTCTATATTATTTTATTCTCATCTTTAACAACACCAATCCAAAAGCCAAACATTTTTTCTTCGTAAATTTTCAATCGTCAAAATTTTCCACAAAGCTGCAATCCAAACAAAGAAAGCAACTCTAAAAGGGGATTTTTTAGAAAATAACTACAAAACCCAAACAATATCATTAGTTAGGAAACGTTTCAAACTAATTTGGTTTCTAACAATTCGAGTTCAGAGGACTCGATTTGTGGCTTGGTAGACTGGCCAGAAATCGAGTCCATTGGACTCGGTTTCTAAGCATAGAAACCGAGTTCATTGGACTCAGTTTCTAAGCAAAGAAATCGAGTCTACTGGACTCGGTTTTCGTTCATGGAAACCGAGCCCAATGGACTCGATTTAGTAACGCAGTGGTGAGGTCCAGCAACCCAGAGAGTTCAAAACGAAGAAAAAAGAAGCAACAAATGAAACCCAGGCGCCGATTCTGACCAAACCCAGCCGCCAATTCTGACCAAACCCAGGCGCCTGAAGCTTCATCGTTTTTGCATCGTCGCGGCGGCGAAAGCTTCATCGTTTTTGCATCGTCGCAGCGGCGATTCTGACCAAACCCAGGCGTCGATCTGACCAAACCCAGGCGCCTGAGGCTTCATCGTTTTTGCATCGTCGCGGCGGCGAAAGCTTCATCGTTTTTGCATCGTCGCGGCAGCAAGACACGTCCGATCTCTGCGTTTTGCATCGCCTGAAGCTTTCGCCGGCTGGGTTTGGTCAAAATCGGCGGCTGGGTTTGCATCGCCTGAAGCTTCTTTCTTCTTCGTTTTGAACTCTCTGGGTTGCTGGAAAATCTCACCACTGCGTTACTAAATCGAGTCCAGTAGACTCAATTTCTTTGCTTAGAAACCAAGTCCAATGAACTCGGTTTCTATGCTTAGAAACCGAGTCCAATGGACTCGATTTCTGGCCAGTCTACCAAGCCACAAATCGAGTCCTCTGAATTCGAATTGTAAGAAACCAAATTAGTTTGAAACGTTTCCTAACTAATGATATTGTTTGGGTTTTGTAGTTATTTTCTAAAAAATCCCCTCTAAAAGGAATCTTGGGTTTCCATGTACTTTTCCAAGGAAAAGATTGGTCCAAGTAAAACCCAATAGTAACCACTTACTGTAAATCTCTTTTTCTTCTCTGGTCTCCAACACAGTTTATCATCCCCACTTCCTTTTACTAATGCCCATAGATCACATCCATGAAATTTGACAAAGTCTCCAACTCCTAATCCCGTACCACTCAATTGAAATTTACATCCCAATGATGGACACCATTAGTGCATTGCATAAGATCTACCACACTTGTCTCCTTGTCATGGAAAATCCTAAATAACTTAGGAAAGCACATAGCAAGAGAGTTTTCCTCCACACCATCAATCTTGCCAAAATTTCACTCCAGAACCATCCCTTATATCATACTGGAGATAGCCGAACAGAGTAGGCCAGCCCCTTTAAATAAAATTCCATAAACTCATCCCATATGAACTAGACACTATGTTGGAGCACCAGCCTCTCCAGGCACAACCATACTTCACCTTGTAGGTGCTTCCTAGGCCATAACACATCTTTCTCAAGTCCAAACCTCCACAACCACTTCCCTAATAATGCTTCATTAAGCGCCTTAAACTCCTAATAGCCAATCCACCAAATCCCAATTAACCAGATGAAATTTGGTCTCATTCCCTAACCCTTCCCATAAAAAATTTTGCTAAAGCTGCTCAATCCAGTTAACCGCATCAACAGGAATAGGGAATATAGAGAGGAAATAGGTAGGCAAATTGAAGAGAGTACATTGAAGAAGAGAGACTCTACCTCGCTTCAACATGTATAGTCGTTTCCAACCTACTAGTCTATTTTCCACCTTTTCTAAAATTGGATTTCATATTGCCTTCTCCTTGAATATAGCACCTAAGGGGCGGCCTAAATATTTCATAGAAAGTGATCTACATTTACAGCCTAAAACATCCACCAATAGGTCTATATTAGGAACCTCACCCACAAGTACCAATTCAAACTTGGAACAATTTAATTAAACCTGACACTGCCTCGAACCAAAGAAGCACCAATCAAATAACCAATAGCTGATCAAGATCAACGTCACAAAGGAGCAAAGTATCATCAACAAAGAGTAGATGAGATATCATCAAAGTATTCCCCTACAAATTACCTACCCTGAAACCTAACAGACGACCATCACGAAAAGCTTTATCCAACATTCTACTACAGACATCCATGACTAAGGCAAACAGCAAAGGAAACAAATGATCACCTTGTCTTAATTCCTTGGAATTCCAAAAAAAAACCACAAAGAAAGCCATTAATAAGGGTGGAGAATCAAACTGTAGAAAAACAAAAATAGTCAAATGCCTTCTCCACATCCAACTTACATAATAATCTAGGCAAACCAATCTTCAATCTACCATCAAGGCATTCATTAACAATTAACACAGAGTCAAAAATCTGTTTGTCCAAGACAAAAGCATTTTGAGATGCTAAGATGATGGCTCCAAGCACCACTCGTAACTGATTAGCTAGTACCTTTGCAATAATTTTATGAACATCCCCAATCAGACTTATAGGACAAAAATCCTTCAGCTCCACTGCCTTAGATTTTTTTGGAACGAGAGTAAATAAGGTTGCATTTAAGCTCTTTTCTTACTGACCTTTGTCATAGAAGTACTAAAACACTACCATAAGATCAGATTTGATAACATCCCAAAAAGCCTGAAAAAAAAGGCCATTGGGAAACCGCCAGGCTAGGGACCTTATCCCCATTATAATCCCTAATGACTCCATGGATCTCTACTTCCTCAAAAGGACTCTCCAACCACCCAGCCTTATCCTTTGATATCCTGGGAAACTCCAAGACATCTGGAAAGGCCTATTGACCCGCTGCTTAGTATATAAGGACTAATAAAATTGAATGATGCTCTCAGCAATCCTTTCCTGATTGGAAGATAACACCCCATCAACCAATAGACTCTCAATGCTTCTTCTATTAGAATTGGCCATACGAAGAAATAATTTTGTATTATTGTCCCCGTCCCTCAGCCAAAGGACCCTAGACTTTTGTCTCCAACTGATTTCTTCTAGCAACATGGTCTTCTCGATTTCAATGCAAAGCTTGTCCTTATCTAATTTCTCCACACCAAATCTAAACGGGATTCAACCCTTATGATGCTTTCCACTCTCCAAAAGAAGTGGAAAGTGATCTTCGAGAATTGTAGGAAACCTTCTTTGGATGGTATTAGGAAAGTGCTCCTCCCAATGATGCGAAAAACCTATCTATTCTCAACCCTAAAGAAGAATTAAACCATGTGTATTGACCATCCTCTAAGGGAATGTCTACTAAACCGTGCATGGATATGAAATTAGAAAAGTCATGCATAGCCTAAGAAAAATATTCACCCTCCAACCTCTCTGATGGGAATTGAAATATGTTAAAATCTCCTCCCACACACCACAGTATATTCCACACTATAAATCCCTGCCAATTTCCCCCATAACAATTCTAGTTCCCTGTCCAAATTAGGACTATAAACCCCAATGAAAGCCCACTCAAAATGATCTTCCACATTTTTAAATCAACAAGATACTGAAAAATCCCCCACTGCTTTCTCCACTTTTTCTACTACTCGTTTGTTCCATATGATCAAAATTCCACCTAAAGCACCCTCCCAAACCCAAGTACAACCAATCCACATATTGGCAACCCCATAAACTTCTCACTAACCCCATAAACTTCTCACTAGACCTCTGATAATACACTCCAATTCAATCTCTTGCAAACAGATGATATATGCCCTCCAAGATCGGATCAGATTCCATATTTGGAGTCCCTTATCCCTCTCACTCAAGCCTCTAACATTCCAAGATAAAATCTTTAGGTTCATTGGTGAACAATCAAAGCCCTATCCCTACCACTAATTCAACTCTGTGGAGGAAGCATAATAGTTAATAGAGCTGAAAAGGTTTCTCAATTCCCTTAGCCCTCGTACCCTAGCCCTTGTAAGTTGCTTCTGGGCACTCTCCTCAACTACTCTCTGTTTTATCTTAGCTTCAATGTACAGTTGTTTTAAGCCTCACTTTTTTCAATGTACAGCTTTTTTAAACATCCAATTTTCAAAAAGCTAAAAAAAAATAAGTTGTACTAAATGGACATTTAGACCAAAGACTATGATAATTGTTCGAAAAGGAACTATGGTGATGCTTCCGTAATTGACAAGCTTCATTTAAACTAGACACATGACTTAATGAAGGAATTGCTAACTTGAGTTTGGCCAAGAACAAGTGACCCAAACGAAAATGCATTTAGGAAGAAGAGATGGTAGCACTCCATACTAATGAAATGAGGGAGAAAGAGCTACCAGCTTTGACGCAACACATATCCCTAAAATGCATGGAATCACTCACAACCATGATGCTACACAGATCTTTTAGGTGGGAACAGAAATTACATTTTGAAAATCCAAATAGAGGTAGAAAGGTTAAAGGAGACAATTCACCAAGAAAGAACTAGCTATAGGTAGAGATCAAATAAAATCACCCACACTAAACTCACACCATGGAACTTATAACATCAAGTTTTGAATCATCTTTGTACCATACTTCTCTTGAAAGCTCCAAGGTATTAGATTTTTTTTCCCCTCCGGGATAAGCACAAATTTTATTTCTAAAGGAGGTGTGATGAAGCCATGGAAGATTAATTTGCTATTACTTTGCAAATTCTCCTATTCAAGAATTATTTTATTGGGTCCTCTTGTGAAGTCCAATTAAAGTGAAAGTCATGTCATTTTAATATTCTGAGTCTTTTAGGATCAAAAAAAGTTTTTAATTTGGGTTTTGTTTTATTAGTTATAGTCAATTTTATATTCAGGGGCAAATCTGTAAATTCTGCAATTCCTACAAATTAAAGAGTTTTGGTAATTTAGTTGAGTCTAGGATCTTCTAGGGTATTCTAAGTATCTTAGGTTTATTTTATGTGGGTCCAAGTTAGGTTTTTTTTTTTTTTTTGATAAGTAAGATATATTGATATCAAAAGGGAAACACCCTAGTACACAGGGAGTGAACAAGGGGACAACAAATCAAAAACAAAAATTGCAAGAATCTAGGAAATCAATAAAAGAAGGGAAAGATTTGTTTTGCAAAGCAAACAACCAATCCAACAAAGTTCTAAAAAAGAATAGCTTGAGGTCCGGAATAGATCTCTCAATATCTTCAAAACAACAACTATTTCTCTCCCTCCAAAGACACCACATTAAGCCATGAGGAACGATGGACCATATATAACCATTTCGATGACGACCAAAGCTGCCTTGCCAACACCCTATCAACCCCAAAACAGTATGAGGCATAACCCAAGATACTCCAAATAAACCCAAAACCATAGACCATAGATCCATAGCAACGGGTCAGTGAAGGAAGAGATGGTCAACCGATTCACCATTACTCTTGCACATGTAGCACCAATCCAAAATCCACACCCTCCTTTTTTGCAAATTATCAATCGTCAAGCATTTCCCTAAGACAGCAGACCATACAAAGAAAGCTACTCTAGAGGGAATCTTCTGCTTCCAAATACTTCTCCAAGGAAAACCGAAGATAATAGGACCAGCTAAAATTCTATAATAATCTTTCACCAAGAACCCCTTATCTTTGCTAGGAATCCACCACATCTTATCCTCACCAAACCCCCTTATTGAAGAACCGTATATGGTTTCCATGAAACTTGACAAAGCCTCTAATTCCCAAACATGCACATCCCTAAAGAAACTCACATCCCAAAAAAGGACTCCATTGGGGGATTTCATAAGTTCAGCCACACTAGCCTCCTTATTCCTGCATAATCTGAACAGGTCAGGGTAGCTAACTACAAGAGGTGTCTCTCCACACCAACGGTCTTGCCAAAACTTCACCTTGGACCCATCACCAATATCATACAGAATATGGCGAGAGAAAGAAGGCTATCCCTAACTGATACTCTTCCATAAACCAACACCGTAAGGACCATTAACAGATCTGGTACACCATCCCCCCACAGACATCCATATTTCAACTCTATCACTTGTCTCAAAAGGGCATCCTTCTCAATCCCAAATCTCCATAACCACTTCCCAAGTAGAGCTATATTGAAAAGTCTTATCTTCCTTATCCCTAATCCACCCGAAGAAATAGGAGCGCATACAGGAGCCCATTTAACCAAATGAATTTTATGTTCATCACCAAAACCGCCCCATAAGAAATTCCGCTAAAGCTTCTCAATATGGTTAGCCACACTAGCCGGTATAGGAAATAGAGAGAGAAAGTAAGAGGGTAAATTAGAAAGGGTACTTTTGATTAGAGTGACTCTACCTCCCTTTGATAAATACAAGCGTTTCCAACCCGCCAATTTCCTTTCCATTTTCTCCAGAATCGGATTCCATATAGTCTTATCCTTGAAATTAGCACCCAAAGGAAGACCCAGATATTTCATTGGCAGAGAGCCCTGCTTGCAACCAAGGACATTTAGCAATAAATCAATATTATGCACTACTCCAACCAGAACCAATTCAGACTTTCGCAGATTAATCTTTAGCCCCGACACCACCTCAAACCAAATAAGCATCATACGGAGAATCAAAATCTGGTCTAGATCAGCATTACAAAAAATAAGAGTGTCATCCGCAAAAAGGAGATGAGACACTGCCAAGGATCTTCCCTCCGAGTTACCCACACTAAATCCTGACAAGCGGCCTTCATGAACTACTTTATCCAACATTCTTCCTAGAGCTTCCATCACCAACACAAACAACAAAGAAGACAACGAGTCACCTTTTTTTTACTAGTCAAACTAGTAGTCCTATTACTAGTAGGAATCCTATTACTATTAGTACAAGAGTCTTTATAATATATTGTGCTCAATGTATTCAAAAGGTAGATTGAGTTGATTAATAAAATTGAGTGTTTTAAGTAATAGGCACATTGGCTTTTGTTGGTTCATTCTCCTTCTCTTTTCTTTCTTTCTTCTCTTCTTTCTTTCTAAAGTTACTGTTCACACAGCCCCTAAACAGCCCTATCTTCTCTCTAATTATTCTTCTTTCCTAACCCTAAACCCACCATGAACAAACTTAGACAAATTTAGTAATTTTTCCTACATCAAGGTACAACCCTAGTACATAGAAAATATATAAAAATAAATAAAGCCCTGAGAAAACGCTCATATTTGTTTCAAATCATTACTAGATATATATATATATATATATATTTGGAGGGAACATTGTCGGCAGACTTTTGAGGACATGGACAGATCTGATGAACAGCTGCTTGCTTCATTTAGCGGTTCTCTTTTTGATTGGTCTCAGGCTTGGGGACTCACATCTAGTGATTTTTATCCCTGTGTTCCTTAGCTCTCTCTTTGTAATTAATTTTCTTTTTCATTTTTCGTTTTTATCTTTTTTCTACTCTTTGGTTTGCTTTATGCTTTTCCTGCATGAAGCACTTTTTTGAATATAAAACTTTCTTACTTATCAAAAAAAAAAAAATTTATATATATAAATTCTTTACTTTCATGTTATCCTCACAAGCGAAGCATCATACATATAGAGATATTTGTGCTTCATTTGTGAAGAGATAACCTATAAGAAAAGAATTGGTCAACGAGATATTTTCAACAAAGAAAAACTTTAAGAGAAAAAGAGCATAGATAACAACAATGACCAAAACAAAATGATTGAGAAATCTTACTTTCGGTATGAGAAATCATTTTGATTGATATGTATGTATTCTGGTAGTTCTTCAATCTGTTGATCCTTCATACAAAGCATTGTCATGTTACACATAATTTCTCAAAATATGCTACGAATAAAAAGAAAATCTAATATCTTGTGAAGTTAATTTTAGAGAGCACGAATGATAATAAAATAAATAAAAAGATGTACAGAGAAATCGTTTTGATTAATATGTATGTATTCTGGTAGTTCTTCAATCTGTTGATCCTTCATACAAACATTGTCATGTTACACATAATTTCTCAAAATATGCTACAAATAAAAAGAAAAATTAATATCTTATGACGTTAATTTCAAGAGAATGAACGATAATAACACAAATAAAAAGATATAAAGACTAAAATTAAGTTCAAAGATAGTCACACACAATAGACAATCATCCTTGCTTCCAAGAAATAAAATAGACAACCATTCTTGAATCCCCATAAACAAAAATGTATGAACCTATAACCTAAATTATCTTAACTTATAATCCTGATGTGTATTACCTTGCATACGAAAGCGAACTACACATACTCCTTACTCATGATCACAGATCCATCCGGTATCTTGACTTCTAGCTTTTGTCATCTAGTCATGGGCGGTTGAGCTCCAGTCATGATGGAAGGGTCCAAGAATTTGAGTACTTCCGGTGTCAATCAACAGTTCCACCTGATGCCTTTTAATATGCCCCAAAAGGCTCATGGTTATAGGATTAGAACTTCCTATCAGGGCATATAAGGAAATTCTAGCAACTCCATAGTGTTTTTTACTCCTTCCTGCAGATTTTCCATCCCTTATTCATCCAATTCTTCCGGGTGAACTTCCCGTTTTTCTTCTTGGAATAGCTGCAATCCATCCATTCAAAACAACTCAGGTTTTGCACAATCCATTCTCATCATAGTAGTAGCATAACCCCTTCTTTCTTATTTCTTCCATTTGAGCTGGAGAAATTTTTATACTGAACTTCTTGGTTTCTTATCAATCTTTGGCAGGCCTAAATGGAAGGCCTACCCCTTGTTCGGTTAATGGCTTCATTGTCATTCTATTGCTCAGGATATACTCTTCTTGAATCTTGCCCAGCCCAAAAGTTGTGTTCAAGGATGTGGGGTTAAAATTATAACTGCTAAGCTCATCTCTCAACTCACTCAAACAACAAATTAGTTTGTGCTTTTCAAATAAGCCTTTCAGCCTATTGGACAGACTCTCAAATTGAGCCTTGCATACTACTACAGTAGATGTTTGTCTGAGTCTTGTGGAGGCTCCCATTCGATTATCATAGGAAGTAGGGTCAAATATAGTCTGTAATGCTCCCACGAAGGCTTCCCAAGTAGTGATAACTCATGATTCTTATGCATCTTAAAACCACACTAAGGCTTCAAATTTCCATGTGCAACATTAGAATTTTTTGCTGGGCAGGAGTATTATAGTAGTTGAAGTATCGATTTGCATTGTATATATAAATAGAAGGATTTTTCCCTCCAAATTTGGAAAATCCCAATTCCATTGCCTTATGATGATGCCTCCATTGCCTGTTGGTGCCTCTATTTCCTCATTGAGTTCTTGACCCCCGTTTTGAGTTTCAGTTAGGGATTTTAAGACTCTCTGTAAGATAGTTAATCTGCTGTATTAGCCCTTCTAGGACCTTTTGTTAATAATCTTGCTGTTACTTCATGCAAACAATGGATTCAGTTAACTGAGAAAATTAAGTTCCTTCATCCATTCCATGTCGATGCTCTGATGCCAAATGTAATGTTTAAATTGTAGACTTGTGTCAGGTGGAATCTAATTGATTAAAGGATTAACTTAGATGAGGTAGTCACCCTTAAAGGAGAAGAGAATGAGAGGAAGTAGAGAGAAGAAGTTTATGATTGGTTTCTTAATGATATTCCTCACTTATGCCAAGTATTAATATAGGCTGGTCTTGAGGTCAGTTGGTTCGTGTAACTAATTTGAATGTAACAACTCATTAACAACTCCTAAACATAATCAACTCCCAACCAACTAAATGTAACAAAGGCTTGACAATGTCATAAACTTTTAATTGCATACACAAACAATTAGAAGTACAATTGAAAATACACTCTGGTTCATTCCATTTTACTACCGGGCTCTGTTACTTCTTGAAAGTTGAAAATTGAAACAGACCATCAATGTGTCAAACATGATTCACAAAAGTTTGTGATGGGCAACAGAAATTCCTCAGGGTTCCCCTTCCATGTATGAAAACGCACAATACTATATGCTAAAATTATGCCCATACCCCATATTCACAAGCTGAACCCAGATAGCGTAAGACTAACAAACTCACACACAGCATTTTCCAACTAAATTAAGGGGAATAAAAGTGTTTTTTTTTTAACTAGAAATAAAATTATGTGAAATTTGAACAAAGTTACAATCATATAATGAAAAGGAGGAACATAAATACCATATCATGAAGATTCTATACAAAATTTTTTGAGAAAATGCAGAACTCCAGGCCCTTCAATGAATGCCTTGCGTGCCACCTGAAAACCAAGAAACACAAATTATTTGAACTTCGCATAAATCATACACTTTTGATTATCCAATTAAGGAGAAGATATAAATGAGAGAAATTTTAAATAACATATGATGCTTGCAATTATTTCAAGTTAAAAGAAAATTTTAGTTTGAATAGACAATTGAAAATTTAGCAACAATACAAACAAAAACTGAAAATACATGAATAATGCAGCAGACATATACAGCACAAAAATTATACAATTATTATAGGTTTCATAAAATAATCTCAAAAGGAACAATTATAGTCAAAACAAAGCTCAAGTGCCAAACAATAATCAATTTATACATATATGTGTAAACACACACACCAACTAAATTTATTATTAAGTAAAAAAAAAAAACTCTCTCTCTCTGGGTCAGTTTATAAAGTCATAAAATTTTTCACCTTTTCCTAGCTTTCAAAACCCAACAACGCAAACCAAAGAAAAAGAGAATTTCAATGTATTCAAATAATTTCTCTTCTCTGAATTTTAGATTCTTAGGGGTACTTACCCAAAAAAATTTCTCGTTTTCAATGTGTATGCGCAAAGGAGATCGGTATATAAGATTTTGTGGCGGCCAATGACGAGTACTTGAGCAGCGGCGAGATAGAGAAGAGTGAGAGTCGATGGTACTCGTTGAGAGGGAGAGAGGGAGGTGCGAATGTGCTATAGAGACGAACAGAGAAAGATAAAGAATTAAAGATTAAAGAGTACAGAAAATTTTAAATTATTTTGATGAATAGTAGCTTTAAATTACTTTTTAGCTCTGATTGTTTGGATAAATCCTCGATGGATAAATCTGCGTAAAGATAGTTTTGTGAATTTTGTAGTGTTTTGTATAATAAAAAAATTTAGTAAAAAAAATATGGCGTACTTTTGGAAATTATTTTTCACTAATTTTTTTATAAACAATTCTATTTCATAGTAAACTAAACAAGGGAATTAAAAAATTATTTTTCAACTCATTTAAGTTGCTACCAAACATAAGAAAATGAAATAGTTTTATAAAAAATATTTTTTGGAAAATAACTTATTTTCTAAAAAACATCATCGTTGAAACAAACAGTGCGACAAATCCTAGACAATTAAATTGTAACTTATTTTTGTTCAACAAAAAAAATTGTAACTTGTTCTAATTTAAACTAACCTTTAAAAAACTATCTCAAAAAAAAAAAAAAAAAAAAACCTTTAAAATTACTTTTTTTACCTAATATTAACAGTCAATAACAATTTACTACTTGTAGGTACATCAGCATCTTGAAAGACTCTAAGTGATCTAAGGGATCCTTAGATCCGTCGTAAGTCTCCACTTGTGGCATACGGAACTTCGGTGGAAGGGGGAATGAAGTGACGAATGCAGTGAATGGTGAATCAGTTCGATGGACCAAGTCATCGAGGTCGCTAGACACCCGTCCTCTGAGGGCATTCATCATGAAGTCCATTCGTTCTTTCATCATCTGCATGTTTGCAACTATGTGAGATGGAGCTGTATCTGCGACAGATGGATAGCTTGTGTCCTGTCACTCTGGTCTGCTTGGGGCGTTGCTACCTTCTGGCCCCTCTTGGTCCCTTCTCTCAACACTGGTGCCTTCTTGGTCCTCCTCCTGAGTTTTAAGCCCCGTGTTCTTTTGGTGCAGCTGCTCCTCTAGATCATGGTTTTGCTTAGAGAGGCGTTCTACGGCAGCAGCGAGAGTGTGAACCTGTCTCTCAAGGGTGGTGGTGCGTGGTTCGTCTTCTTGAACATTGTTAGTGGTCGCCATCGAACGAGTAGGCACCATGCAACTCATTGTCTGGGAAGCAATAGTATGGCTTACAAGTTGTGTCTTCCCCACAGACAACACCAACTAATGATGCCGAAAATCGTCAGTAAGTCGCACAATCCTCATGTGCTCGAGACAACACCTACGAAATAAAAACAAAGAAGACATTGTAGAGAGTACCGGTGTGGTACCGCCAAATACCCTCCAAAGGTCAAGTTAGAGAACTTTTACAACTCTAGAATGCTAGAGTTGGGGGAAATTATGCGTACCTTGGTTTATGAGGGTTTTGGAGTTTTTATAGTGGGTAGGGTTGACATTCGTTCCTTGGCATAGAGGGTTTTTCCTTGTAAGGAAAATCTTCATTAATGCACATATCTTGCGGAATCCTTTCCTTGTAAGAATCCCCTTAATTAGGGTTATTCATGGAGCACAAGATGTTTCCTTATATATTCATGCATGGGGGCCAAGCAAGGCCACGTCAGATCTATCAAAGGTTTACTTATCCCCTTCAGCTTCCTTCCATCAGCTTCTTATCCCGTCTATGCATTCTGGTCGTCTCATTCAAGCGTCATTGATCTCGAGGCGCACCCATCGACCTTAAGGTGGAACCGTCAGCTTTATGGTGTCGTTGTTTACAATTGCACAAGCAAGGTCGTCGAGTTCATTAGGACCGTCAGCTTTGCCTCGAGTTTATCAAACTTTCAAAATTACCCTTTATCACTTATGATATCAAAAACATTTATAAAAGCAAAAGAAATTAGGACCTACTATCAACCAAAACTTTGTTTTCCTAATCAAGTAATAATGTTAAGTATCTATAAAGAGAGAGAAAAAAGAAAAACTCACATGGGTTGGAACAAAAATTGGAGAATGCACTTCGATTTTAGGTGTGAAGTCATATGAGATTAGAATACACTGAATAATGAGAGTAACAGATGTGAGAGTTTTTATTTAAACAATGATTCAATAAAATTGTAGTGATATTGGTTTATCAAGGTGGAGTTCTCCACGAAATTGTATTGCTTTTAAAATACCCAGGAGAGAGCACAGCAGTAATATGGAAGCATAAACAATGATAAAATAGATGATAAAGAAGAAAATAGCAAAATAGATATATTTAAAATAAGTTAAAACAGAGTATAGAATATGAAAATAGAAACTAGTAAAATCTTACTTGAAAACAAACTGTTGTCTTTGTTACAAGCTTGAAAATAAAACACTGTCCGAAGAGTTACAAGATTACAAAGTAAAAACTGTCTTTGAAACTAAAAGGTTACAAGATTATATTTGTCTGAAGGGAAGGGTTACAAGATTACAAGAGAGGAAGGATTACAAGAGTCTTTCTAAGGGAGAGAGGGCTATCTTCTTTCTGAGAGCTAGAACCTTAGGGATTTTAGACCTAAAACTTAAACATTTAAACTTGAGAATTGGAACCTGTCTTCTGTCTTCAGAGTTTGTCTATTTATAGATGAAGTGAACCATAGTAAATCTTCAAAAGTAACCTGGGTTAGTGAAAACTGGCATATAAATAGCAGTAGAAAAGATGATAGAGAACTAAAAGCAACTGAAAGACCTATAGTTATAACATATAAAGACAACAAGAAAGACTTTAATGAAAGAAAATACTACAGTCACGTAGTGAAAGTAAGAAATTCTATAGAAAGACAAGAAAATAATAATAGGAAAGATGACATAATAGAAACAATACAAAAGAATCCTAGTGCTATAATACAAAAGAAGAAGCTAAATATAATTGATGAATACAAAGTAGATATAATTGATGGAGACAAAGAAAGAGGAATAGAAAGACAACAAGGCAATAGTACTCTAACCAACTCAAAAGAAACTTGACATAAAGAGTTAGATATAGAAAAAGACAGAAAAAGAAAGAGACATTATGAAGAAAGAGAGAGAATGATAGTCTAGTCAACAAAGGACGGAAAAAGGACAATTCCAAGAAAAATGATAGTTTAAAGGAAAAAATTGATAAAAGACTAAAATCAATTGAAAGAACTATGATATATACCCAAGATAATGGTTTAGCAGAATTAGCTAAAAAGATAGAAATTTTAAATTCACCTTTAGATATAGACAGAAAAAGAGACATAACAGTTTTAAATATTATCGAGTCATCAGATAATGAGAAAAATGACAAACACACTAGAAATACTATTTGTCATAAATGTAAACAATACAAGGAAGTTGCTTAACATATTTTTTTATCTGTCTAATTATCATAGTATGTTTTTCTGTCCATGGAGGAGGATTCTTCTCTAGCCTTTTATACAAGGGTCTGCATATCTTTCTTAATCCTTGAAAGTAATCTGAAATAAAATTTAGGCTGCTAAGAAATCTTTGTAACTGGTTTTTATCTTTTATTTCATCCGGGAATTTATCTGCAAATTTAATAGCTTTGTCAATGGGGCCTAAGGTTCCCTTGTCAATATTATGACCTAAAAATCAGATTTTATCTTTGAACAAACATTTTAGGATTCACAGATCATGAGAGACGAATTAATGTTTTATCTAAGGAATTTGTTTTAGATAAGGAATTACTAAAACATGACTATTTAAAACCTGAAAATACTAATAGGAAAAACCAGTTTTTTGAAGAATACAATGAACAAGAAATTAATAATTTAAGAACTAAATATTATGAAATAGTGACAGACTTGCAGACACACTTTAGTTTCTTTGACTTTTTGGACTATCATAACAAAAAGATAAGTGTGATAGAAAAAACATTGTCATGGACGAAGACAGAAAATCATGAAAAGGTGTACCAAACTTATCCACCCTTTGAATCAATTATATTAAATCAAGTAGTGGAGTCCAAGTGTTGGCTACTCCTATTAAAAGACCTAGTCTAAGTGATGATAATAAGAATCTAGACAGTATAATTCAACAGAATAATTATACTAATATATATCTTAAATCAATTGGTCAAAAGCTACAAGACATAGAAGATAGAATAACACCCCCATCTATTTCCATAAAAATAGAAAATGCGTCTAATACCCCTTTATTTATCCCTCATGAAATACCTTCTCACCTTAGATCACCTTTAAAGAAACCTATGAGAGAGAAAACTGATGATCTACTTAATGAAATAAATAAAAAGTTAGACTTAATGAAACTAGAATCACAAAAAGACATGGACCCACTAAAAAACAAAAATATGACGTTAAATACAATAGGAAGAACTGAGTCTTCAAAGGATGAAGAATCAAAAGACAATCAATTGATAGATTTGACAGATTCATCAGACATAAATAATTTAGAATCACAATTTACATATAAATTACAAATTAATAAATTAACTTTAGCATCTTCATCACAAGATCGTAAAAAAGGAAGAATTGAGGAAATATACCCCAAAAATAATCGGTATCCTAAACCTACTCCTCCTAATTTATAGTTTGAAGAAAGACATACTTTTGTTAATTCATCCTATTCGCCAAATTTGATATATGAATGGAATATTGATGGAATGTCAGAATATGAAATAATAAATCTTTTACATGAAATGACTTTGCTTACTAATGTTTATAAGAATCATGGAAAATCTGACCACCAGATAGCCCATTTAATTGTCACCGGTTTTACTGGCCAATTGAAAGGCTGGTAGGATCACTATTTAAATAATGATGACAGAAATCAAATATTGCCAACTGTTAAAAGAGAAACAGACAGAACTATTATAATGACAAATAGACAGCCTTCATAAGATGCAATCAACACTTTAATTTTTACTATAACTAAACATTTTGTTGGAGATCCTAATCAATATAAAGAAAGAGCTTCAGATGTTTTAATTAATTTAAGATGTCCACAACTTTCAGGCTTTAGATGGTATAAAGATGTTTTTATTTCAAAATTTTAAGTAGAAATGACTGTCAACAATCCTACTGGAAAGAAAAATTTATTGCTGGTCTACTTTATTTCTTTGCTCAAAAAGTTAGACTTGATATAGCCAATAATGATGCAACTATAGACTATCCTAGCTTAACATATGGTGACATAATATCCTAAATCAATAAAACAGGTCTATGGCTGTGTAATGATTTAAGGCTAAAAAATCAAATAGGGAAAGAAAAAAGATATGCTAAAAAGGAGCTATGGTATCAGAGTCATGGATGGTAGATGTATGAGTTTTATTTCTTTGTAATTAATAAGTTACTAGGAACATATATTACTATATAGCCACTACTTGGTCCTTGTTAGCGTTGGTCAACCTCAACACTCATTGGCAAACCATAGTTTCGCATTTGTAAGCCCCTTTTTTGTTAGTCGACAAACAGGCGTTGTTTGGGTGGTCCCGCAATGGAGTTTCCCGAGGTGGTCCCGATAGCAAGGATACCAGTGGTTAGTAATAGTTTTGCCAGTAATTATTAATTGCTTGGAAATAGAATAAATACGTTTATCAGCTCATCATCTATTTGCTTGTTCACACTTAGATTAGGCACACACTAATAAGAAACATGGACTATGATGATATAGATTATGATGAAGGTTATAGCATAAGAGATATAGACAATAATAGGTTAAATGGTAATATGGATTATGAGGATACAGATTCTAACAGTGATACTGATGATTATAACTATAATAATAGCACAAATCATTGGAGTAGCACAAATAATTGGAGTACATTAATAGGAGATAGTTACAATAATAGTTTCTTAGACAGAATTAATAAAAAATTAGAATCTTTAGAAATTGAAGAAAGATCCATAATAAACACTAGAGTAGAAAAGAAAAGTGATAGTTTTTTAGACCTCCTAGAAAAATTGAAAGCTTTAAATTCATAAAGAGAATTTGAACCTCATCATAGATCACCTTTAACAAAGACTGTAAGGTTGAATTTATTCAACCATCTAATTGGCTTTATTCCGTGCCAAATTTGCTTGTAATTCAGCATTTAGTAACCCTGTATTTAGGTGGGTTTGATGTAAGGGTAGTGAGTGAGATAGAGTGAAGATTGCTCAAGAGTGTGCAAGAAAACAGAGACTCGCGGCTGGGACTCGCGGGTTACTCGCGGCTGCAAGCCGCCAGATGCAGCACACGTGCCAAGCATGCTGGAAGGTGAACAGTCATGCCAGCTGGAGCACTACAGGACAAAACAGGACAACTGGCCATACGGTTATCTCGCGACTGGATCTCGCGACTTGGTCAAGCCGCGAGGTCAAGCCGCGAGCCACCCCTGTTTTGTAAAACCTGACGTTTCACATTCCTCTCCCACTCCAGTATAAATACCCCTTTTACCCACGATTGAAAGAGAGCTTCCAGAGAGAATTTTGAGAGAGAAACCCTAAAGAAAAACAAGATTGATTCACCCACAATCTATACCTTAGAGTCTCTCCAAATTCCCCAACTCTCTTCCTCTCCATTGTCAAATCCTTGAGATGCATTATACCAGACCTGGTTCTCACCATCATCATCACTGTGAGACAGTTGTTTGGATTTCTGGGAAGCAGTTAGGAAGGAACCAATCTTCATTGGTTGATGCTATGGTCTAGTAGCGGAATCCGGGAAGCTAGAAAAGAAAAAGGTTCGGCGCAACCTCGTTGGAGCAAGAAGCTTGGAGGGCTTAGGTACATCGGGTAGATTAGGCTTGGAGGGTCTATTGCTGTTCATGTATCCCAACTACATTTTCTAGTGGATTATTGACCGCTTGGAGGGCGGCGGAGAGGTTTTACGCCGAGGGCTTCGGTTTCCTCTTCGATAACACATCGCGTGTTGTCTTTGTGTTTGCATCTTCCTTCCTCTCTATCTTTGCCTTTTTATTATCTGCTGTGGATTTTATTTTGTTATGGCTTAGATAGTTTTTAACCAATTTCATATTATAGCATATGTTAAGTTTCCGCACACTAGTTGTTTGACATATTGCTTGAATTGGTTAAGT
Organism: Quercus tomentella; assembly: GCA_028535165.1. Classification (NCBI taxonomy): domain Eukaryota; kingdom Viridiplantae; phylum Streptophyta; class Magnoliopsida; order Fagales; family Fagaceae; genus Quercus; species Quercus tomentella. The sequence goes on from JAPQVY010000155.1 coordinate 38,087,930, forward strand.
TGTAATTTGAGGGTCTAAACGTTCAAAGGTGTTTTTACACGTTTTTGAACTTTCAAAGACCATGACAGATAATTGGTATAATGAAAGGAATAGTGTAATATAAAACTGGCATATAAATAGTAGTAGAAAAGATGATAGAGAACTAAAAGCAACTGAAAGACCTATAGCTATAGATAAAGACAACAAGAAAGACTTTGATGAAAGAAAAGCCTATAGTCACGTAGTGCAAAATACGATAGAAGTAGAGAAAGAAAGAGATTCTATAGAAATAATGCAAGAGAAAGATGACATAGAAAGACAAGAAAATAATAATAGGAAAGATGGCATAGTAATGGAAACAACAACATGTATAGAAACAATACAAAAGAATCCTAGTGCTATAATACAAAAGAAGAAGCTAGTTATAATTGATGAAGACAAAGAAAAAGAAATGATAGAAAGAATGGAAAGACAACAAGGCAATAGTACTCTTACCAACTCAAAAGAAACTCTACGTAAAGAGATAGATATAGAAAAAGACATAGGAAAAGAAAGAAACATGATAAGGAAAGAGAAAGAGGATGATAGTCTAGTCAATAAAGAAAGGACAAATAATAGTCCTAGGAATAATGATAGTTTAAAAGAAAAAATTAATGAAAGACTAAAATCAATTGAAAGATCCATGATATATACCCAAGGTAATGGTTTAGTAGAATTAGCTAAAAAGATAGAAATTTTAAATTCACGTTTAGATATAGACAGAAAAAGAGATATAACAATTTTAAATAATACTGGGTCATTAGATAATGAGAAAACTGATAGACATATTAGAAATACTATTTGTCATAAATGTAAACAATATGGACATACTAAGAAACAATGTGATAGACATAATAAAATTGTTAAACAAATCAATAAATTAGAATTTGAGAAAGATGTAATAAATGAATTGATGGAATGTTTAACGTTAAATAGAAAGAGATAGACCAAGTAAAGAAAAAGGAAAAACTAAAATCAACCAACCCACTCAAAGTCAATAAAAGAAAAAGGAAACAAAAAGACATAATAATGAAATTGATAGATAATCTACCCAATCACCTAAAAGATAAAAAAGACTATTTACTAAAGTTGAAAGATTCTATAGACATACCTATTGCTTGTATTAAGTGTAGGAAATATGGACACCATGCTACAGAATGTGAAAAAGGAAAAAAGGCTAAGAAAGGAAAAGATAAGAAAGAAAAGACAAAAAAGAAATAAGATGGCGTAGATATAAAACCAGTAACTCTACAAGACTTAATGACAAAAGCAAAAATAGTAAAACAAGAAATTAAAGAAGATAATTCCACAGAGATAAATAAACAAAATATTGTAGAAATAGCAAACTTGAAATATTTTCCTAGACCATTAACAGATTCTCTCATAACAGGTATAATAATGATAGAACCCCTTGATCCTCCTACAGATAAAGAGGTTCCTCTTACAGATAAAGATGTTACAGATATTAATGTTTCAAATAATAATAAAATTGATAGCAATAGACGGAATTCTTTGAGTTTAATTAGGGATACAAAAATTATTTTAATAATTAATAAAGAGTTTTCTTTGACAGAAGTCACATTGACAGACTCAGGTGATGATAACATGAATTGTATACAAGAAAGATTAATACCTTTAAAGTATTATGAAAGATCATCTGAAAGATTAACTCAGATGTTTAATTATAAATTACCTAATGTTCACATATTTAACGATGGAATATGTTTTGAAAATGTTTTTGTTTTAATTAAAGACCTTTCTTCCAAAGTTGTTTTAAGAAATTCCTTTATGGTCTTGATTTACCCCTTTTCAGGATAGGCGAAGAAATTAAAACTAATGTACCTTTTAATTTCATCTTACCCTTGATCCCAAAAGAAATTGATTCCCTTAATAATGTCACTATCTTAAAAGATACTAATAAAGAAAGAATCTATAGAACTGAAAGAAGTTTGTCAACTTTAAAGACAGAAATATCACTTGATGACCAATTGACAGATAATGACATAAAGAAATTTAAACAAGATAAAGAGACAGAGATTTGTTCTTATTCCCCCATTGTTTTTTTGCATAGGCACCGACATATATTCCAAACACCTTGTGAAAAAGAATTTAGTAGAAAAGACATAAAAGATGGAACTATGATTTCTTTTAGTCAATATGAATGGACTGACAGTTTGACAGATGTACCAAACAAAATTATAATAAATAACATACTTACACCCTTTATAGTATCCTTAAATGCTCATATAACAGATGTTTTATTAAAAGCAGTTTTAATAAAAGAAGCCTTGACAAGTACCCCTTTACTAATCATTAAAGAAAATATTAATTGTGGAAATTACTTGAATAATGACAGATTTAATTTCTTGACAAAAAGAGTTAATTATGAGTCCTTGACAGATTTTCCTATTATAATCATTGATGAAAGACTTTATGGAGAAGCTTTATTCTCGTAGAATGAGATATATAGTAATACATACATGGATAGAATCATGGCAGATTTTGAAATTTTTTTGAATTCCACTCACTCTGACAGACTTCATCATGACTACTTTAATACCACTACTACTCAGCAAGAGCACAAAGGTGCACACGAAAAAGTTTGTTTTATTATATATACTTTAAACTTTAAAAATGATTTTCTTTTAAAGCATTTTAAAGAAATTTCACAAAAAGACATTGGTGAAAGGATTTTAAAAATGAATTTGAAAGAAGCTTTGCATGAAAATGTTTATTTTCAAAATAATATTTCAAGACAATCTTTTTCCCAAAACCCAATTGCAGACTACTAGGAGTAAAAGGAACCTATCCCAAGCTTCCATATAGTCATAATAATTATAAAACTGAGGTTCAAAGAGTTGAGAAAAGTTCCTAGTGATCCAAGGCTGTGCTTTCCACTGGGAAGGGTTGAGAATTTGTTTTATGACGACTTTAGAGTAGCCAACTCTGTTTGGGTCTTGGGAACAAGGCATATGTGTTACCAAAATTGAATCTGTATCAACTAAAATAAACTCATAAAATGTTTGGGCCTTTAATGTTTCTATCTTAGGGTGTTCCTATCCTGGGGGTATGAGCTGTTTGACTAGGGAGAGGGTATCTGTTATGTGCTGATATTTTGGTTTAATCCATAGAATAAAATTCCAAGAATCTTTTGGGAGTTCAATACTGTGGTCTTCTTTTGGGGCTTGGGCTTCTTGAGAGGTAGAGGGTCTGTACTTTGAATGGTTAGAGGGAGAGGCTAAAGGGGGAAAAGAGGATGCAATTATGTTAAATGATGTTTTTAAGGGAGGAGTTGAGGACAAGGCATATGATTGTTTGGTTGTTGGAGTGGGGCTTGGGGAGAGTGGTTGGAAGGGGTTCAGGCTACAAGTTAATGGGGGGCTTTTCTTGGGGTCTATTCAAAGAGAAAGTAGGTGAGTTGAAAGAGGGACAAGAGAGAAATCTGCTAGGGGGAGGAGGAATCGATGGAGCAGCATAAGACTGTCTGGTTCTGGGTTTTGGGGATTTGTTCTTATCTACAGGGGAACTCATCTTCCCAATAGAAATTTGTCATCTTCATCATCCGAAATTTCCATATATTACTATATAGCCACTACTTGCTCCTTGTTAGCGCTGGTCAGCCTCAAGACTCGTTGGCAAACCATAGTTTCGCGTTGGTCAGCTCGTTTTTGTTAGCCAACAAACAAGCGTTGTTTGGGTGGTCTTGCAATGGCTTTTCCTGAGGAGGTGGTCTCGATAGCAAGGATACCAGTGGTTAGTAATAGTTCTACCAGTAATTATTAATTGCTTGGAAATAGAACAAATACGTTTATTAGCTCATCATCTGTTTGCTTGTTCACACTTTGGCTAGGCACACACTAATTTGAAACATGGACTATGATGATATAGATTATGATGAAGGTTATAGCATAAGAGATATAGACAATGATTGGTTCAATAGTAATATGGATTATGAAACAGATTCTGATTCTGACAGTGATATGAATGATTATAATTATAACTATAATAATAGCACAAATAATTGGAGTACATTAACAGGAGATAAAATCAACCGACAGACAGATAGTTACAATAATAGTTTCTTAGACAGAATTAATAAAAAAATTAGAATCTTTAAAAACTGAGGAAAGATCCATAATGGACACTAGAGTAGAAAAGAAAAGTGATAGTTTTTTGGACCTCCTAGAAAAATTGAAAGGTTTAAATTCAGAAAGAGAATTTGAACCTCATCATAGATCACCTTTAACAAAAACCATGATAGATAATTGGCATAATGAAAAGAATAGTGTGATAGAAAACTAGCATATAAATAGCAGTAGAAAAGATGATAAACTAAAAGCAACTAAAAGACCTATAGTTGTAACATATAAAGACAACAAGAAAGACTTTGATGAGAGAAAAGACTATAGTCATGTAGTGAAAGTAAGAAGTTCTATAGAAAAACAAGAAAATAATAATAGGAAAGATGACATAATAGAAACAATACAAAAGAATCCTAGTGCTATAATACAAAAGAAGAAGCTAAATATAATTGATGAAGACAAGCTAAATATAATTGATGAAGACAAGCTAAATATAATTGATGAAGACAAAGTAGATATAATTGATGGAGACAAAGAAAGAGGAATAGAAAGACAACATGGCAATAGTACTCTCACCAACTCAAAAGAAACTCTACGTAAAGAGTTAGATATAGAAAAAGACATAGAAAGAGAAAGACTAAAATCAATTGAAAGAACTATGATATATACCCAAGATAATAGTTTAGCAGAATTAGCTAAAAAGATAGAAACTTTAAATTCACCTTTAGATATAGACAGAAGAAGAGACATAACAGTTTTAAATACTACTGAGTCATCAAATAATGAGAAAAATGACAGACACACTAGAAATACTATTTGTCATAAATGTAAACAATATGGACATACTAAGAAACAATGTGATAGACATAATAAAATTGTTAAACAAATCAGTAAATTAGGATTTGAGAAAAATGTAATAAATGAATTAATGGAAATGTTTGACGTTAAACAAAAAGAGATAGACCAAGTAAAGAAAAAGGAAGAACTAAAATCAACCAACCCACTTAAAGTCAATAAAAGAAAAAGGAAACAAAAAGATATAATAATGAAATTGATAGAAAATCTACCCAATCACCTAAAAGATAAAAAAGACTATTTACTAAAATTAAAGAAGCTATAGACATACCTATTGCTTGTATTAAGTTTAAGAAATATGGACACCATGCCACGGAATGTGAAAAAGGAGAAAAAGTTAAGAAAGGAAAAGATAAGAAAGAAAAGACAAAAAAGAAATAAGATAGCATAGATATAAAATCAATAACTCTACAAGACTTAATGACAGAAGCAAAAATAGTAAAACAAGAAATTAAAGAAATTAAAGAAGATATGAAAGTTCAAATAGTGTATAAAACACCCTTAAACGTTTAGACCCCCAATTACAAAATAACCAATTCAAGCTTTATGACAAACAACTAGTGTGCGGAAAATGAACACAAGCTATAAACAGAATTGGTAAACAATCTAAACCAAATAATATCACATCCACAGCAGAAATTAAATGGCAAAGATTAAGGGAAGAGAGATGCAAACACAAGGACAACACACGATGTGTTATCGAAGAGGAAACTGAAGCCCTCGATGTAAAACCTCTCCACCGGCCTCCAAGCGGTCAATAATCCACTAGAAAATGTAGTTGGGATACATGAACAGCAATAGACCCTCCAAGCCTAATCTACCCGATGTACCTAAGCCCTCCAAGCTTCTTACTCCAACGAGGTTGCGCCGAACCTTTTTCTTTTCTAGCTTACCGGATTCTGCTATAATCCATAGCATCCGCCATCCTTGGCATCTTCCAATGCTTCCCAAAGCTCCAAAAACACTCAACACTCTAAATGGGTGTGGGTAGTGTTTGGATAGAAATCTCCTCTTAATAGGTATGACAATGAGAGAGGGAATGAGAAGAGACTACAATGATTTCTTTCTAAGAATGAGTAGCTCTCTCTAATTGGGTGGGTGTTTTGAAGAAACCTCTCTTAGGGTTTTTCTTTCTGAATGGCCACACATATTTTGTGGGAATGATGGGTATTTATACCGGTGTGAAAATAGAATGCGAAGAGTCAATTTTTCCAAAACAGGGCTGGCTGGCGACTTGACCTCGCGACTTGACTGAGTCGCGAGTTCAAGCCGCGAGCTAACTGAATGGCCAGTCTGGATTTTTGTCCTGTAGTGCTCTAGCTGGCATGACTGTTCAGCTCCCCTGCATGCTCTGCGCATGTGCAACTTTTGGCGGCTTGCAAGCCGCGAGCCTCCCGCGAGATCCAGCCGCGAGTCCCTGCTTCACTGCACAGTCTTGAGCATTTCTTCACACTCTCTCACACACTACCCTTACATGATTCCCACCTAAATACAGGGTTTCTAAGTGCTGTATTACAAGCAAATTTGTCATGGAATAAAGCCAACACATGGTTGATTAAATTCAACCTTACAAGATAATTCCACAAACATAGATGAACAAAATATTGCAGAAATAATAAATTTATAAGAATTTTCTAATCCCATGATAGACCCCCTTTCATTAGAAAAAGATGCTCACAATAGACAAAATTTCTTGAGTTTAATTGACAAAGTAATTTTTCAAAAATGGCATACAGAATTCACATTAGTAATTAATAAAGAGTTTTCTTTGGCAGAAATTGCTTTAATAGACTTAGGTGCTGACATGAATTGTATACAAGAAGGATTAATACCTTTAAAATATTATGAAAAATCATTTGAAAGATTAACTCAGGCTAATGGAGAAAAGCTTATAATTAATTACAAAATACCTAATGTTCATATATGTAACGATGGAGTATGTTTTGAAACTGATTTTGTTTTAATAAAAGACCTTTCTTCTAAAATTTTTTTAGGAAATCCCTTTATGGCCTTACTTTATCCGTTCGTAACAGCAACCGAAGGAATTAAATCTAATGTGTTAGGAAAAGACATACTTTTTAAATTCATTTTACCACATATCCCGAAAGAAATCTATTCACTAGATAATATTTCCATAATAAAAGAAATTGATAAAGAAAAGATTTACAGGAAAAACGGACATTTGTTATCCTTAAAGTCAGAAATAATATATGAAAGAATTGCTAATCAATTGACAGGTCCCATATTAAATCATAAAATAAAAAGCATTCAGACAACAGATTGAGATAGAAATTTGTTCTAATCTCCCTACTGCTTTTTGGCATAGGCACCGACATATAGTACAATTACCTTATGAAAAGACTTTAATGAAAGACTGATACATACTAAGGCTAGACCAATACAAATGAATAATGAATTATTAGAACACTGTAAAAAAGAAATTGAAGATCTTTTAAATAAAGGTTTAATCAGAAAAAGCAAGTCTCCTTGGAGCTATGTTGCTTTTTATGTTAATAAACAGGCAGAACTAGAACGAGGAGTTCCAAGATTAGTTATAAAGTATAAATCTTTAAATAAAGCATTACAATGGATAAGATATCATGTTCCCAATAAGAAAGATCTACTTGATAGACTTCATGAAGCAACTATATTTTCTAAATTTGATATGAAAAGTGGATTTTAGCAAATACAAATAGATGAGAAAGACAGATATAAAATTGCCTTTACAGTTCCTTTTGGTCATTATGAGTGGAATGTCATTCCTTTTGGTTTAAAAAATGGACCTAGTGAATTTCAAAACATAATGAATGATATATTTACACCTTTTACAGACTTTTCAATTGTTTATATAAATGATGTTTTAATTTTTTCTAAAACAATTGATGACCATTAGAAACATTTAGATATATTTGTTAAAGTAATTAAGCATAATGGATTAGTTGTATCAGCCACTAAGATAAATTTGTTTAAAGATAAAATCCGATTTTTAGGTCATAATATTTACAAGGGAACCTTAAGCCCCATTGACAGAGCTATTCAATTTGTAGATAAATTCCCAAATGAAATAAAAGATAAAAACCAGCTACAAAGGTTTCTTGGCAGCCTAAATTATGTTTCAGATTACTTTCAAGGATTAAGAAAGATATGCAAACCTTTGTATAAAAGGCTAGAGAAGAATCCTCATCCATGGACAAAAAAACATACTATGATAATCAGACAGATAAAAAAATATGTTAAGCAACTTCCTTGAATTGTTATTCCTTCCCCCAATACTTTTAAAATTGTTGAGACAGGTGCTTCTGACATAGGTTATGGTGGAATTCTAAAGCAGGTAGCAAAAAATGATACCAAAGAATAGATTGTTAGATTCCATTCTGGCTCTTGGTCAGCTACCCAGTAGAATTACAGCACTATTAAGAAAGAAATTTTATCTATTATATTATGTTTTTCAAAATTTCAAAATGATCTTTTTAATCAAAAGTTTTTAATTAGAGTTGATTGTAAAAGTGCTAAAGAAGTTTTACAAAAAGATGTTCAAAATCTTGTTTCCAAACAGAGTTTTGCTAGATGGCAGGCTATTTTAAGTGTTTTTGACTTTGATATTGAATATATTAAAGGAGAAACTAATTCAATTCCTTATTTCCTAACCTGTGAATTTCTACAGGGAAGATGAGCTCCCCTGCAGATAAGGAAAAATCCCCAAAACCCAGAACCAGACAGTCTTATACTGCTCCACCGATTCCTCCTCCCCCTAGCAGATTTCTCTCTTGTCCCTCTTTCAACTCACCCACTTTCTCTTCAAACAGACCCCAAGAAAGACCCCTATTAACTTGTAGCCCGAACCCTTTCCAACCACTCTCCCCAAGCCTCACTCCAACAACTAAACAATCATATGCCTTACCTTCAACTCCCTCAACTCCTCCCCTAAAGAAAGCATTTAACATAGTTGCATCCTCTTTTCCCCCTTTAGCCTCTCCCTCCAACCAACCAAAGTACAGATTTTCTACCTCTCAGGAAGCCCAAACCCTAAAAGAAGATCATAGTATTGAACTCCCAAAAGATTCCTAGAATTTTATTTTATGGATTGAACCAGAATACCAACACATAACAGACACCCTCTCCCTAGTCAGTCAGCTCATACCCCCAGGATGGGAAAACCCTAAGACAGAAACATTAAAGACCCAGACATTTTATAAGTTTATTTTAGTAGATACAAACTCAATTCTGGTAACACATATGCCTTGTTCCTAAGGCCCAAATAGAGTTGGCTACTCTAAAGTCGTCATAAAACAGATTCTCACCCCCTCTTAGTGGAAAGCACAACCCTGGATCACTAGGAACTTTTCCCAAACCTTTGAACCTCAGTTTTATAATTATTATGACTATATGGAAGCTTGGGATAGGTTCCTTTTACTCCAAAAAAATATTTACAGACATACTTGGTTTTTCCGATTTGATATGTATAGAAAGAAAGACATGACGATATCAAGATGGTTCATTGACTGGTGGAATTCCTATGGTCCTAAAGTTATGATTCTCCCTCCTGATCTCCTAAAAGCCTATGAGACTTTCAAGAAAGAACCAAACATACAACACCTTAAAGATTTCCCACATCTTTTGCAATTCTTTTACAAGTTTCCAAATCTCCCACAGATCATTAGATGGGAATACAAGATAGAAAAGCATCCCCAGTATCCTTTTCCCATGCTCACCAGAAAGTTTAAATTAAATTGGTGGAATAAGTTTAATTTTAATCATATTTGTCAAGAATTACTGAAAATGACCTCTTCTTCCCAGATAGAAAATTCTAATTTCCTTCTAGAAAAGAGTCAAGTTTAGTGCCAGCTTGCCTCCTTCTCAAAGAGAAGACAGCTTAAAAAGCAACTGCTTGAAGCTGCATCACAAATTTCGGATGATGAAGATGATACAATAATGAAATCCTCCTCTCCAAATTACAGGACTCACCCATAAGCATTTCAAGATTCTCAAGATCCCTATGACATATGACAGACAAAACAGAACTTAGACAGATCTTTCAAAGAGTATTATGACAGATTACTATTTACAAGCACATGACAGATAATCTAGACAAATCCAAAAAAATCAGACAGACATTCGTGACAGAACACTATTCACCTACACGCTTCAGGTAGACCATCCAAATAGATCTAGAAAAGATAGACAAATATTCCTGACAGAACACTATTCACCTGCATGCGTCTGATAGACTCCTAGACAGATTTATCAAAAGCTACTTTATAATATTCTACAAGTTTCCACAAGTTTCCACCGACAGATTAACTTGAGTTAACTAACTTAGGTTACTTTTGAAGACTTACCATGGTTCATTTCATCTATAAAAGGTTAGACTTTGAAGATAGAAGATAGGTTCAAGTTCTAGGTTCAATTCTCAAGTTTAGAATTAAGGTCCAAACTCTAGAAAAAAGATAGCTCTCTCCCTCTCCCTCAGAAAGATTTTTGTAATCCTTCCTCTCTTATAATCCTGTAAACCTTCCCTTTAAACAGAATCTTGTAACCTTTTAGTTTATAAGACAGTTTTTACTTTGTAATCTTGTAACTTTTCAGACAGTGTTTTATTTTCAAGCTTGTAACAAAGACCACAGTTTGTTTTCAAGTTTTATTAAAGACAGAAGTTTTTATTCAAGTAAGATTTTACTTATTTCAGTTTTCATATTCTATACTCTGTTTTAACTTATTTTGAATATATCTATTTTGCTATTTTCTTCTTTATCATCTATTTTATCATTGTTTATGCTTCCATATTACTGCTATGCTCTCCCCTGAGTATGTTATGGTATCAATATTCACGACAGATCACTATTCATTGGCGACAAATCACTATTCACCAGCATGCGTGAATAGCTTCCAGATAGATCCAAGATAGTCCAAACAGATATAGATAGATGTTCATAGGTCACTACTGTTCACTAGCATGCGTGAAAAAAGACCTGATAGATTCCCAGACAGACTACTGCTTATCAATAGTAATATTCTACAAGTTTCCACCGACAGATTAACTTGAGTTAACTTTACTAACTCAAGTTACTTTTGAAGACTTACTATGGTTCACTTCGCCTATAAATAGACAAACTCTAAAGACAGAAGATAGGTTAAATTTTAGGTTCCAATTCTCAAGTTTAAAGGTTCAAGTTCTAGGTCCAAAATCCCTAAGTTTCTAGCTCTCAGAAAGAGGATAGCCTTCTCTCCCTTAGAAAGACTCTTGTAATCTTGTTATCCTTCCCTTTAGACAAATATAATCTTGTAACCTTTTAGTTTCAAAGACAGTTTTTACTTTGTAATCTTATAACTCTTTAGACAGTGTTTTATTTTCAAGCTTGTGACAAAGACAGCAGTTTGTTTTCAAGTTTATCAAAGACAGAAGTTTTTATTCAAGCAAGATTTTACTAGATTTTGTTTTCATATTCCATACTCCGTTTTAACTTATTTTGAATATATCTATTTTGCTATTCTCTTCTTTATCATCTATTTTATCATTGTTTATGCTTCCATATTACTGCTGTGCTCTCTCCTGTGTATGTTATGGTATCAAAGCCATGGATGGTAGATGTATGAGTTTTATTTCTTTGCAATTAATAAGTTACTAGGAACATATATTACTATATAGCCACTACTTGCTCCTTGTTAGCGTTGGTTAGCCTCAAGACTCATTGGCAAACCATAGTTTCGCGTTGGTCAACTCGTTTTTTGTTAGCCGATGGACAAGCGTTGTTTGAGTGGTCTCACAATGGAGTTTCTCAAGGAGGGTGGTCTCAATAGCAAGGATACCAGTGGTTAGTAATAGTTCCGTTAGTAATTATTAATTACTTGGAAATAGAATACATACATTTATCAGCTCATCATCTGTTTGCTTGTTCACACTTAGGCTAGGCACACACTAATAAGATATATGGATTATGATGAAGGTTATAGCATAAGAGATATAGACAATGATTGGTTAAATAGTAATATGGATTATGAAACAGATTCTGATTCTGACAGTGATATGGATGATTATAATTATAACTATAATAATAGCACAAATAATTGGAGTACATTAACAGGAGATAAAATCAACTGACAGACTGATAGTTACAATAGTAGTTTCTTAGATAGAATTAATAAAAAATTAGAATCTTTAGAAACTGAAGAAAGATCCATAATAAACACTAGAGTAGAAAAGAAAAGTGATAGTTTTTTGGACCTCCTAGAAAAATTGAAAGTTTTAAATTCAGAAAGAGAATTTGAACCTCATCATAGATCACCTTTAACAAAGACCATGACAGATAATTGGCATAATGAAAGAAATAGTGTAATAGAAAACTGGCATATAAATAGTAGTAGAAAAGATGATAGAGAACTAAAAGCAACTGAAAGACCTATAGCTATAGATAAAGACAACAAGAAAGACTTTGATGAAAGAAAAGGCTATAGTCACGTAGTGCAAAAGACAATAGAAGTAGAGAAAGAAAGAAATTCTATAGAAATAATACAAAAGAAGAAGCTAGATATAATTAATAAAGACAAAGAAAAAGGTATGGAAATACAACAAGGTAATCGTACTCTAACCAATTCAAAAGAAACTCTACGTAAAGAGATAGATATAGGAAAAGACATAGAAAAATAAAGAAACATGATAAGGAAAGAGAAAGAAAATGATAGTCTAGTCAACAATGATAATGTTAGGACATATGTGATTTGACGTTAGGAACATATGTCAATTTAGAATTGGCTAATCATTTGAGAAAAATGCCCATTACTTATAATTGGGTAAGATCTATGATGTGTTTAATACTTCAAGGAACAAGGTTTCAAGTTCAAGTATTAAAGCCATGTAAGTCTGTCCAAGAAACAAGTGAAAAAGTGCTGGATTTGAAAGCTCGACAGCTAGCATTTATCGAGGTTTAAAAAGCTACTAAAGCCCGAAACTCAACAGCTAGCTCGATAGATACCCTATCTGTCGAGGTTTATGTAATTCAGTTTTTTAAAGCTGATTTCACTCCAATACGTGAGTATGTGTTTAGGCTTTCTTTTCTCACAACCCTAAACATATATAAGGATTATTTAAAGGGCCGTAAAAGGTTGCGCAAGTGTGAAGCAAAGTTGTGTTATGCAAATTGTGACCAGAGACAGAATTTGCCCTAGTTCAACTTTCTCTTGAAGAAGCTGCTGTGTTTGTACACCTTAGAGTTTTGTGACCAAGGACCTTGGTGATCTTCATTGTGTGATGAACTGAAGAACTTTGTAGCCAACATCTTTCTCAAGTTGGTGATTAAGTTGTGTACTGGGATCCGCACATCTATTGGTTAGTCACATACTGAGAGCCGTGCATTGAAAATGAGAGATTGTCACTACAAAACAAGTCCAATTGAGTATTGGGGTAAGGGTTCAACTATAGATTGGTATAAGATATTGGGATTCCTTTACTTGTAACCGCTTGTTTTGATAATAGTGGATTCTTGGGAGTGGTGACCTTAAAATCACCCGATGGGGTTTTTGCCGTGTAAGTTTTCCCCATTTGTAAACAAATCACTATGTCAATTTAATTTCCGTTGCACTTTAGTTAATTGGTGATTTGTTTGTGCTACCACGCATTTTGCATGTAAAATGAATTAATTAATTAACTTGGCTAAATCAATTGGTTAATTTATCACAATGGGTCAATACATTCTTGGTCTATCAGATAGGATAAATAATAGTCCTAGGAATAATGATAGTTTAAAAGAGAAAATTGATGAAAGATTAAAGTCAATTGAAAGATCCATGATATATACCCAAGATAATGGTTTAGCAGAATTAGCTAAAAAGATAGAAATTTTAAATTCACCTTTAGATATAGACAGAAAAAGAGACATAACAGTTTTAAATAATACTAAGTTATCAGATAATGAGAAAACTGATAGACATATTAGAAATACTATTTGTCATAAATGTAAAGAATATGGACTTACTAAGAAACAATGTGACAGACATAATAAAATTGTTAAACAAATTAGTAAATTAGAGTTTGAGAAAGATGTAATCAATGGATTAATGGAAATGCTTGACGTTAAACAGAAAGAGATAGACCAAGTAAAGAAAAAGGAAGAACTAAAATCAACCAATCCACTCAAAGTCAATAAAAGAAAAAGGAAACAAAAAGACATAATAATGAAATTGATAGTTAACTTACCTAATCATTTAAAAGACAAAAAAGAATATTTAATAAAATGGAAAGATTCTATAGACATACCTATTGCTTGTATTAAATGTAGGAAATATGGACACCATGCTACGGAACGTGGAAAAGGAGAAAAAGCTAAAAAAGGAAAAGATAAGAAAGAAATGACAAAAAGGAAACAAGATGGTGTAGATATAAAATCAATAACTCTAAAAGACTTAATGACAGAAGCAAAAATAATAAAACAAGAAATTAAAGAAGATAATTCCACAGACATAGATGAACAAAATATTGTAGAAATAGTAAGCTTGAAATATTTTCTTAGACCATTAACAGATTCTCCTATAATAGGCATTATAATGACGGAACCCCCTGATCCTCCTACAGATAAAAAGGTTACAGATATTAATGTTTCAAATAATAATAAAATTGATAGCAATAGACAGAATTCTTTGAGTTTAACTGACAGAATTATTTTTCAAAATAGGGATACAAAAATTAATTTAATTAATATAGAGTTTTCTTTGACATAAATTGCTTTAATAGACTCAGGTGCTGACATGAATTGTATACAAGAAAGATTAATAACTTTAAAGTATTATGAAAGATCATCTGAAAGACTAACTCAAATATTTAATTATAAATTACCTAATGTTCACATATTTAACGATGGAATATGTTTTGAAACTGTTAAAGACTTTTCTTCCAAAGTTGTTTTAAGAAATCCCTTTATGGTCTTGATTTACCCCTTTTTTAGGACAAACAAAGGAATTAAAACTAATGTACCTTTTAATTTCATCTTACCCTTGATCCCAAAAGAAATTGATTCCCTCAATAATGTCACTATCTTAAAAGATACTACTAAAGAAAGAATCTATAGAACTGAAAGAAGTTTGTCATCTTTTAAGATAGAAATATCACTTGATGACCAATTGATAGATAATGACATAAAGAAATTTAAACAGGATAAAGAGACAGAGATTTGTTCTTATTCCCCCATTGTTTTTTTTGCATAGGCATTGACATATAGTCCAAACACCTTGTGAAAAAGATTTTAGTAGAAAAGACATAAAAGATGGAACTATGCTTAGTCAATATGAATGGACTAATAGTTTGACAGATGCACCAAACAAAATTATAATAAATAACATATTTACACCCTTTATAGTATACTTAAATGCTCATATAACAGATGTTTTATTAAAAGCAGTTTTAATAAAAGAAGCTTTGACAAGTATCCCTTTACTAATCATTAAAGAAAACATTAATTGTGGTAATTTCTTGGATAAAGACAAATTTAATTTCTTGACAAAAGGAGTTAATTATGAGTCCTTGACAGATTTTCCTATTATAATCATTGATAAAAGACTTTATGGAGAAGCTTTATTCTCGCAGAATGAGATATATAGTAATACATACATGGATAGGATCATGGTAGATTTTGAAATTTTTTTGAATTCTACTCACTCTAACAGACTTCATCATGACTACTCTAATACCACTACTACTCAGCAAGAGCATAAAGGTGCACAGGGAAAAGTTTTTTTATTATATATACTTTAAATTTTAAAAATGATTTTCTTATAAAGCATTTTAAAGAAATTTCACAGAAAGACATTGGTAAAAGAATTTTAAAAATGATGAATTTGAAAGCTTTGCATGAAAATATTTATTTTCAAAATAATATTTCAAGACATAATCTTTTTCCCAAAACCCAATTGCAGATTACTATGAGTAAATGAACCTCCCAAGCAGACATAAAAGGAAAGGGCAAGGCACCAGCGGTGCAACCCAAACAATTCCGAAAGTCTTCAGTGAAGATTTCGGATAAGCATGAAGGCATCTCAATAGAGACAATATCCCTTCAGGATGTGTTACTAGCAGAGGCAATGTATTCATGTGGTGGAAAAAGTGAAATTCTGCAAGAAGTGCTCCGCACCAATCTCATTTTTCAGGATGGAGAATTTACAAACCTCCCTTTTCATATTAAATTACTTCTTGATAATCTTCAAGCAACCTTCACCCTCAGACAGAAACCTTTATTCCAAAAGACCCTTAAGGCTTTGGAATTACATCTTGTTAGCACCAGTGCATTTATTGAAGCACTTGGTTGTCAACTCCCTGGCAAGGAGGATGGAGATTCAAGCTCCACAAAGACAGAATCACAATCTCTAAAAAGCTATCTTATGGGAACGAGCTTTTCAAAGCTCCACCCTAAGATTCAACAAAAAAAGAGACTTGCCATTAGAATCTTACCCCCTGAAATCCAACAGAATATACTAACTCATAAAGCCATAACAAGTTCTTATGACAGATGGATGTATCTTTTTAAAGTTTTAGTCTCTACAGCATTTATCAAAATAGAAGACATGACAAACGACATATAGCTATCTCATAAAGTACATGGTATGAATGTTTTGGAGAAACAGACAGAGTTTATGAAGGAACCTTTGACAGATACAATCCCTATCCGGGATTACTTATCAACACGGAGATAGAAGATCCAGTAATTTGTGATCCTTTATGGTTATCTGAAATGCTAGAAGCAGGGTTTATTAGCAAATTAATCATAATTTCTGGAATTCAGATTAGTTTATTTCCAATTGTCATCCAAGAAGTAGCCGCACAGATTGGAGGACTTAATTATATGAAGATCACCATCTAGAGCACTCTTCCAGCTTGGGACATTAGCTATTATATGGAAGCTCGGCTAGCACACATTTTGGTCCTTATTCATGATTGGGGTTGTATCCCTTAATACAACTGGTATATAGGAGATACTTATTTATCACTTGATGATCCAGATGCTCTGGCTCAAGAATGGTCTAATTTCATGAGTAACAAGATTTATGAAGTACAGAAAGAATTAGACAGAGGCTTCCACTTATATGGCTACACCAATAGGATAGCTGTGTATGGTCCAAGACCTTCAGCAAGAAGGCTTATTGGAGAAAGAAAGATTGTTAAGGATCCTAGACTAATGACAACAAAGCATCATGTTCCTATTTATCTTCCTATTTCATACTGCGTTTTATATAGTTATTATGGAGTAATTCATGAGCATGAGCAGTATGAGGATAACTCTGATCCACTAGATTATGATAACTACGTGGATACAGATTGATAGACAGACAGATATGCTCTCCCGAACAGACAACGGCGACAGATTACTATTCACGGGTGATAAATCACTATTCACGACTAATAGACACAATAATAGATTTTAGATATGATTAATAAAAAATTAGAATCTTTAGAAAATATTGAAAGATCCATTACAGTAGAAAGAAAAAATGAAAGTTTTTTGGACCTCCTAGAAAAATTGAAAGCTTTAAATTCAGAAAGAGAATTTGAACCTCATCATAGATCACCTTTAACAAAGACCATGAAAAATAATTGGCATAATGAAAGGAATAGTGTAATAGAAAATTGGCATATAAATAGCAGTAGAAAAGATGATAAAGAACTAAAAGCAACTAAAAGACCTATAACTATAGCCTATAAATACAACAAGAAAAGACTATAGTCACGTAGTGCAAAAAATGATAGAAGTAGAGAAAGAAAGAAATTCTATAGAAATAATACAAAAGAAGAAGCTAGATATAATTGATGAAGACAAAGATAAAGGAATAGAAAGACAACAAGGCAATAGTACTCTAACCAACTCAAAAGAAACTCTACGTAAGATATTAGACATAGAAAAAGACAAAAAAAGAAAGAGACATGATAAGGAAAGAGAAAAAGAATGATAGTCTAGTCAACAAAGGATGGAAAAAGGATAGTTCCAAGAAAAATCATATCATATCATATATAATAAAAGTTAGGCTTAGACATCGTGGTTGCGCCACATGGCTTCACCAAATTGCAGAAATTTTATTAAATTTTTAGATTTTTAAAGAACTAAAAAGGAATAGTATACTACCAAGACTCTAATTCATTCTTATCATTAAATAAATTTAGATTAACATTATTTTTTTATTTGTTAGGATATATTTCTTAAATTAAGGGATAATATTTAACATACAAAAATTTAATTTAGATAATATATATCATCTAATTAACATTATTTTTTTATTTGTTAGGATATATTTCTTAAATTAAGGGATAATATTTAACATACAAAAATTTAATTTAGATAATCTTTATCATCTAAATTTTCAAAATTTTAATTCTACTCTAATTAAAAGTCTATTTTAAAAAGTTTCTAAATTTAAATCTCATCCCACGTTTTTGTTGTTTCTATTTTCCTCAAGTTGCAACTTAAATTTTATTAATTATTATTATTATTAAATTAATATTATTTTACCAGAATATCAAGTTACAAAACTTGATTATTGAGGGATAAGCAAAATTCAAATTCTTCAAGAGGTGATTAATATAAATCTATCCCAAGAAATAGTATATATCTCCATTAATTTGATAATCTTTATCTATGCCAAAAAAACAATATATATCTCCATTAATTTGATAATTTCTACGTTGATGACATTTAAAAAAAAAAAAAAAAAAATCTATCAGAATAAGAAGTCTGAGAAACAGCCTCTAAAGGAACACAAAAGGTTCGACTTGAAGAAGCTTTCATACGAGGAAAGGAAGGCCAAATTGATTGAGAGATTGGATGCTTTTAACTCCGTAGCCGATGATGATGAGGATGATGAGTGAAAGTAGTGTTGGATTCAGTGCTTAATATTTGTTGATTATCTGTGATACTTTTTTTTTTTTTGGTCAGCGCAACTAAGAACCTAGCTGTGTTTTTATTTTTGTTAAATTTTTCATTTTCACAGGTTGTCTTTCATCATCTAGATGTTTAACTAGATATGAATTTTTGCATCATTTATATATATATATATATATATATATATATATATCAACCACGTTCTCTTACTCTCTTTTTTTATTTTTATTTTTTATTAGCATTACATTGATTCTTCATCTCAAAGATGAGGCTTTCATTGCTACTATGGATAGGTACATATCTCATGCAAGCATATACGAACTTAAATTGCCTTTCAATATTTTGAATGCTTTATTATTTTGCTAGATGTGATTAGGCTCAAAGGTATATGCTTCATTATTTTTCTAGATCATTTAAATACACTAAAAACTAAGTTAATAGGATTTATTTTATATAATTTATGAAACAAAATGAAATAAATTTTGTCAAATATGGTTTATTCATGTTGTTCCCTTTTTACTTTTTATTCTTATTTTGAATATCAGCATTTATTTATGTAAAGTGTGCATAGAGTTATGTATCCGTTTGCAACATTAATTAATTTTTTTTGCTAATTATTAGTATAATTTTCTATTCCCAAAAAATTCTTCATTAATCTTTTTATATTTTTGGTTTTAAATTGCAAAATTTTGGACCATCATTATCAAATAGGTTTTTTTTTTCCTTGTGACTATGGAACTTATTTGACTAAAGTATTAAAATCAAAGTGGAAATGATAGCTCTTTATAGAAAAAAATTTATTTTAAAGCCTGATATTAAATGGTCATAGACTCATGTGCAATTTTACAATCTATATGGTTCAATATATATATATATATATATATATATTTTTTTTTAACTCGGTTAAATTTTTTTCTTGATTTTGTTTTCCAGGTTTGCCATAAAAAGATTCCAAGCATCCTAAGAAAGGTGTGTAATCTATATGTAGAGCTCTGCAATTTTTTTTTTTCATTTACATGTAGTGTCTCTCTTACAATTCAAACTATTCATTTTCTTTTTTCGTTTCTCAAATAAATTTGTTATTATATGAATTTATGAATAAAATCGTGCAACATACAGGAAGCAAAAATTATGATAGGCTCTATAATTAGAACAAATTAAAGGTTATTATTCTTCGAATAGTTCTATCTCTTAAAAGTGGCCAATTTCTATAATACTATGTCTAAAGATTTTAATAAAGAACAATGACAAAGAAGAACAAGGATACTCTAAAAACATAGTGTACAAATAAGTATTCACAGATTTTCCAAAGGAAAAAAAATACTTCTAACATTTTTTAATCATTGATATTATTTTTAACAATACTTCAAGTCACTAACAAATTAATACTTATTTTGTTATAATAATTATTAAAATATATAATTATTTATACATATATTTTATAAGTTTTTTCATAAAACCGTGCAATGCACGGGCCTATAACTAGCATTATATAATAAAAGTTGGGCTTAGAAGCCGTGATTGCGTCATGTGGCTTCACCAAATTGCAAAAATTTTGTTAGATTTTTAAAAATATATAATTTTTTTTATTCTTATCTTCTTCTCCTATAATTTCTAAGCTGATAAAAATTTCAATTTGAATACAATCCAGATTCTTCATCTAATCCTTTTATTATTAATTTATCTATAATTTCTAAGTGATTTACTTAATTAGCAATAGGAGATCTACTTCATTTATGATTTATGAGTTCTATCATTCTAGGGGATTAGAATTTTGGTTTCACACTAATTGTTCATATCAACATTAATTTTTTTTTAAAAAACAATCATAGTACACGTATATAACTACTAAGATCAACCTTTAATTTTATTTTTTATTTTTTAAAACGCCTCATGGATAGACACAAAATTATATTTGTTCTTATTGATTTTTTCTATACATCTCTATCAATTTTTTGATAAATACAAAAACTTAGTTGTTGTTATCTTTTGTTTAAGTTACATATGATTCTTCATCTAATCCTTTTTTTTTTACATAAATTATATTACTACACGTCCAAAAATAGCAACGTTATTAGTATTTTTTAGATTTAAAAAAAATTATATGGTAATCAAAAAAAAAAAAACATAAATTATATCATATATATACGTTAAAATCAACTTAACATTATATATACGTTAAAATCAACTTAAAAATTTTAGCATTATTAGTTCATATTTTTTAGATTTTCAAAAAAAAAAAAGATTTAATATTTTGTTCTTATCTTTTTTTTCCTATAATTCATACTTCCACAAATTAGACTAGCATTAGACTTTTTGTTCATATCAACTTCTTCAATATAGAGTGTATATATATCAAATAATTCATAATAAATACCTATTATATGAATTTTTTTTTCTATTCTTCTCTTCTTCTACCTACAACCTTACAGGTATGTATTTGTTTACACTAATTTGTTTATATATTTGTTTACTCTAATTTCTTTCATCAAATTGAATAGGTTTTGTGTATTTTTTGTCTTTTGTTTAACCTAAATTTATTAAGTTTTATATCATTCATATGGTTATGATTTGAGAATCAATTATTAATAAATTTGATGATAAATTGTTCTATCTATTTTATTATTTAATTTTACTTAAATTCGAAAATGTTTTCCTAATTTATTTAGTTTATACATAATTCTTGATTAAGCCGTACATCGCACGGATATAATACTAGTTGTGAATAATTTTTTTCCCCCAGGTAAACCTATCTAATTGTTAAGTTAATTGTATAAGTATTCGGCTAAAAAATAAAAAGGTAATGGTATAAGTTTATCTCTTAAAAATTTGTTTTTCTAATTTTTTGTAAGCGAAAAAAAAAAAAAATATATATATATATATATATATATATGTATTTATTGGTAATTGAAAAGGTTCTGGTTGAAACGTAGTTGGCAGAGTCAAACGTGATAACTATTTTCATAATTGTTTTAAAGTGGAGACTTGAGTTTGTGGATTATCCAAAAACAAACGTGGGTTTGTGCAGGATTTTTTTTTTAATAGGATGTGCAAGATTTTTTGTTTTTTGATTTTAGAAACTTTTTTTCCAATACCAAAGTTTTACAATAATGATGTGTTTGGATGATATGATTTGAGCATTTAGATTTGAGTGATTAAAATCCAAATAACTTGTTTGGAAAGTTTAAAAAATGTCAAGGATTTAGATTTGACAATTCCACTAAGAATTTAAAACCTTTAAAATGCTTGAATTTGAAATAAATTCTAAAATCAATGGATTTGAAATCCCAAACACAACCTAAGTGTAAGAGGGAGAAACGTGGATGAAAAAAAAAAGTTTTTTTTTTCAACTTATCTAAAATTTAGGATTTTTTAAATTGGTAATTTAACATTGATAAGGATAATATTTTCACCCCTTAATCGAACTGTCTGCCACTCTACAATAAACTCGTCCAACATGTCTACCAAGTTGGCCTTCCATTACCACCACCTGAAGTAAGTTGTCAAACCGCATGGATGACCACGGTACCTTCTATTTGAAAAGGGAAATTCTCTCAAACAACCTTATCTAGCAAATGTTAGCTATTCCAAATGAGAGTCTTCCAAAGGGGACTCTTCATTTGCTCATCCATATAAGGAATGTCCCATCGATGATCATACTTATTCGTCCTACGAGTAATGACTCGACACTAGAGATAAATGCCTCACTTGTCCAGGGAGACCGTTTGTCTAAGGAGACCGTTCATCTAGGCTTATTTGTAAATCTCAGGTTAGTTCAGTTAGAATATGAAAATGTTGCATATTTTCACCAGAAGACTATAATCAACCATCCATGGCATTATGGTCATCCATACATAGGACTCGTCCACATAGATGGTCATTCTAAGGAATAAAGTAACAATCTCGTCTAAGGTGTTGTCCAACACATTTATGACCGTCCATACAAAGGACCGCCTAATTACACAAGTGGATTATAAACAATTGTCCATGACGATCATCTAAGGTAACAGTCATTCTACACTTAGACAAATTTAGCTACAATTAAATGCTACCAATGGAATTTACTCCACAAGTCCACTACTTTAGAACGTGGGAGCAATCTCCCCGAAATTCGCTCCCACTAACTCCACTTAGCCAACACATCTCCCATGAGGAGAGTGACACAAAAAAGGAGACTCACTCAAGATCCCCTATATAAAGGCCAAACCTCACTCAAATCAAAGTACGTGAGAAAAATCCCAACTCTTATACTTTGAGAGTTTTTGGAAATCTTTTATGAGGTTCTAACTTAAGCATCAAAGAAACTTAGGCCGGCACCCCCACTGGTGCCCTCCGGTAGCATTCTTCCTTCTTGCAGGTCTTCCAGCACTTCTAGATGGACAAGTGCCTCACTGATTTTTCATGCATCATCAAACATATCTATCCCTACTATTTAAACTTCCTAGACAGTTGAATTTGGGGGGGGTACTTTGGGCATATAAAAGTATGAGTCCAAACAGTGGTAATATTTTGAACTTG
This sequence comes from Quercus tomentella, assembly GCA_028535165.1. Lineage (NCBI taxonomy): Eukaryota > Viridiplantae > Streptophyta > Magnoliopsida > Fagales > Fagaceae > Quercus > Quercus tomentella. The sequence continues at coordinate 38,111,256 of JAPQVY010000155.1, forward strand.
ACTAACGTGAGAGAGGGGGAGAAAATGTTTAAATTTTTTTAAAGAAAAATTTTGAATTTGACAATACTTGAGAAAGAGAGAGTTTATTAAAAAAAATGTGAGAGAGAGAGAGTGAGAGATAAAGGTTTTTTTAAAAATAAAATTGAATTTGGCAAAGAAGTGTGGAGAGACAAAAATGTGGTTAGAAAAACTTTTTTTTTAAAAACTTATCTAAAATTTAGGATTTTTTAAATGGGTAATTTTACGTACCTAACCCTATTATGTAAATTTCCTAATCAGTTGAATTTAAGGGTACTTTGGGCATACAAAAGTAGGAGTCCAAATAGGAGAAAACTCCTTAAGTAATAGTATAGATTACACTCCCCTCCATTGAACTCTGAGGAAATGACACTCACCCCAAACTTGAAAGAAGAAAAAAAAAAAAAACTCATCTCCATTGAGGTTTGAGAAAATGACACTCCATCCCAAACTTGAAGCAAAAAAACGTTCCCCTCCCTTAAGGTTGGAAAAAAATAACACTCCCCTCCCCCTCCCCAACTTTTGTTTATATTAATAATGGAATTTTCTAAATTTTTATAAGATTTTCTCTAACAAAGTTTAACCATGATTAGTAAAAACATAGTTGGTAAGTTTATCAAGCACCAAAAGACTACCAACGACAAGTCTCTCCTCAGCTCGTTGAAAAAATAAATAAATAAGTAAAAGTCTTTTTGAATATTTTAAAATACTCTTTAATTAAAAATTCATAACAATAAATTTTGATTCTGAAAGGGAGAATAACTTTGGAAACTTGTCATTAAACAAAATGCAGGTTAGTGCACAACATTTTTAACTTAATTTAACAAAGTTTGGTCAAATGAATGTCAACGGGAGAAAATGTTTTTTCCCTTCAAGTTTGGGGTGGAGTGTCATTCCCTCAAGGATTCAGATTCTTTAGATTTCTTAGGGTACTCTACCAATAGATTTCCTTGAATCCTAATTACTCTTTAATGATTTAATGATATAGATTTTGCCATGTCAGCATTCCACTAACAATATATATATATATATATATATTTTAATACAAGATAGAATTTCTACTTTAGCCTAATCTAAGTGTATATGTGTGTGAAGCTCCCTCCTGGAGACTTAAACCTCGACTTTTGCCCCCTACACCTCACAAGCACTTATACTTGTGGAGTGACTATCACACCAAGGGTGCGCGGTGGTAAAAATATTCTTAAAATAATAAAATAATGTTGCAAACAAAACAATTAAGAATATTATTAGTGGAATGTTGACATGGAAAAATCTAGACCATTAAATCATTAAAGAATGGTTAGAATTTAAGGAAATCTATTTGGTAGAGTATCCTAAGAAATCTAAAGGATCTGAATCCTTCCCTTAAATCTCAAGAGAGAGGAGTGTAATTATCCCAATACTTTATTGAGAGTTCTCTTACCAAACATATTATTTAAAAGTGGGGCCCACTTGTTTGAGCATTTATGGGCCTGTTTGGTAACAAATTTCATACAATAGTTTTCATACTGTGGTTTAAAAAAAAAAAAAAAAAGGTGTTTGGTAAGGAATGATATTTTATTAAGAGTATTTGAATTACAATTCTCAAATTAGGATGTTTAAAACAAGTATTTTGAGAACTCATCCGTATCAGTTTTTAGTTTTCAAGTAACATTATGAGCGGCATTTTTTGTAAATAAGTTGAAAATCATGGGGCCCACTTAACAAGACCAAACTCTCTCTCACAAGCTTCAACTTCTTCTTTTTTTCTTTTTCTTTCTTTTTCTCCCAACGTCCCACATCTTTCACACATTATGTCATTCTCTCTTTTTAGCAAAATAATAAAATATTGGATTGTCTAAGCTACATTTTAGCAAAATTTTATTTTAAACTGATTAGCAAAACTTTTTTTTTTTTTTAAGAAGAAACTAAGTGTATGTTTGGTAACTGTTTTTTCCCCTTATTTTCTGTTTTCAAAAACAATTTTCTATTTTTGAGACTAAAAAACTTGTTTGGCAACCCAAAATGGATTGAAAACAAAAAACTGTTTTCAAAACTTAATTTGTGAAAGAAACTGAAAACATGTGAAAGGTTGTTTTCAGTTTCTAATTTCCAAATGTCAATAAAAACATGCATTTAATTTAATAAATCTGTCTCATTTAATGAGTTAGCATTAAAGTTCAAATTTTAGTAACAACATATTTTAGTATTTTTTTTTTCAAAAAACTATCTTTTTAATTTCAGCTAACCAAACATGTTTTTTTATTTCAAAAATACAAGAAAATTGATTTTTTATTTATATTCCCAAAAACAAGTTTATAGAAAATAAAAATTATTACCAAACATAACCTAATAGTTCATAGTAGTACAATTTGTTAGGCTCATTTTAGAGAGGAGGGAGAAAATAAAACGAAACTATACTATTGGTCCCTAAAATTTACACAGTGAGTGTAATTGTTCCCTCAAGTTTCAAGTGATTGCTATTGGTCCTTTAAATTTTAAAAATGAGTGTTGTTAGTCCTTTTGTTAATTGTTAATGTTAGGGAAATTTTTTTAATTGATGTGACATTTCTTTTTATCAAAATATTATAAAATTGAGTTTACATTATAGTAAAATTCGTCACAGGGACTTATCATTTGTCTCATCTTTAATAGAGGATTTTACAAGAGTAACAGCACTCATATTAGAGCTTATATAATAGAAAAAGTATCACATTTTATCCAACCAAGTCTAAAATTCACCCACATTAGACCATGCAAAGTTATGTAAAAATACGTAGTTGTTATGGTAATCGTATAAATTTACATTGTCACTATTCATTTTGCATTTAGTTTATTATTATTTTTTTACGTATCTTGATGATGAAGGAAGGAGTAAATGGTGGTCGTTGTGCATGAAGAAAGAGAAAAAAAATTAAAAATAATAATAAAAAAATTGATATTTTAATGAAATGTAATGTAAAATAGATAATCTAACGTGACGTGTTTTGAAAAGTAAGTATGTAAAATAGAAAAGAAGAAGAAGAAAAGTATGTTCTTATGTTAAATAGACAGACTTTATTGCACGAGCTGATACGAATGCTCTGTAGTTTTCTTCATCCCCACCAATAAGAGAAGGTGTCTCTCACTTTGGTATTTTATAATGGGACAACCCTTGTTCAAGTTAAAATCACAAAGCTCACATTAGTAGATTAAGCCACTGTAATCAACACAACACGCTTTGCATCAAAATACGACTTAGGTTGTATTAGTTGGCCTAAGAAGCAAACGACTTTATGAAATTATGGATTTATGATGTGGAAATTCAACTTTGTAATATTTTTAAATAATGTCATATCAATCAAAAAAATGACACGTCATTATTCTGTTAGCCACATGAATATTAACACTAATGACAGTTAACAAAATAACTAAGAGCATTGGCATCAATATATGTAAAATTTTCCTTCTATTTTAGCATGAAAACCCACATTTTCTATTTTACACAACCAATTTGCAAAAACATTCGCATTAGATTATCTATAATACACCATCTTTTATTTAAGTAATAGTTTCTCACATTTTTTTATTATTTCACACTTACCATACACAGCCCCACCACCTTACCACACACTCTACTAACCACTTCTCTAAACACTCTCTTTCCTTCTTTTTCTCCTTCTCCTTTCTTCTTCGGCATCTTCTTCTTCTTTTTCTTTTGCTATTCTTTCTTTCTTTCTTTCTTTCTTTCTTTTTCTTTTTTTCTTTTTTTTTTTTTGGCTATTTGAGTTTGATTATGGACAGTGATTTTGGGTAGATTTTTCCACTACAATGGGTGGTGATTTTGGGGCTTTCCGGTGGACTACTGCTGCAACTTCTTCTTCTTCAGCATCTTCTTCTTCTACTACTATTTCTACATTTTCTTATTCTTCTTTTGCAATTTGGGTTTGATCATTTATATGGGTTTGATGATTTTTTTTTTTTTTTTTTTTAAGGAGAGGGTTTGATGAATTTAGGATCTAGATTTAGATTAAGTTTGAAGAAAGATTAAGTTTGAAGAATTTGATGATTTGCTGTTGGATTTAAAAGAAGATAAGAGGAGATAAAGGAAGAGAGAGGAGAGATAATTAGATGGAGATGAGAAAAATAATAATAAAAAAATCAAATAGAAAGTTATAGTAACCGTGTATATTTACACGGTTACTGTAGCAATTTTGGAAATGCACAGTATTATAGAATGACTGACGTGGGTAGATTTTGAGCAAAATTTTGTAAAATGATGCATTTTTTCTATTATAGAGGGATTGATGCAATTGCTCTAACATCACTTATTTTTTTAAACTTGAAAGACCAATAGAGCTTACTTGAAACTTAAGAGACCAATTGCGCTCAAAGGATAAACTTTAGAAAATATTAGTGTAGTTTCATCAAAAAATAAAAATAGTAAATTTGTTAGGTAACTAATTAAATTCAAGCACATAGATATCCTATAAAAAAACATATAGCTACATCAAATTTATTTATTCTAAGAAAAAGATATTGTTTGTCAATACAACCATTTGTTTGAAAAGTGAAAACCAATTCTAAAAAAATTGAGAAATTAAGCTATATGGCATGCTAAAACATTAAGAGTCATTTATTAAGTTTATCAGTCATATTCTAACTTGGGTAACATATATATAGCAATGTTACACCACCCGATAACTTTTTATTAGATTCATATTTTGAAAATCCTACCGTTGGATAACTTGTTTTATATGTTCATACATGCCAATTTTCATGTCAATTAGATCTTATTTACCATTCGATCTATAAACATATCTTTTATGCATTATTTTAAACTACAACAACTTGAATTTAAACAATTAATTGATGACATAACTATTGATATTTAATCACCTTGAAATTTTTGCAATCAAGGAGAACATACGAAGATAATGTAATCCAATGGCGTATTTGTCAAAATTCACACCCAACTAAAAAATATTTAATGGTGTAATATTATTTAAAGTTACACTACATATATATATATATATAAATATATATATATATATATATAAATTAAAGTTAGACTTCAAAGTTATAGTTGCACCAAGTGGCTGTACCAAATTGCAACAATTTTTAATCACTTCTTTGGATAAAATAACAATTAGTGTTTTAATCAATAATTAAAGAAGCATAATGTTCCCCTAAAAATAAAAAAAAAAATAAAAAAAAAGAAGCATAAAGTTGTTGGAGATAAAAATTGATAAGGACATTTAGCATTTTTTTTAATAGTGATAAAAATCATATGAAAAAAAAAAAAAAAAACAAACAAACAGTTGATGAGAATAAACCTAGAATTTTTTGTTCTTATCTTATTGTGACACACATATTTTTCTAAAACCTTTTTTTTTTCTTATCTTATTGTCACACATGTATTTTCATAAATGCAAAAGAAAAAAAAAGGGCTAAACTTTGTTGGAGATAAAATTTGATAAAAATAAAAATTAAATAAATAAAATAAAAGAAAGAAGTTTATAAGAATAAATATGGAATTTATATCTCATTGTGACACAAATATTTTCCAAATACTTTTTTTCTTATCTCATTGCCCCACACCTATTTTCACATTTAGAAAAAAGGGATAACCATCTCTTTCAACAGAGTTTTGGAAAAATCTAGTTAGGCCATTTTTTGTGAAATAATATTTGTTTTAAAACAAATATTCATTAAAATAGTAATCTACTAAAGTTATTAAGCAAAATAGCCCTTGAAGTCATGGAATCCATATTTAAAAAAATAAGTTTCATTGAAAATGAAAGAGAATAAATTAATGAAAATTTGAAGAAAAAAAGAGAACTAAAAGTGATATATTAAAAAAGTTTTTGAACATGAGATTGAACATCATATTGTCCAAATGCGGTTTGTTTTTATGAGTATTATTGGAAACACTTTTCTTTGTTACTATCACCATTTGTTCTCAATCTCGAATATTTACCTACGTTACATCAAAGTAAAAATTCTATTTGATTTTAGGGAATGTATTGTTTGGATATTGACTTGACTAATAAATGCATGTAGTGTAATATTTGCAGTGTTTGACATCCTTTCACGAGATTGTACATGTCTTTTTTCTTCACCATTTTTTATCCAATTTACATGTGAGATTTTTGTTTTTCTTTGACATTATTATTCTCACATATATTTGAGAGTGTTACATCATTTTTCAAAGTGACTATAATTTTTAAGTGCTAACACCAATGAGATTTGAGTTGAAGCATAATTTTAAATAAAAATTTAAGTCATGTTTTATCTTGAGACCAAGGGTATCTTTGTGTTAGCTAAACTATTCATAGAATGAATATTGATAGAACATAGATTATCTTTAATAGTTGTTAATGTTTTGAACGTTGGTTAATTATTTTTGCTAAAGTAATGAAAACTCATTGGTTTTTTTCTTTGATTTAATTCACTTATATTACTAGGGACTAGAAATACGCTAGTTGAGGTGTACAATAATAGTTTAATTTTGCGTAATTATATAATTATATATAACATTTTCATACTTATTTTGTGTTAGTTCATGCATTTTATATTTGATATTAGAATAAATTTAAGTAATCAATTTTCTGTTTAAAATGGGTTTTGGTATGCAAAAATATGTATTTTGAAAGTAATTATAGTAAGCTTTATCAAAACTTATAGACCCTTCATTTTACAACACTAATAGCCCGTTTCAATTGTGCTAGGTGAGTGGGTTACTTTATGATGCTTTATGTGGAGGGCGGACCTCAATAAAGCTAGACACGCTTTACAATCTTTGTTGTAGAGAGTGGGCTTTGCTAGAATGGCTTGTCTTCAACCTCCAACCCTCTTTAAATTTCAACAAAACTTTTAGTTTCTCGATCAAACTTTGTTCGGCTATATTTTTTTCATTTTAAATCTGTTTTTTAACGTATCATATATTGATTTAAAGCTTATGAATATTAGATTACAAACATGTAAACATTTTTTTTTTCAAAAACAACAAAATTTTGAAGTTTTAAATGTCTGCCAAAGTTTTTGGTCAATCTGAATATTTTTGCCTATATCTCATGGCATTCTTAGAGGTTTACAACAAAACTTAAGGAAGATGTTAATATATATAATATCAACAACATATATGGATTTGGGGGTTCCAATCGTTTAAAACCAAAATCTGTCGTTGAAAGCCATGTGATGTGCATAAAATTCATAGCATGCTACCATAGCATAAAACACATTCAGAACCAATCATTTATGCATATGATATTGATAACAACCTATAAAAGCTCTTACACCAATGTAATAAAATAGAGTACGTACCTCTATAGGATCATGTTTTAGCTTGTTCCACGTTGTCAATCATGCCTCCATAGCTTGAACGGTTGTTGCTCATGGTGGTGCTTGCTACCAAAGCAAGTCACACAATATCCACAGCCTAAGAACCATAGGACAAAATCCAAAAGTTTTGAGAGAATGGTGAGAGGGAGAAGATGTTCTATTTCCATGAGTTACAAAATGAGGGAGGTTACACCCTTTTGTAACCCACTCTAATGTAACCTATGTTACATAGGAGTTAATCACATTAAATGAGCCAACCAAGGGTCATGTCCACTAATGGGTGACCTAACTGTCCAAATTCTAACACATAATGTTTGGATGATTCATTTTCAACACTTATTTCTTTATTTATTTGCTTTTAGTTAGATTCTAGGGTTAGGATGCAAGGGCATGTATAAGGATTAATTTAGTAAAATTCATTTAGGTATAATCTAGTAAAACGAATGAAGGCTGACTACGGCTAGGCGATTTGGGGTACCTAATCTCTTCCTCAGATCGTACCCTAACTCCGAACTTAGTTTGGAGTGTAGATCTTCATCATGAAGTTCACAATTGGTTCATGAACCTATAAATAGGTGGTGACTACTTTTATGATTTGTCTTAGAGGAATCAATGTACTCGTGTTCATTGCGATAATGAGCTTAAACCAGCAAGGGAGAGATTGAGCAATCTACACATATTGCTCGCGCAATAGAAGGAGCCTAAAGGCACAAAAGAGAGTGTGGCCCACAACACTCATATGAATAATAATGATTTTTGAATAACTAATTAATTAAATCGTGTAAAAGATAATTAAATAAAATTTGAAATCTTTAGTTATCTTTGGTAAGTATTTTGATCAGAAAATGATTTTAGAAAGGGTTTAAAATACGTAATTATGCCCCAAATTGATCCAAAAATTAAGTTAAAAATGAGTTGAATTTAAAATTGGAGAAAGATTAGGACCTCCAATAAAAGTGTCGACATTTGACGAATTATTTATGAAAGATGTTTTTCTTATGCTTCCAAATAATGAAATATTTGGTTTCCATACATTCTTAATAAATTATTGTGTAACTTAACACTTATTGAATTGTGTAGCCCATCCTTATTATTTTTTAGTCCACATATTTTGTTTTCCATTTGGAGCAACGAGAACCTTAGTTGAGATCTGGAGAAGCTGGTTTTTGTGTTCATGAGAAAATTAGGTCTTGCTCACAAACATGTTGAGCTTTTTCAAAAAATTAGATTTCATCATTTGATGTGCAACATTTGAATTAGGTTTTCATGAATTCCATGTTGTCATGTTTGAACCTTGATCTAAGGATGCATGGTCATCATGTTAGGATTAGTGCCTTTAAATCCTATTGTATGATGCTATGTATGACATTATGTATGACTTAATGTTGTAATTAATAAAGTTGTTTAATTATTATCTAAAATAATGGTAATATAAATATTTGAACATTATCATTTAGTCCATGAGATGCATAATATGTGATTTAGTTACAGAAGATATAAGTCACAAAATCTTTGTAAACTCAGAATTTTAATTCGTAGTCAGTGATGAAATTGGGCATTTCATCTGCAAAGACTATAACATATCAACTAATATGATTTGTCTTGATTATGGAAGTGAAGACTTCTAGTTGGTATATTGATATGTTTTAAGACTTAAGACATATTGAATTGGAGTGTTGTGAGATTTATTATTCTCCTAATGATTGTCAAATGAATAACAAATCTCATGATTTCTATTTACATAAACTCTTAATCCTGAGAGAATAATGGACTTGATCATGAAGTGTAGGTTACTTTGATATATCAGGAGTGAGATTTAAAGTTACGATCAAAACCTCAGTATATTGGGCAACCACATTTAGTGTTGATTGAATATATATTCTTAAGATGGAATTCATAATCTCTTAAAAGAGATATAAAATATTCCCTTGAGATAAGTTTAATGAGTTCGGTTATTCAAAGTATTAGGCCGAACCACTTTAATAAGGAGTTACTAAAATTGGATTTCATAAATATATGATGAATAACTTAAAAGATTAAACCGAGTACTCAAGGATTAAGATGTAGTAATATTCAAAGTGGCAATTTGCATTCATGACTTTGTATTACTACGAATATTTTATGAAGGGATTGCATATACAATAAAGTCTTGGGATATAATTTATTAATAAGAATTAGAGTGCAATTATATTTATATAGTGGTATTAAATATAATTAATAGTAACTTTGAACTTGTCAAGAATTGACAGCCCATTGGAGCTAGTGTCTTATTTGTTCCCTTTTGGTCCCACTCCAAGCCACATACTAAAACCCAATTGGAATGGCGCAAAAGGCTAACCTAATTAGATAATCAGTTATAAGGAGAGAAACATATAGAATTTAGTGAGAGAATGAAATGGTTTTGTATGTGAGTGTAGGACACACTCTAATTCTCTCTTGAATATATACATATAAACTGATTGAGAAACCACATTTCTTGGGCACAAGTGGAATTGGAGTGAAGATTAAAAGTGTTCTCAAGTACTTCTAATCTTTTGTTTTGAATTTCACCGCACCAAGGTACATTCTCTTGTTCTTATATTCTGAAATTTACATAGTACATGTTATCAATTGCGAATGAAGTAGATCCGTTAATTTTCCATTGCGTATGTTTTGTATGCGATACAAACATGTATTTTTCCAACAATTGGTATCAGAGCAGTCTTCAATTTCAAATTTGTATAACATGTTTTGTGAGTTTTGGAATTAGAGATAGTAATTTCATGTTGTTTGAAGATTATACATTTAATTTTTCTGCATGTTTGTTGAAATTATTATTTGATGAAAACTGATATTGATGCTATGATGTTGTTTAAGTTTGATCTTAAGTATGTTAAATTGAACTTTAAGGCTATAGCATCAAAGGAATTCAGTTTTGATATCAATCTCTGTTTATTATGTTCATATGATGGTTGTTTGTTCATGAAAAACCGTTGAAAACTGCTTCAAAAAAATTCTGGAAAATTTGAGTTTCACGAGTTTCAATCGATCGAAAATTGCTTTTGATCAATCAAGTGAAACAGTGACCAATCTGTTTGATTCGATTGATATTTGATTACTAGTCGATCGATCGAATGTTCTTTTTCGATCGATCAAGCAGCGATCGAGTACCAATCAAGCCAGGTAGATTGTTTAGTGAGAATTTTTTAATTTTTTCGACCGATCAAGATACACATTTGATCGATCAAAAACTGTGAATTTTTGAATTTTTCTAAGTGTTTTCACATGGACAAAATGCAAGGCTGTGTGTGATTAGATTACACATGATTTCTAATTAAAAACCTTTATTTTTAAAATATCTAGTGGGAGAGAGATACAAGGGTTGGATCTCACGGCCTCCATTGTTGGTTTATAGTAGTGTGATTAAGCACCTTGCCTTGGCGTATATGCCTTGCTCCCTTCGGAGGGTGTTTAATTCATGGTACTACAGATTAAACTTCTTAATGATGGATGATATGTGTTTTTACATTAATAACGACCACCCTATCGTAGAGTTACTTAATGACTCATATAGATTTCAGGCAATGGTGTACACTAGACTAAGTTTAATGTTAACCTTCCTACGGAGTTATGTCATTATTACTTAGAGGTTAAAGGAAATACGGCATATTATTAGTGTTTGATAAGAGTTATCATGATAGTACTAATAATGAGAATAGTTTTCAATCAGTTATAGTGTTTATAATTTACTTGCTACCAAGGAATTTTAAACATGGGATTAGGTTGTTGTTGCATATTTTATATTATGGTTTTATTAAGGTTCCATATTATATGTTTATATGCTAAATTGATAATGTCCAGTTTACTTATTATATTCATGGTTATTGTTTTCAGATTTAATCATGGCATCATTTAGCCCACTCATTGCTATTCTTAATCAAAACAAACTGACTAGATCCAACTATGTTGACTGGAAAAGAAATTTGGACATTGCTCTTACTACTGAAGGGCACAAATATGTGCTTACTCAACTATGTCCTAACTTTCCATCATTAGATGCTCCTTCTGAGGAAAAACAGCGATATGATCGTTGGCAGAAATCTAATGAAATGGCCAAGTACTATATCATAGCATCTATCTCAAATGTTCTATAGCATCAAATGTAGGATGTAAGACTAGTTTCGGACATAATATTAAGTCTGAAGGAGATGTTTGGTAAGTAAGGCCATTCTGCAAGGTAAGAAACCATAAGGCAAATTTATAATACCAAAATGGCTGAAGGAACTTCAGTTAGGGAGTAATGTCTTAAGATGATCTCTAATCTGAATATACTAGAAGTTTTAGGTGCCGATATTGATGGAGAATCCCAAATGGATATGATACTCCAGTCACTACCAGAATCATTCAAGGAATTTAGACTTAATTATAATATGAATAAAAAGATTTATTCATTGTCTGAATTAATGAATGAATTAGTAGCGGCGGAAGGCATTCTTGGTACATTTAGTGTTGATGCTAATATGGCTGAAACTTTTACTTCTCAACTTAAGTCAAAAGGCAAGGGTAAAAAGAAGAAGAAGAAGGACTTCACCAAGCAAGATGGTAAACAAATTGCCTTAGGAGTTGCCAACAAGGGAAAGAAAAAGGAGTATGCCAAAGGAAAGTGTTTCCATTGTGGTGAGAAAGGTCATTGGAAGAGAGATTGTCCAATATTTAGAGCTGCCAAGAATAAGGGTATGAAATGTTCATTCCTTCTTGAAATATGTTTAGTACAAAATCCCACAGATTCCTGGTGTGTGGATTCAGGTTGTACTAATCATATCTGCAATTCTTTGCAAGGGTTCCAGGAGACCAGAAAGCTGAATGAAGGGGAATTGTTTCTGACTTTGGCTAATGGGAGAAGGATTCCAATTGTAGCTGTTAGAGTGTTTAATTTATGCTTTGATTTTAAAGTTTTAATATTAGAAGACTGTTTACATGTACCTAATGTTCGTAGGAATTTAATTTTTGCAACTTATTTAAGTAATCATGGATATTGTGTTATCCTAAAAGACAATGTTGTAATAAAGAAGGATAAAGTGTTTATCTATTCTGGCAATATTGTGGATGGTTTTTATATTTTAACTCCTGATAAGCATGAATTATACAATTTTGAATTAGATAATGACTCTCATGTAAAATCATTAAAGAGAAAGTTTCTTTTTACTAATGATGCATATCTTTGGCACTTGCGTTTGGGTCATATTAATTCAAACAGAACTCAAAGACTGATCAAATATGGACTCTTAAAGCCATTGGACTTTGATGGATTTTCAGTTTGTGAATCTTGTTTGGAGGGTAAAATGATCAAATGACTTTTTAATGCAAAAGGTAGAAGAGCCTAAGAATTGCTTGAATTAGTTCATATGGATGTATGTGGTCCTATGTCAACCTAAGCAAAATGAGGTTATGAGTACTTCATCACTTTTATGGATGATTACTTAAAGATATGGTTATGTGTACCTAATGAAAGGGAAGTTCGAAGCTTTTGAAAAATTCAAAGAGTTTAGGGCTGAAGTTGAGAATCAATTGGGTAAATGCATAAAGGCTATTCGATTTGATCGAGGTGGTGAATACCTTTTTGGGGATTTTAAGGATTACTTAACTCAAAATGAGATTGTATCTCAATTGATTGCACCTGGAACTCCCCAACAAAATGGTGTAGTAGAAAGAAGGAATAGGACTCTTTTGGAAATGGTTAGATCCATAATGAGTTATTCAACTTTACCAATTTCTTTTTAGGGGTATGCCTTAAATACAACAATGCATCTTTTGAATTTAGTTCCATCAAAATCTATTCCCAAAACACCCATGGAATTGTGGAGTAGGCATAAGCCAAGTATGAAATACCTCCACATTTGGGGTTGTCTAGCACATGTGCTACAAGGGAAGCCTGATAAATTGAAACCAAAATCAGAAGTATGTTTGCTTGTGGGTTATCTGAAAGAAACTAGGGGTTATTTATTCTATAGTCGAAATGATAACAAAGTTTTTGTAGTACAAATGCTAAATTTTTGGAAAATGACTATATGAAAATTTTACTCCTAGAAGTAGAGTTGTTTTGGCTGAAATGAATGAACCTATAATTGAACAACCAACGGATGAAACTATGAATGATGTGGTTTTATCGGATACACCACAAGATGTTACTCATGAGATGACTAGTACACAGGAGCCTTATCGTAGTGGGAGGATTGTCAGGCCACCTATAAGATTCATAAGTTTGGGAGAAACTTATGAAGTTATCTCAAAAAAGGCCGAAACTGATCCTCACACTTATGAAGAGGCAATTAATGATATAGATGCACATCATTGGGTCAAAGTTATGAAATCTGAATTAGATTCAATGTATTCCAATCAAGTTTGGGATCTTGTAAAGGTGCCTAACGACATTAAACTTGTTGGTAGCAAATGGGTTTACAAGAGAAAGAGAGGGATAGATGGAAATGTTGAAACCTTTAAAGTAAGGCTAGTGGCGAAAGGGTATACACAAAAAGAAGGTATTGATTATGAAGAAACCTTTTCACCAGTAGCAATCCTTAAATCTATCAGAATTCTCTTATCCATTGCTGCTCATTATGATTATGAGATTTGGCAAATAGTTATCAAGACTGCTTTTTCTAAATGGCAATCTTGAAGAAGAAATCTACATGATGCAACTGGAAGGTTTCATAGCAAAGAACCAAGAGCATATGGTATGCAAGTTAAAAAGATCCATTTATGAACTTAAGCAAGCATCTAGGTCATGGAACATCATATTTGATCAAGCAATCAAGTCATTTGGTTTTGAACAAAATCTTGATGAACTATGTGTGTACAAAAGACATCGAGATAAAGTAGTAATGTTCATAGTGATTTATGTTGATGATATTCTACTCATTGGAAATGATGTAGGGCTAATGTTATCAGTAAAGGTTTGGTTGTTAAGCCAATTTGATATAAAGGACTTGGGTGAAGCTAACTTTATTCTAGGGATCAAACTTTGGTGAGATCACAAGAATAAGATGTTAGGTTTGTCACAAACTGGATATATAGATAAGGTTCTAGAATGGTTTGACATGCAAAACTCCAAGAAAGGATTACTTCCTTTTAGACATGGAGTTCCTCTGTCTAATGACCAAAGGCCTAAGACTCTTGAAGAAGAAAATATGATGAGATAAGTTCCTTATGCTTCTGCAATTGGAAGTCTCATGTATGCCATGCTTTGTACTAGACCAAATATTTGTTATTCAGTTGGTATGGTCAGCCGATATCAATCAAATCTAGGACCAAAATATTGGCAACCTGTAAAGCATATTCTCAAGCATCTACGAAGAACGAGAGATTATATGCTTGTTTACTAGTGTGAGGATTTGATTCCCATTGGTTATACAGATTTAGATTTTCAATCAGATCTTGATTTTAAAAAGTCCACTTCAGGTTATGTGTTCACCTTGGGAAGTGAAGCCATAAGTTGGAGGAGTGTTAAGCTCATGTATTGTTGACTTCACCATGGAAGCTGAATATGTTGTTGCTTGTAAAGCAGCAAAGGAAGCTATTTGGCTCAAGAAATTCCTTTCTGATCTTGGTGTTATGAGAATGGAGCATGTTCCTATCACATTGTTTTGCGACAATAATGGAGCGGTTGCACAATCCAAAGATCCAAGGAATCACAAGAAAGGAAAGCACATTGAACGAAAGTACCACATCATTCAAGACATTGTTGCTCGAGGAGATGTAGTAGCAGCAAAAATTGATAGTGCAAATAATCTAGTAGATCCCTTTACCAAAGCCTTGCCCTAGAGAACCTTTGAGTCACATTTGAAGGGTATGAGAGTTAGATTAGTGCACAATAGTCTTTAGGGCAAGTGGGAGATTATTAAGATTAGTACCCTTAAATCTTATTGTATGATGCTATGTATGACTTAATGTTGTAATTAATAAAGTTGTTTTATTATTATCTAAAATAATGGTAACATAAATATTTGGACATTATTATTTAGTCCATGAGATGCATAATATGTGATTTATGTAATTTAGTTATAGAAGATATAAATCACAAGTTCTTTGTAAACTCAGAATTTTAGTTCATAGTCGTTGATAAAATTGGGTATTTCATCTGCGAAAACTATAACATATCAACTAAGATAATTTGTCTTGATCATAGAAGTGGAGACTTCTAGTTGGTATGTTGATATGTTTTAAGAGTTAAAACATATTGAACTGGACCACTGTGAGATTTATTATTCTCCTAACGACTGTCAAATGAATAACAAATCTCACGACTTCTATTTACATGAACTCTTAATCCTAAGAGAATAATGGACCTGATCATGAAGTATAGGTTACTTTGATATATCAGGAGTGAGATCTAAAGTTACGATCAAAACCTCAGTATGTTGAGCAGTCACATTTAGTGTTGATGGAACATATATTCTCAAGATGGAATTCATAATCTCTTAACGGAGATATAAAATATTTCCTTGAGATAAGTTTAATGGGTTCTGTTATTCAGAGTATTAGGTTTAATCACTTTAGTAAGGAGTTACTAAAGTATATATTTATGAAATTAGATTTCATAAATATATGGTGAATAACTTAAAGGATTAAACCGGGTACTCAAGGATTAAGATGTAGTAATTTTCAAAGTGGTAGCTTGCATTCAAGACTTTGTATTACTACAGATATTTTATGAAAGAGTTGCATGTATAACAAAGTCTTGAGATATAATTTATTAAGAAGGCCTAGAGTGTAATTATATTTATATAGTGGTATTAAATATAATTAATGATAACTTTGGATTTGTCAAGAGTAGATCTAATAGCCCAAGGCCCATTGGAGTTAGTGTCTTATTTGTTCCTTTTTGTGTTGGGCTTTGTGGAGCCTAGTTGTGTTTAATTCGGTTGACGACCTAACCCGAAAATGTTGCGTGGTTTTTAATGGGAGATTTTATTGAGGTTTAGTCCATGGAGTGAAGGCTTGGGCTTGTCGGCCCAGGCCGGAGTGCTTATGGACAAGCCTTTTGGGAGTTTGGGGGCAATGCCCCTGGGAAATTTTTTTTGGCTCGTTTTGTGTAGAAAACGCAATTTTATGATTAGGGTTTGTGGTGGTCGTTCTTGAGAGATTGAAAACATAGTAGCTGCACTTTGTATTTTTCCTTAATAATAGTGAAATCCCTGCAACTCCGTGGACGTAGGCAAATTGCCAAACCCCGTAAATACTGTCGTGTGCGTGTGATTGTTTTTCTTTGGCGTATATTTTCTCTATTTTTTTGTTCCTCAAAGGTTGGGAATTTTGGGTTAATTCCCTACATTTTGGTCCCACTCCAAGATACATACTAAAACCCAATTAGAATGGCCCAAAAGGCTAGCCCAATTAAATAATCAGTTATAAGAAAAGAAACATACAAAATTTAGTGAGAGAATGAAATGGTTTTGTATGTGAGTGTAGGACACTCTCTAATTCTCTCTTGAACATATACATATAAACTGATTGAGAAACCACACTTCTTGGGCACAAGTGGAATTGGAGTGAAGATTAAAAGTGTTCTCGAGTACTTCTAATCTTTGGTTTTGAATTTCACTGCACCAAAATACATTCTCTTGTTCTTATATTCTGAAATTTATGTAGTACATGTTATCAATTGCAAATAAAGTAGATCTGTTAATTTTCCGCTATGTATGTTTTGTATGCAATACAAACATGTATTTTTCCAACACATCATTCATTTGGTTCTAAGTTATGAAACAATATCATGTTGTCTGTTGAAATTTAATGTGGTTTGATTCGGTGGTTTGATTTTCATACATAATAAATCATTTTGATTGTTAAGACTTTTTATTCTTAATTAAACTGTTATCTATAGAATGTTTGAAATGCCCTTACGTTGTAAATTACTCATTTATCTTTCAATTTATGTTAAAAAACAGGTGCAACATTGATCCGAGAGGCTTAAAATTTAAACCCTCTAGGCTTGAATATTAGGACACCAGATCCTTTCCGAGTAAACTTGGCTTAAGCCACGGACCCATGCAAGGGGTTATGGGCCTATTAAAGTGAATATACAATTCTTCTTATGACAAACATATATATTGTGAAAAAACCTAAGGTATTGTACATCTCTTTTCGATTAGGATCATCAAACTTACAAAACAAGTGGTGTATATAGGGGGAGACATTCCAAAATTAGAGCACTAGCATCAGGTGTGCCAAATGCCTGGCACATTAGACACCAAAAAAGCTCCCACATCACATATTTCAAATTCCAAAAATTTTTAGAATAGGTGAATAGAACCATTCCAAATTTGGAATGGTACAAATGAAATGCTATAATTTTTTTTTATTCTCTCTCACTCCTGCACAATGTTCTCTCTCTCTCTCTCTTTCGTTGCCTCTCAGCTTCTCTCTCTCCCTCTTGTTGCCTCTCAGCTTTTCTCTTTCTCACCTTTATTCCTCTCTCACACTCAGACACCACCGCTGCCAATCTCCCCTAGCCATGTTCGATCTCGCCAGTTGCCGTAGAGTCTGCCTCGAGGCCAATCTCACCCACGGGTTCATCTTAATTTGTTTTTGTTTTAGGGTTTTATTTTGGAAGTTTTGGGTTGTGGTGGCGGCTAGTGAGCTGTGGGTGGTGGTGGTGGCTGCAGGCCGTGTCACTGTGTGCATGGTGGTGGGTTGATTTTAAAGTTTTATTATGGTAGTTTTGAGTGGTTGTCGTTGGTTGTGGCAATAGTGGTTGGTTATTGGCTGCTGCCCACTGGGTGGTGGTTGTTGGTTGTGGTAGCAGTGGTTGGTTGAGTTAATATAATTTTAATGTGTTGTATATATTATTTTAATGTATTGAATTATAGAATAAAATAAGTGATATAGAGTGTATTGTAAAATGATGTGTTAAAATAAAAATAATAAAAACTTTTTGACGCGTAAAAATAACTTTTTTTTTTTTTTTTTTTTAATTTGATGCTAGTGCTCTTAAGGGGTCATTACCAAATCTTAGACCATGGTCACCCTTGATTAGCCATGTCTACCCGGACACAAAGTCTCTTTGCTTGTGTATGCTACGCGCTACATGGAATGCTGTTGTGATGCACATCAGTCTTTGTTGGACTACTATGACTAAAATAGGGCAAAACCCTGCTAGATTTTTGTCATGAAAATCTGGTTCGGATAATGTGTGACTGAGGGGAAACAAACCTAGAACAAGCTGAAGCTAGAATGAATATTAGCAGCAATAAGGCAGACTGCATTAGGTGTAGAGTTTTGCACCCTCGAGATAATAAGATTTTTTTTTTTTTTTTTTGATGAATGAGATAATAAGATATAAATCATATGGGCCTAAATTAATAACATGTATGATTGTGATGCCAACAACAACACCTTCCTAAAATGGCAAAATGCATTTTTAAAGAAAAAGAGATACAAGCTAATAATTTTTTTTTTTTTGTTTTGTAGCTAGGAGGAAGTCATAAAAAGAAAGTGGTTACTCTTTTATATAGAAATTTATCCTCATATTGCTAGCAATTAGCAAAGCATGAATGGGTTTTTTTTTTGGGAGAAAAAAAGCATGAATGGGTTGAACTATCTGGAAATGATTAATTAATATACAAAACATAACATTGAAACTAGTAGTATAGACAATAGACAAAGGAATAATATTTGCTTACACGCAGGCAGCAAACACCATCTGTACCTGTAGAACTAATGCCTAGTTGAGGTATCTTTCCAAAGAATCCCGCAGAGAGTCCCAGTCGAGCTAGGCTGGCCTGTTAATTTTCTTTTTCCACCTGGAAATTTAAAATAAAAAGGAAGGGTGGCTTCTTTTTTATTTTTTATTTGGAACTGTGGTCTATGTTAGACCAAAAATCATTCATTGATTGATTCCCCTATTATACCCAGAAAGAAAGTGTACTACCAGCCAATCTGATGTTGCCACGTCCGCAATTTTGATGACGTGGCAAGAAAACAAAAGCGAACTCGGGGGGTAAATTAGACCATTTGGGAGAATTTTACTAATTCAATCAAAATCTCCACTTTGTTTAAAGTGACGTGAGGAAAAGAAGAAGTGAACTGGTCCATGGAATTTCGTTTACCTATATATCCGTGGTGTATTATATACTAAGATTTTCCTTTTCGCCTACAATTTACAAATACTAATAAAGATTCCCACTACTTTCACGAAAAAAGAAAAGAGAAAAAAAAAACACATTTGCAAAACAGAATTCCACACTCAAACGAGATTTCAATTATCAACGCCTCTCTTTCTCTTCAAAACCCTTAATAATAGTGTGTGAGTGAGTGAGCCCCAAAATCAAAATCAAAATCAAAAATCAGTGTGGATTTTCATTTGGGGTTTGTGTGTGTGTGTGTGAGAGAGAGAGAGAGTCTTCAAATGATAGTGAAATGAACAGCCACAAGTTCCAAGTCTTTGACTCCGTTCCTGCGTGAGTGTAAAAGTAAGTAGAGTAACTAAGTAAGTACAGAGCTTTGTGCGATTCTCTCATGGCAAAGCGCGTGTACGAAGCCTGGAAAGGAAGTAATGTAAGCCCAATTTTTTTACTTCTCAATTTGAAAAACTGATGCATGCTTTCTATTTTTGCTCTAGATTTGCTGGGCTTTTGTTTGAATGAATCTGAAAAAATTGTGGGTTTTGAATGATTTTGTGATTTGTTTGGTTATCCATCTGCCAATTAGGTTTTTAGGTTATTTTGACTTAATTTCCCTGTTTTTTTGTTTGTTTGTTTGCTTTATTTATAAATTGTTAGCTTTTTTTTTTGGGGGGTTTCTGGATTTATGAAACGATGAACTCGATGTCTTATTCTTAGCTGAGTGGGGTTTTTGCTATCTGGGTCTTGAGTTGAGTTGTGGTAATAATGGACAAGAACTTTGAACTATAATTCATCAATATTTTATTTTTAATATTTCATACACCTTCTCGTATAAAATGAGTGTAGCTGATTGATAATGCTAAGACAGATAATTTGAAACACGAGGAAAGATAGGATTCAAAATGAGGAAAGTCGCTTAAATTTACAGGTGACCACCTATTTGATGAAAAGTTGGTTTGGTCATGTTCAAAGGAGAGAGATTGATGTACCCGTGAGTTATATGAGTTAATTCTAGTTGATGGAATGGAAGAAGGTAGAAAAAGGCAAAAAAATAACAATAGTATAAATCGTGTAATTGAGTATGACTCCAAAAAAAATAGAATGATGGAAAAGAATACAAATGGCTGACCACGGCTAATCTATTGAGGATCCATAGTTGATCCTAAAATTTGGGATCAAGGTTTTCTTGTTGTTGTTACACATTATTATCAAACTATTGGAGGTGCTAGTGTTGGTTTGGAGAAAGAGGTTGTTGAACATGAAAATCATTGAAGATACTTATTTTTTGACTGATTTTCTTTTGTTGATTTTGCATACAATGTGATATGGGCTCAAGTGGGGTTTTGTGGTCAACTTACTCAATTATGTCATATAGTTCTTTTTTTGACAAGTAAGAATGATATGTATACGAAAGGCTACTCTATGCAAGAAAAGCATAGTAAACCCAAAAATTACAAGAAGAAGAAAACAAAGAAAAAACATAAAAGAAAACCAAGCAACAAATTAATTACAAGAGAGAAGAGAGCTAAGAAAAGAAGGAAGAGAATCACTAATCGTGAGTCCCCAAGCCCGAGACCAATCAAAAAGAGTTCCACTAAAAGAAGCAAGCCTGATCACCGGAACTATCCAAATCCTTAAAAGTCCGCCGATTCCGTTCCTTCCAAATACACCATAGGATGCACAACGGAACTAAATTCCAAATCTGAGACAAATGCTTTCCCAACCAATTCCACCAGCCAAAAAGCAAATCTGGGATCGATCTAGGTATGACCCACGACAATCCAAAAGTTATAAAAACGAAGCTCCACAACCGATAAGCCATCTCACAATGAAGAAGTAAGTGGTCTACCGTCTCCCCACAGTGTCGGCACATAATGCTCCAGTCCACAAAATCCAATCCCCTCAATCTCAAGTTATCACCCGTTAGGATCTTATTCCAAGCTACACACCAAACGAAAAAAAAGAAACTCGCCTAGGGACCTTTACTCTCCATATACCTTTCCAAGGAAAGACAACTGAGGGAGAATCCCGCAACTTGTTATAATACAACCGGATGTCAAAATTTCCATTAGGCTTCAACTTCCATCTCATCCGGTCTCCAACATCCATTGGAGGAGTATTGGCTCCCAATATACGGAGAAAATGCAGCCCTTATGTCATATACTCTCTGATTGGTTGTTTAAAAAATGGAGGAAATGAATTGGAAGCCATATTTTAAGTATTATGTTTATTATTCTAAAGTCAAATAGTTGTTATCTGGAGTTGCAACTAATGAAGTTGCAATTTTTTAAAATAATTATTAAAAAATGTTTACTTCGTCTCTCAGTAAGACATATGTTTGCTTATTTTTGCATTTACAAAGATGTTCAATTAGAAAACCATATAGTGAAGTAAGTAATTTATTTGTTTGTTTATCCAATTGTATTTGTTGGTGCTAAGTATGCTAGAGGAAATTTCTACTTCTGCACAGGTTGTTATACTTCTTACTTTATATTAAAATATTAAATTACAATAGGCTTGGGCAGGTATTTTACAACTTAGAATGACAGTATTTCTACTGAAAGTCATTGCAATTTTTATTGGGCAAGAATTAAACCACTATGCTAGGATACATGGCATGCAATGTGGCAGTTAAGGCTGATGGGTTGGGGTCCCTACTTAGATTATAGCTACCAAATCATAGAGTCTGTTCATGTTTGCTTAGTGTGCTTTGGACACAAGCTTTAGGTGGTTTTGATACCAATTTTGATGTAGGATTTAAATCAGCACTAAATTGGGATTCTTGATTAGTTCTTGAAGGATTATTGAATGGGGTTTGATATTTAGGGGTCTATCACACTTCAGTAGGAGAAGAAAATTGCACCTTCAAAGCTTGAAATAAGCTGACTGATTTCTGTTAGATTAGGACTTCTAATTAACAAAGAAAAGTAATTAAGATCTTCTAAACAAAATAGAAAATGGACTGATAGTTTTTGAGGTCCCATAGCCGATTCCACAATTATGGAACTAAAGGCTTGGTTGTTGTCATAACTCAAACCAAATAGAAAATGGGCTTAAAAATAATATTCGTGGGTGATGCAGCGTGGGGGTTGCAAGAGTAAGAAACAAAGGAAAAACAGAACAACCTTAGGCTTCCATCACCTAGACCTAGAATGACCATCAAACTAAATTAAACATCTTCAATTTTCATTCATCAAATTCACATTGTCAAAAAATTTATCTGCAGCCTTTAAGTAAAGGCTATAACCCATGATCAATTTCATGAAATAATTTGCTAGTAATCAATCACGTTAAGTATAATTATGGAAAATTTAAATAAGGTCTAATCAATTTATCGTGCTCAGGCTCAGTGGGTGGTGGGCCTCTATTGTCCAACCATGTGATTGGTGGCCTGCATCTGGTGCCCACACCATTGGGCCTTTGGAACTGCCCATTAAGGCCCATTCCATAAAATCTGGAAATTACCAAACTACCCCTAGTTTAGTAGAACTTTTTAAAAACCAAACCAACAATTTTCCAACCAATGGAAACTTAATGCTAAGACTCAATAACTATTAAAGTAGCCTATGAAAGAAGTCAAGAAGTTCACACATTGAAGCTAGACCAACAACATAGAATATATTGGTATATGATTTTGTTTTTTCTTGAGCTCTTTGTTGGCTGCATTAATTAACTTTTACAATCTGATGAAGTATGTGGTGTAAGAAAAATGAAGCTGCATGGTATGGAATCTATGGATTGTGCTACTGTGTTTAGAATGGTTGGCACAAGAGTTAGGCTAAGATATGCCAACAATTCTACCAGTTGGAATGGGTGTATGGCAGAGTACAATGGAAGAAGTAGAGAGTATTAGTTATATTTTATGCATAGCAGTTCTTAGATGTTCTTATCTAAGATCTGCTAACTCTTTATGACTTGAGTTGACTATTGAGTTCGTGTTGTTGGATTCAATCCTATTTATTATTATTCATTCAATTTTTTTCATGTTTTTAATTAAAAAAAATTGTTCAATGATAGATAATAAAACTTTATTAATAATTAAGAAAGCAAGTACACTGGATGTATACTAGCGACATAATAAGCTAAATTTTAAAATTACAGATATCAATAAGCTTAGATAAATTAGAAAAGGAAAACATCCCTGGAGCTGTCATCCACTCAGGAAGCGTCTTCATAAAAAGAGCTTTTAGCTCCAACATGTTCCGCTCACTCCCATCAAACCTTCTTGTATTTCTTTCCCTTCAAATACACCACATCAAACAGTGAGTAATAGCCTTCCAGATTTCAATGCACTGATGATGCTCAAAATGGCATTGCCAACAATCTAATAAATCAACAACCCTTCTTGGCATCACCCACTGAATTCCGAAGAGGGTGAAAACCATGTCCCACAATTCTCTAGCCATAGTAAAGTGCAACAACAAATGCTTCACTGTCTCCTTGGCCCTCTTACACATACAACACCAACTTACCAAAATTATCTTACGCTTTCTCAAATTCTCCACTGTCAGAATGTTCCCCTAGGAAGCCACCCATATGAAAAAAGACACTTTAGATGGGACTTTCGGCTTCCATATACTTCTCCAAGGGAATCTGTTACCTCGCGATGGAGTTAACAATTTATGATTAGATCGAACCTCAAAATCCTACTGACAAGATGGCTTCCAGCAAAGCTTATCCATGCCAACACCAGCTGCCTTACCAGAGTATAGAGAGTCCAAAAAAATCGATAGAGATTCCAACTCCCAATCCTGAACAGCCTGAATAAAATTCATATCCCAGAAAGTCGAATTAGTTCTTTGCCTCATGTGGTCTGCAACAAAGGCGCCTCTATTACTAGCAATACGATACAGTTTAGGAAAAGACTCCTTAAGAGACATGTCCCCACACCACACGTCCAGCCAAAATTTGACTCTGGTACCATCTCCCACCTCAAATTTAATGAACGTAGAAAATTTAGCCCAACCCTTCCAAGGGCTCACCCCATATGGCCCATTGGAAGGTTTTGTTCACCAACCCCCTTCCATAGAACCATACTTCACTTCCACAACCTGTCTCATTAATGACTCCCTCTCCAATCCAAATCTCCAAAGCCATTTCCCCAAAAAGCTTCATTACAGACTCTTAACTTTTCTAACTGTCAGCCTACCATTTTGATAAGGCTTGCTTATTTATTTATTTATTTTGATAGGCAAGAAAAATTGTATTAAGAGAAAACTACTTCATTAGAAAAATGAAGTAGCCAGAAAAAATATGTGAAGACAACAAAAGGAAAACAAAAAGTTATGTACAAGAAGAAAGGGAATCTAAAAACAGCGGAATGGATTGCACATTTTATCCCAGCTAATCAAGTGAAATTTGTGTTCCCCCCATTCTGATGCAGAGTTTAATTTGAGCTTTCAATTTCTTACTTGAAAATCTGTTACTGCTATTTATTTATTTATTATTATTATTTTTTTTTCAATTTTGTGAATCTGCTATTGTTTGAACTTTGTAGCTTGAAGTGAATTGCAATCTTACCATGCAGCTTTCTATTGGTCCTCAATTACTCTATGCCTTTTTAATTTAGGAACAGTAAACCTGATATTTGACACACAGTGTTCTGATTTATATGAATAGATGAGGTGGTGCTCATTAAAGCTTCCAATGTTAATAGTTGTGCTGGGAATTTTTGAGTGGTTTTGATATTCTGATGTTGTATTTCAGGCTGAAAGATGAGGGTGATTGCTTCAGCCAAATCATGTCATACCTAAATTTGCATCTTCCTTGAGCCCTTGTTGTTTTGTGTTCAAGGGACTATGGCTATTTATAGATAAGTGAAATTGTTGTCTACGGTCTACCTTGTTGTCTATGTGAATTGGCCAATAGATGAATAAATTTGGTATTTCGATCACCTTCCTTTATCCAAATTGCTTT
Organism: Quercus tomentella; assembly: GCA_028535165.1. Classification (NCBI taxonomy): domain Eukaryota; kingdom Viridiplantae; phylum Streptophyta; class Magnoliopsida; order Fagales; family Fagaceae; genus Quercus; species Quercus tomentella. The sequence goes on from JAPQVY010000155.1 coordinate 38,136,593, forward strand.
TGATTTTTGTCTCCAACTAATTTCTTCATCTAGAATGAGCTTTTCTAACTCAGCCTTAGTAGAATCTTTGTAATTTCTCTCCTCTACAGAAAGCGACCTGTCCTCCTCCAGTTGATCAGATTTATTAATAAATTTAATGAAGAATTGTTTGCTTTCCTTAACCTTACCAAAAACCTTATTCCATTTAATCAGATCTTGCTTTAACAGCTTGAATTTTTTTGCCAAAATGAAACTACGTTACCTTGAATATTGTAATTGCTCCACCATTGTTTAATCTTCTCCTCAAATCTTTTAGCCTTCAGCACATGTCACAATTTGCATTTTGACATTGATGTAGAACAAATTGGGGAATTTGTTGATCTGTGCTTGTGGTGGTGGGTTAATGTTTAGGAGGATTTATAGATATAGGATTTAGAGTTGTTAAAGAAAAGCTTAAGGCTTAAACTTGGCTTGGGTGATGAGTTTTTTTTATGGTAATTTTATAGAGAGAGTAAATGGAGTTTTAGGATTTTGATTGGTAATTGGAAGTGCTTGACTTGGGGTTTTATTTGTAAGGAGAAGGAAAAGTGAGAAATTTATAGTTTTCATCGCTGTATGAATGGTTTTCGTGAATAGTACCACGAAGAAAAGAGAAAAGAGTAAGGAAGAAAACGAACAATAAAGCCAAGATGCTTCAATAGTAAAACATTATTTTTATGAATCAACACTAGTTTGACCTGTAAACTAACAACCTAGTAAGGTAATAACAAATAGAAGACTAACTTGGACTCAAAGAAAAGAAAACCTATGATAAGATCTCCTAGAAAATTCTAGGCTCAATCAAACTACCAAAATGCCCTTAATTTGCAGGGATTGCAGAACGAGATTTTGTTAAATGACCATCTCTTTGAAGTTTCCTAGAAGTCAGAATGTGATTGGTACTCCCTACTGTTGTATAATCAATTGGGATAACTAAAGGTTTTGGCATGGGAATTTGAATAAAAGTAAAGGAGTAATAAATAGTGTTTTTCCTGGATGGGTAAAAATTTAAATATGAAGCAGAAAGGTGATGCATTTATTTACCCAGGAAGTATACTTGAACCCCTAGAGAACTGAACTTTGGGATAGCTAGAAATCGGTATGCACTAGTGTTTGCAAAAAGGAAGTCTAAAAAATCTGAAAGAGAAATAGTAGGGTAGACCATTCCCATAAGGGAAGTATATGTCTGAAGAGGCAGGCTTACTGTAATGTAAAGGATGCTCAACCCCTTCAAAATTCTGACAGTTCTTCCTTTGCCAAAGATTCCACATCCAACATAAAAGTGTATTTTTTTAATGAAATCTTCTATCAATGATCATATGAAATGGATAAATTCCTAGACTCACAAGAGCTCTATTATTAATCGTAAAATTTATTTGTACCATTTTAAATTCATGTGACACTGCATATGCCTTCTGCATGATCAAAATTTCCAGTGAGGACTCTAGATGGCTTGCAATTTAATATTCTTAATGGTGGGATGAGTGCAACAGTTTCTGCTTTCCATGATTCTCATTATCTGTTCTCTAGTAGAGTGGAAATTAGGATATTGTTGATTTCCTGGGATGCATGCATGTTCAATTTGGAATGATCCGCTACTGGACAGCTTTATAGCCTAAGGATATTCTGCATGGGGACAGGAGTAATAATCTTGACTTTTTAGCCGCTCTAAAGGGTATGGTAGTTAGATTATCTCCACTAATGGAAGGTTTAAATTATCGCTGGTTCCTTTTGTTCTCTTACAAATCAGTCATTTTTTGGCTGTTGTGTGCGTTTATTAAAGATGAATATACTCCTACACCTGGGTTGGTTTAAAATTTAAATTTTGCATTGTTTGCTTTATTTTGTATACCTTGCTGACAACTGGTTTTCCTTATCCATTTCCAAAACAGAAGTTTTTGTCCTTTTTTTTTGGGTTCTGGTGCTTGTAAATGTGAGTTATAAAACTGCATCAAAGAGACAACATTGCTTTTGAAGATGCCAATAATATCTTGTTTTTTTTACAAGTAAAGAACAATTTTATTAGAAGAAGAGGAAATCAATGCATAAAAGCAGTATGCATAGAATTTCTAGAAAGAATTACACTCTAAGTTCAAATAATCAACAAATCTACATGGGAAGTGGGATGAACACTGCCAAAACCAAGGCTCATGAAATGATAGCAAAAGAAAAAAAGAAGTGAAGAATAAGAAAGAAGAAAAAAGAAAAAAACAAAGAAAAGAAGAAGAAACACGAAAGAAAGCAGATTAAACTATCATCTATGACCATCTGATTGTTACAACACATACCTGCCAAGACTTTCTTTGACCATGTGCGTTAATAAAATTATCCCCTTTGCTATGATATGGGTGGTTTTAAAAGTGTAAAAAGCTAATTGTTTAATTACTTTACATTACTATGGTATGGGAGAATATACTTGCAAATAAGCTTTCTCTACTCTACATGCTATATATCTGTTTACCTTCCTACAATGATAATACTAACCGCTGTTATCTTTATATCTTATTTCACCTGTCCATCAATAATTTTGTTCAAATCGATTTGTAGAGATTTTAAGAAATTTAATGTCCTACACAGGATATCAAGAATTTTGGTCCTATGACCTTTGTGTTAGACAATGTGCTAACTATCTCAACTAATAAGCTAAATAATCACTATTTTGATTGTATATTATGAACATTTCTTTTGGAAATCATTATGCATCACATTTAAAAAATGTACCTTCATTCAGCCGTGCACCTTTGCTTTGCACATTTGCTTTGTGCCTAGGTTCCATGAGGCATTGCGGACAAGTTCACCTTGAGCTTTTAACAGCACTGCAAAATCATCTATCCAATAGATTACTAATATGCATTTGGAAAAGTACATATAAATAGTAGAGTAAATTGCGGGTTAAATATCAGATATGACTCTGGAGGGACATATATCAATCATTATCAACGATTAGTTGGGCAGATTTGCTAAACTATGATGATCGATGCATTCTCACAGCGTTGTGAGTGTTAGCAGTCAATTGATTGCGACAATAATTGGTGGAAAAGGAGTTTTCATATCGTAACTATTCCTAATAAAATTTATATTCCATGTCTATCATTTAATTTTTTTTTTCTCTGTAAGTAATTTATTGCACGTCCTTTTACTGTAGCTTGTGTTTGGATTTTAGGATTTAAAATCCAGGGATTCAAAGAATAATTACTATTATAAATTGCTTAACATAAGTTTAACAACACATGATGATGTGAAACTTGGAAACTTTACTCAAACAAAAACACTTGTGATATGATGGATTTGAAATGACATCTTACACATAATTATTTGAAATACGCATATTAATAAAGCTCAAGTCCTCCATAAATTTCATCAAGAGATTTTTTGTTTTTGTTATTTTATACCCTATTCAAGTTATTTAAACTAAAGATTGAAATCCAAATCCTTCTCTTTAAATTCCTTTATCCCAATGAACCAGTAATTTATTTCTCTAAGGAATTCTGAATTTCTGGTCTTCAGTCATTTAAAAGCCAAAAGGGTTTGAAATTAAGAAATGGTTTCCTCTTGAACCAAGGTTTTATGCCTCTTTATTATTAAAAAAAAACGTAACCATGAATTCGTGAAATGTATGTGGTTCTAAGTTCCTGGCAAAGTGATCCTAACCCATACAAGCAGCACTTTTTTTCATGAGGTTAATTTTGATGTCTGATGATCCATCTTGAACCTGGCTTGGTTTGTTACTGTTTTTAACAGTTTTGTTTAACTATTAACAATTTTTCTATCTTGCCATTCCCATTATATACGTGATTAATCTTCAATAGCTAGGCTAAGAGGTTACACAAGAATTTGTTTTTTCTTTTTAGGGGGGTTGGGGGAAAGACCTATACCATGTATGTCTTTGAATGATATGGTAAATGTATGTCTTTGAATGATATGGTAAATGGTTAAGTGGCAATGGAATTACTACTTTCTTTTTTACCATGTCGTTTTTGGTTTCATGTCCTTGGCTCATGATGTAGTCTTTCTTAATAAATTTTTGTTATTTATCACCAAAAATAACCTTGTCTACCATATTGACACTGGTTTTAATTGAATTGTGATAACAGAGATGATATTTCCTTTTCAGTCTCTCTCTCTCTCAACATCCTGTTGCATTATGCTTTCAGTCTATTTTGCATTTCACTCTTTTATCATCCCTCTTTTTGCAGAAATTCATCCTTGGTGGGAGGTTGATATTTGGGCCAGATGCTAGATCACTGCTTGTTACATTATTGCTGATTATTGTCCCTATTGTCATCTTTTGTGTATTTGTTGCAAGGCATCTTCGGCATGAGTTTTTAAATAATAATGTGGGATATGCAATTCTGGTGGTAGCAATTGTCTTTACAATCTTTGTAAGTCCTCTTAATCTCTTATTTACTTGGCACTCAATATCTACTTATTATCATGTGATCATATGCTTTGGTATTTATCCTTCCTTTTGTCATCATTACCCAGCACCTAAAGTCTTAGATTTTCATTCTAATATTTTGACTGAGACTACATGACAAATCCCATTATTTTTGGGTTAGGGCTTCCCCTAGATGTTTGTCTATTAGGTTAGCATATGTTACTTCTCTTTAGAAGTTAGAACATATTAAATTTGTTGTAACAACGGAAGTTTTGATACCAGTTTGTTGGAATTGGTGTTAGTGGAATTGGATTCATATGAACAAGAGATTAAACATATGGAATCCAATCTTGGAGAAGATGGAAAGGAGATTAGCATGTTGGAAAAAGATATATTTATCAAAAGGGGGCAGAATCACCTTAATCTCACAGGTCACAAGTCTACCAACTTATTTTCTTTCTTTATCTCCTCTTACTGTTAGCATTGCTAATAGTTTTGAGAAAATACAACGGGACTTTCTCTTGAGTGGTTTAGGAGAGGAGTTTTAAGTTTCATTTGGTTAATTGGAAGATGGCTTGCGAACCACTTCAATATGAGGGCCTGGGCATTAGAAACTTTGAATGATTTAACCATGCTTTGATGGGGATGTGGCTTGGGCACTGTACCACAGAAAAGGACACTATGGAGAACAGGAGTAGATACTAAATATGGGATAGAATGGGGTGGTTGGGTGTCCAGGATGACTAATGGACCTTAAGGTGTGGGCCTATGGAGACAACTGTAATGGGTGGGACTGGGAGAGATTTTCTACTTCCATTAGGTTCGGAGACGGTGCTCTTGCATTCTTTTTGAATTTTCTGTACTCCAAACTAGTAGGGATGGAGAAGACTGCATATGCTGGACCTACTAGGAGCATCATTTTTGCAGTGAAAACCCATTATTAGGCTCTTTCTAATGGCCTTCCACGTTTCTTTCCCTAGAAAAGTATTTGGAGGGTGAAGGTTCACACAGTAGCTTTTTTCATGTGGACAGCTGCCAGAGTAAGATTCTCACAATGGGTAATCTTTGGAAATGTTTGTATTGTAGAGTGGTGTTGCATGTACAAGAAAAGTGGGGAGTTTGTAGATCATGTGCTCCTTCATTGTGAGTTTGCATGTCATCTTTGGTCACTGGTGTTTTGTTTGTTTGTATTTCACTGAGTTATTCCCGAAAGGGTGTGGGATTTGTTGGCTTGTTGGAAAGGGAGCTTTGGTAGTCACCAAAGTGCTGATTTATGGGGAGCAGTTGCTTTATGCATCATGTGGACCATTTGGAGAGAATGCAGCCGACATATATTTGAAGAGGTTGAACACGTTGTTGGATTTGAATTTTTTTTTTTTCTTATGTACTATGTATGATTGGATGGCCACCCCATGTATGATTGGGTTTATTTTCTTATGTGCTTTGTAGCTGCCTTAGTGTACTGCTCGTGTGGATGGGGTGCAATGATTTTCTTTATTTTCAACAAAATTTAACTTTTTTTCTTTTTAAAAAGGGAAACATTGTTTACATGTTTTGGCCAGCTCTATGCCTACATTCATGAGCAATGCCAACTAACCTTAAGTATCAATAGTATGACTTGCAACCATGCTCAATATAATCTCAAACTGTAGTTACAAAAGTTCAAAACCTATCACAAACACAAATTAATCCAAATCCAAGAAACCTAAAACAAACACCAAATTCTTACGTACTTGACACTTACTAACCCAAAACATCATTACACCTAGTGGTGTTCTCACCCAAACCAAAAAAACTCTTTAACTTAACTTTCAACCTTTGACAAGGACTATCAAACTGCTTCTTTGGTACAAATAAACTTTACTTCCACACCAAAAAGACCCAAACTAAGTTAAAATAGGATTATGAGACAATTTCTGATATCTAAATCCCAAACCCAAAGTATGAGATCTCAAGCACTACCCTTAGTAGACACGCATCATGTGGTTGATTAGGTGATCATGCACAGTTTTCATAAGCCATTGTGTTTAAGTTTCTCAAGCTTTTATATCTGTTCCTTTTCTACTTAGTTTTTTTCTTGCGAAGTGTTTTCCCTGTAAATTTTAATGCAAAAATAGCAAAATCTGTTGTCCCCACCTATATCTTGGAATGTAAGCATAATAGTTGAGTTGAAACCATCTTTTACTGGTTTCTAACCTTCTACTTGCATATTTATGGGGAGAAAGAAAAGAAAATAGGCAAAGAGAAAAAAAAAAAGGGGGGGGGGGGGGGGGGGCGCAGAGGGATACGCATACAAGTTTAAGTTTTTTATAATAAAATAGATACGTACCAATTGAATTTACAGCTTGAAGAGTTATAGCGATGGCCTCACCCCCTGAAATGTTTTTCATTTTATTATTATTATTGTTGGTTATGAAATATCTTCTGGATGGGTTCCTATAGTAATTCCCTCATTTTGATCTCCTAGGTTTGACATAATCTTAATCCCTTAGTTGATGTTGATAGGTCTTGGTGCTTCTTTTTCTTACTTCAGCCCGGGATCCGGGTATAATTCCACGTAATTCACATCCACCAGAGGAAGAGTTTCGTTATGAATCTTCAGTGTCGGTTGATGTTGGGGGGGGAAGACAAACGCCAAGCCTTCAATTCCCTCGAACAAAAGAAGTAACAGTCAATGGCCATCTTGTGAGGGTGAAGTATTGTGATACTTGCATGTTATATCGACCTCCTCGTTGCTCCCATTGCTCCATTTGCAACAATTGTGTGGAGCGTTTTGACCACCATTGCCCTTGGGTGGGCCAATGCATTGGATTGGTATGTTGTTTACCATGGAAATAAAAATCTATTGTTATGACATATGTACTTTCCCTGTTACTGTTTCTGGGTTCCTTTTGTGTTGCCATTAATATTATGTCTTACCTCTGTCTATGTGCAGCGCAACTATCGTTACTTCTTTATGTTTGTTTCTTCAGCAACTCTTCTTTGCATCTACGTCTTTGCTATGTCAGCTCTGTACATCAAGGTTCTGATGGATGATGATCAGGGCACAGTTTGGAAAGCAATGAAAGAATCTCCTGCATCTGTGATACTAATGGCCTATTGTTTCATCTCTCTGTGGTTTGTTGGGGGACTAACTGGCTTCCATTTGTACCTTATAGGCACAAACCAGGTCAGTTCTCTTTTTGTAAATTTGTGGTTCTAGCTTTATTTTTTACTGACTTCTCTTTTTGTATATTTGTGCTCCTAGCTTGATGTTTTGCTGTCAATTCTAGTTTTATATTAGGATTGGCTTAATGTGAATGGGATAGCTGCTGCCATGTGGTCTGATTCTGGATTGGCTTAATAGGATGGGTTACGTGACACTTTTATCATGTCTCATCTTCTCTTTGCTGATGATACTCTGATTCTTTGTGATGCTGATCTTGATCAACTTTTGATTGTTTGCTTGGTGCGTCTCTAGTTTGAGATGGTGTCGGGATTGAAAATAAGCTTGGACAAGTCTGAATTGGTGCTTGTGGGAGAGGTTCCTATTATTGAGTTGGCTTAATAGGATGGGTTATGTGACACAATGACCAAAAAAATTGGAAAAAAAAAAGGAAAACATCAAACTCTCTCAAATCGCAATTTAGATTGACCATTGATCAAGCTCTTTTTTCAATCTCCAGTCCCAAATCTCTCTTTCCCCACTCCCTCCCTCCCCAATTGACAGTTCAAAACTCGAGCCACGTAGATTGGCTTTTAGATCGTCTGTCCAGCACTCTCTGTCTATTCAGATTGGCATCACTCAAAGCTTATCGGCACTCTCACTCTCAGTCCAGTGTGATGACGTTACTTGGCAGTCTCTTCAGTCTTTGTTCCTTACTAATTTTTACTCTCTTTTTTAGTATTTTATGTGAATGGGTAGTGGTCCTCTTTTTTTTCTTTTTTTTTTTGGTGATCAGTAATAATATATTATCGGGAGAAAAGACTACTTCATTTACATGATAATGCACTCGAAGCCTTAATTACTAAGTAGGGGGTATAATGACAAAAGTGTAGCAAATCTTTTGATAATTAGATAGTTACAACAGGGGAGGAGGGGAATTTAAATCCTGGATTTCTCCGTGGGAAACACCAAGAGGTGCCAACTTGTTGGAGCTACAAGGTTCTTGGCACAAAAGTGTAACAAATATATAAATTCAAATTATGAGTTAGATTTTTGTTACTTATATTAAAAAAAAATGGAATTATTATAGGTAAAGCCTTACACAAGACCAATCAAACAAAGATCTAAAAAACAACGTTAGCTAATGGTCCCTGAAATTTCTGTCTTCATTCTTTTGACTGTAGCAATTTATTTGTTTTTTTTAAGGGTTTAATTACACGTTTAGTTCTTAACCTTTGCGCAATGTTTCATAATGGTCCTCATCCTTTGAAATGTTTAAGTTTTGTCAAAAGATCCTATCATTAATTCTTACTTTGTTTTTATATATATATATATATTAGTTTCCATGTCTCCGCCATGTCATTTCCTAGTTTTTCAAGGATAACCATGTCACTGTGTTGTGTAGTATAATGTTCATGTGTGTATTCATGCTTCTTTGTATGTAGGCCATGGTACAGGAAAAGCTGCATAGGGTTTTACAGCGTTTTAGCTTTTTGATCATTATTATTTCCCTGAAAATGAAAGATCGCCAGCATTGTTTACCATGTAAATTTCTTTCCTTATCAGCTAGATTAATACAACTTGTCTTTTTTCAGACGACCTATGAAAATTTCCGGTACAGAGCTGACAATAGGAACAATGTTTATGACCGGGGTTGTTTGAATAATTTTCTTGAGGTATTTTGCACAAAGGTGAAGCCCTCAAGGAACAACTTCCGGGCTTTTGTTCAAGAAGAGGTACAAAGGCCTCCCCCTTCGCCTGCCCCTCGGGAAGGAGTATCAGCAGATGATTTAGGTGCTGATCCACGTCCGAAGGTAGAAGATGATCTAGAGATTGGTGAAGACCTATTGAAGATCTCTCAGCGTCGTAATATTGATGAAATTGATGAGGATATACGCAGCAGAGGTAGCAATGGACCTCCCCATAATACCTCAGATGCTGATTCTGTTTTGGGTTCGGATCATCGAGCCCCCACCATTCGAGCTGATGCTCGCCACTCAAGTTGGGGAAGAAGGAGTGGGAGCTGGGAAATTGCACCAGATGTCTTTGCCAACTCTAATGTCACTGAAAGCAGAAGTTATGTCACTCCAAAGGAAGCACGTCAGTGATAGGGAAATTTGTTTATTTGTTCTTAGCGTGATGGGTGATTAGTTTGATGATGTTCTTTCCCTTGTCTGGGAGGACGGTGACATTGATGCAATTATGCCAGGGGGAGTTCAATTTACTCATCTTTCAGGTATAAAACTTATATTACTTCCTTTTAATGAGATGCTAGCTATAGCTCTTCTATTTTTTTAGAAAGCATAGAAATGTGTGTAATTGTCTGAGAGATCAGGAGATTAGTGTCTTTTGCCAATTTCCCGTTTTATTCTTTTGTTATATATTGTTATTATATACTGCTACTTTGGATCCAATTGCTAGTGCTGGCTTTATTCTTTGTGTAAATTAACCCACTGCCTTCAAAGCTATACTCCCAATTTAGATGTTCAATATATAAGCCGGCCATTCTTGAATTTTCACTGAAAAATTTAACGGTAGGGATTCATGGTTTTAAAAATTGGATTGGACCAGGGGTTACGGAGAAGTGATATCTACGCCGGTATGGTCCTAGTATTAACAGGCCACATAAAAATTGTTCACAAACTCGCACGCGCGCACACAGGTGGAGTGGAGCGAAGGGGATTTTTGAAAGATTTACAATGCATTTAATTTTTTTCAGTTCTTTTAATGGAATTTTTTAAACGTTGTAGTCAGTCACTTGAATATTCTTGTGCTATGTGCTCGGAATATTTAACAAACAATATGATTTTGTTTGTATAAAAAGTGATGTGATGGAATATTCAGAGTGAAGATCGAGTTGTGTTTGAATGGTGACCTTTGAACACCTCATTACACTATGAAGCTCCCGGAGCTAGAAGTCTAGAACGCTTGGGGCATAATCAACGTAGAAAATGTCCCCATCAAAAAAAAAAAAAAAAAAACGTCAACTAATGGTTATTGTGGGATTCTGCTACTAATAGGCATTTTTATAAGTGTTGGGACTCTTTTGCTCATTATTATTATTATTATTATTGTGGATGAAAAATATTTTCTAAAAAATATTAGGCCATAATTAAGTTATATAGTGTAATTTTAAGCAATGTTACATTATCAAATAAATAAAATAAATTTTTTAAAATCTCACAGTTAAATTATATGTTCTTTATGTTGTTAACAAACATTTCAAATTTCATGTGAATCGAACGTTATTTAATACTTCATTTAGAAAATCATCTTTTAGGTATAATAAATGGATGTGTCGCGTGATGCGCAAATACATTATAAGTTTGTGGTGGGCTTTTTTATGTACTGGGCTAGATTCCTCTTGCCGTACTATGGTCCAATGATTTGGGGTAGGAGAGTTAGGACAGGCTTAATTGAAACTCACCTTAGGCTAGCTTGTGTGCAAGTAAGAACCCCTGGTAGGAATCTAGGTGGAGTCACATGCCCACGGCAAGAGATACTGTAAAAAAAAAAAAAAACGTTATAGCGGAAGAAACATAATACAGTAGGATAACTAAGGTTATGTTTGGTAACAGTTTTTGTATTCTATTTTCAAAAACTTGTTTTTGGGGAAAAAAAAAAAAATAATTTTCTTGTATTTTTGAAATAAAAAACATGTTTGGTTAGTTGAAAATAAAAAGTAGTTTTTCGAAGAAAAAAAGAGAAAATACTAAAATATGTTGTTGCTAGAATTTGAACTTTAATGCTAACTTATTAAATGAGACAGATTCATTAAATTAAATGCGTGTTTTCATTGACTTTTGAAAATTAGAAACTAAAAACAACTTTTTGCATGTTTTCAATTTCCTTCACAAATTGAGTTTTGAAAACAGTTTTTGTTTTCTGTCAATTTTGGGTTGCCAAACAAGTTTTTTAGTCTCAAAAATAGAAAATTGTTTTTGGAAACAGAAAATAAGGGGAAAAAACAGTTACAAAACATACCTTAAAATGTTTTAACTAAAGCATGCACTACTGATAACGATAATGCTTAAACAATTTCATGAAAGGAAAATACGATAATGTAATTATGACAGGAGTGAGCTAATAACAAGAAAATAGCATTAGTCCCTGATCAATCATAACAAAAGAAGGAAGGGGATTAGTTTGCTAAACTTGGCTCCTTGGCAGATTCAATTCCAAGAAGGGAACCAATCTCTAATGTGGGTAATCTCATAAGGGAATCTTGCCATGAAAATTACTCACTTTGGAGAATAGACCTAAGTGGCTTAATCTCAGATTCTTAACTTGCTAAAGAGTGGGCTATTGAGAGGGAGAAAAGTGGGTAGCCTACTGGTGCATGCTTTTCACTCTTATCACTCTCCTGCATGTTCTACTGCTTGTTTAACTCTTGTGGCGTGAATGAGTCATTGAGTCTTCATTCTCTGTGTCTTATTCCTTCCTTGGGCTGGACATTTCTTGGGTGTGGGTTTCTTCTTCTTTAATCCGGTCCATGTTTTCTTTCATCCCTTGTTCGTGGGTTGGCTGGTGCTCCTGCCACGTTACTGCATTGTTTTTGTTATGATATCATTCAACTTTGTTTGCTGGACTTTGAAGTACTTGTCATCCCAGTTCCTTGGGTTACTCCTCCCTTTAGTCCTTTTTTTTTATTGCCCAACACTCTTGCTGGACCAGTTTACACAACATCTTAGGCTTCCCCGACCCATCTTATTCCTTGGGCATCCTCGGCCTATTTTATTCTTTGGGGCATTCTTGGCCCATTTCGTTCTTTCCTTCTTTTTTACATTCCCATGGGCTCTTGCTAAATTCTTTGGGCTCCCCTAACCCAATTGCCACATCCTTTTCCTTTGGGTTTATTGGCCTTCAAACCAGTCCCATTTACCAATTCCTTTCTTTGGGCTCATCCGGCCCGTTTTATTTGCTTTCTTTCTATTTGTCATGATTCTCATAGGCTTGCTACTTCATTCTTTGGGGCTTTCTTGGCCCGTTTTCTTTCTTTGGAGCCACTTTGTTATTTTGTGGGCTTGTGGACCATTATTCCTGCCATTTGGGCTCACTAGTTTTTATCTTACTATTTTATTTCCTCACCCTTTTTTCATATTGTTGGGCTTCTTTTGCCATTGGGCCATTTTGCCAAAATGGGCATCAACAAAGTTCATATGAAAATATACATTATAAGTTCATATGAAAATATTTCGTGAAAATTTATCTTTATAGTTCATGTATAATACTCATTAGGTAATATTATACTTGAGAATTGGTTATATTATATGTTATTTTAAAAAAAATGGAGAAATTACACTTTAACCCTTGTTGATGACCAAAATTTGACAACAAAGCCCATTTCATGAAAAGTAAGGAAATGCCATGGGCCTTAACAAAAAAATGCCCAATTCATGAAGATAGGAAGGACCATGAAGGCCTAAAGTCCAAAAAAGAAGGAAAAAGAAAAAAGAAATAAAAAAGAAAAGAAAAGAAGAGGACCTAGACTCTGTCAGGCCAGATGATATGCAGCAAGAAGAACATCAAGGCCCTAGGACCTTGATGTGTGCTTTTGAAGCCTTGAGAAGAGGACCTTGGCTAACACATGGGAAAACCAAGATGTATGTTTAGATTTCCAGCAAAAACCATTAAAAATCTAGTAAAACCAAGTATTGTCTTTGTAACCCATAGTCCAAGCCCATGGGATCCCGAGTGGATAGTAAAAGAGAAGTGGTTTGGTAGGTAAGGGAGTGATTTCTGGTGAAAGGAGGATCCTGAAAGTTTCCCTTGGTTCATACATTTGCTTGGAATGCATAAATCAATGGAAAACTCATTTCCCCCATGCGCATGATCCTCTCAATTGTCATTTTTAACTAAAAATGTCATCTATTGCATTGAGTAGCCCACCCACTCCTTTGACTTTCCAAGAAGGAATATTTCATTTATAGCTAAAGCCAAATGCCCATTTTGAGTTATAATTGCTTAAATAAGCTAAACCTATGCCCAATACACTTTTTCAGGTTCCAGAGGACATAGTTTTACCTAGCAGATTAGGGACGTCCTTGCCTGGGGTACCAGACCATGTCCACTATAAAAGGAACACTAAGGCATAGCAAGGGGGGGGGGGGGGGGGAGGGGGGGAGAAAAATGGGGATTCAGATGGAGGGAAAAATGGAGAGTTCAAAGGTTCAAAAGGATGACTCTTAGAGCTTTAATAGCCCAGCAAGGGAGAGAAAAATGAACAAAATAAGAGAGGCAAGGTGGAGGAATTCGTCCCATATCCTTGAGATCATTCAAAATATCACTTAGCCTCCAACATGCACACATCAAATATCACTCTCTCCCACAAAATCCTCCTCACCTAACTATCTTGGAAGGCAATGCCTAAGCAAAACTACTTGGACTTGAGTTCCAAATCCCACAAGTCTTGTGCAAAAGCACTAAGTCTGTGAGAATTGGGGTTAGGATCCTTGTAGTTGAATCATTATCATGAAATTCATTTACATATATGTATATGTATTAAAATGTATATCCTAATCTAAGAAAAATGTATATCCTAATCTAAGAAAGCTAACAATTATTTAAAGATGTGTATTGTATAGTGTGTTCTTATATAGGACCTATAGAGATAAAAGGAAAAGGCAAAACTCCATTACATAATAAGCGTGGAGAAAGATCTTATAGTTCAAAGAATCAGCATTCTGGGTTCCATGGATTACAGGGCTAGTACCCCTGGGAACCACGACGTCATGCTCGGGGTACCACGACGTCACGCTCGGGGTACCACGACATCATGCTCGGGGAACCAAGTGAAGGAACTCTTTTAAATGTTCACACAATAAAAGATAAGCCTTAAATATTCTATTTCAATCTCCTTCTCATTGTGAATATTATGAATAATTATTTTACTTATTTCGTAAGAGTAAAGGGTCATTTTATGATACTAAAACACTTATAATGGTATTTTATTGCTTAGGGGGAATCGCATTTTTTGCCTTGAGGAGTTTTATGTGATTTGCGCACAAACCAGTTCATATAACGACCCCAATAGGCTGCGGAGAACCTTACCTAGTCCAACCATCCATATTTGGAGGCCCAAGATCCCTTGTCATCAATGGACTTGGGTACTTTCCAAAAAAAAGCAACCCACACAACCCCTTAAACTATACATCATTTTACACGTATCCTCCCTAAACTACGAGAATGCATACTTACCCTCTAGTCTATATACTCTCTTTTACAATGACCTACCTAAATTATGAGAATGCACACTTTTAACCCCTTAAACTATACCCTTTTTACATTTACTCTCATAAACTAAGAAAATACACACCTACTTTCCTAAACTACTATCTATGGGATGATGTTCAACGTATTACACGGGTGATAGTTTATGGGGGGAGTGCGCACTCTCATAGTTTAAGGGGATAAATATAAAATGTGGTATAGTCTAGCGGATAAAGTGTAGTTTAGAGTGGTAAGTGTAAAAGAGGGTATAGTTTTAGTTAAACTTCCTCCGTTTGTTTTGACATTAATGTATTTTGAAAAATGAGCCATTTTTCAAAATGTAAAAAAAAAAAAAAAAAAAAAAAAAAAACTGTCTCATTATACTATGTTTGGTAGCGATTCTAAAAATGAGTTGGAAAACTATTTCTTGACTTTCCTTATTTAGCTTAGTATGAGATAAAATTGTTCTCTAGAAAATTTTAGAGAAAAATAATTTCTAAAAACCATACCCATTTTTTTGATACTACCAAACGTAAGAAAATGTGAAAAATTATATTCTCATAAGGTTTTCCATTGAAATAAACATAGTAGTCTAGTTTCAAGTAGAGTTCTAGTTAAACTCTAATATAAAAGGTGAAATTATTATAAAAATAAGATTAGTTCAAAAATTAGTTAGGTTATAAGAGAAGAAGAATTATTGACAATAAAGGTGGTATATTATGATTGAAATTTGTCACACTTAAAAGAAAAAAGATGTAGAGTTAAAAAAGAAAAAGAAAAAGTTCATATCAAAAAAAAAAAAAAAAAAAAGAAAGAAAAAAGTTCTTATTAACAATTAAGCTTTTGTGTTTATCCAAAGAACTGATAAAGCAGTAGAAAAAAAAAAAATGAAAAAAGAGATAAGAACAATTAATCTATTGTTCTTATCTAAAAAATTACTACAATTTGGTGCATCCACTTGTCAATTAAATATGGTACCTATTTGAGCAAACATGACTTTTAAACCCAACTTTTATTATATAATATAACATATGATATTTCAAAGATCACTCAAATTCAGACAAATATCAACACCTTTCTTGTGGTATAATGTGGTTATAAGAATAGAAACAATGAAGTGATAGACTTAACAAAACTGTTCAAAATTAGCCTACCATCCAAGGTCGGTTCAACTATATAGACAACTTAGAAAATCGTTGAAGGCCCACTCTATTAGTTAATATAATATTGATTTATTTATATTAATTTTTTAATTAAGGTTTTTTCACCCATTTTTTTTAAAGCCCCCTATATTGGCTAATAGAAAGCGTTTAAGGCATTGTTAATGTTGAGGGTCATTTTTTAGAATCGAAGAAGAAAGAAGAAAGCCCAGCAACAAGGGCAGCAAAGGGTTGGCAAACAGATGGCAAAACCATTAGGTCCAAGCGGCAGGAATAATGGATCACAGGCCCATGAAATAAACAAATGGGCCTTGAGGAGGCAAATGGGCTTAAAGAAGCCCGGAAAGAGAGAAATAGCATACCCATGGACAGTATATGATATAGAAAAGTAAGAATAGGCCACTGCAGACCCAAAGTAATGCAAACAAAGAAAGTAAGGGGTTAATGGTAGGCCCATGAACTCCAAGGATGAGAATAAGGTAATTGGGCCAGGGAAGTCCAATGAAGTTAGTAAAAGCCCATGGGAATACAGAGTTGGTAAAAGGGCCAAGAAAGCCTAAAGAAAGCAAATGGGCTAAGGACGCCCAAGAGAAAGACGAAAGGGACACAAGAGCCTATAAGTAGGAGAACCAATGGCCATGCTAAGCCACTGGTGGAAAGAGTAAACGGCTGGCCTAAAAGAGGCCTAGCAGGATTGAGTCATTATAGTAGGAATGACAAAGTAATATGGCAGGAAATGAGGGCAATCAAGAAATGAGCCAAAAGAAATGTAAGGCCCAGTATCAAATAAAGCCCAACTCCTAAGGGGAGCGGGAAATCAAAAAACAGCTTACATAAAAGGTCAAAGAAATCGGACGACAGGCTATGTAGGCGAGCCTCCAGACCACGGCAGACGAATGAGCAGTAGGCAGATTTTGGACACACATGGAAGGGAGGCACGCGCAAGGCCCAGGCACCACCAGCCTGTACCCAGCCAATACAGGACATGGTGAGGTCGTGGGTTAGAGGTAAGAGGGCACGGTTTGGTGGTGGGGAGAGGGGAAAAATCTATTTTTTGAGGTTCCTGCTCAGGCTCTTTTGGGGGAAGTGTCCTACTAGGATGACATACTACCCAAAAGAAGCAAGCTGAGTTGAAACCACTAGATGCATGCCATGAGGGATAGGGAGAGAGAAAGAACCCAGACCGTAGCAGGAAAGGGTGCCACGGCAAATAAACAAACAAAATACCCTTATTTGTCCGGTGATGGGGGGTGGCACATAGACGGACCAGTGGTGGTCGGCAAGTACACCCAGACCAGACAAAGGTGGTTAAAGGCTAAAACAGTAAAATCCGATCACGGCAGGCACTATAAAAAGAGACCCTTGCCGTGAACAAAAGAGGACAAAACAACAACAACGGGAACCATAACTAAGGAATAGGAATTCGAAAAGATATACTAGGAAACATAAAGAAATGAGTGTGAGGGAAAGAAAGAAAAGAGAAAAATCAAAAAGAAAATAGATAGAGAGTTAGAACGGCAGGCATGCACCAATAGATTGATTTCCTCTCTCCCTTACAAAATCCTGCTCTCTGTCAAAACCAAAAGGAGCCCTTTGTGCATCAACCATTCAGGTCCGTTTCCCTCAAGATAGTTAATTTCCACGGCAGGACTTTCCTGGGAAATTAATTGCGTTGAGAATGAACGTTCTTTCCTCTCTGGTTTTGCTCCTGCAGACCAGATTTAAACTGACTTCTTTATCTTCTGATTAGCCCACATATATTATCATTTGCTCCCTTTTGTTCCTTTTGTAAAAGTGATTATTATTACCGTGATTATGTTTTTCTTGAATAGGGACCATTTGGTCATTTTCTACAAAGTAGCCAGATATTTTATTTTTGTTATTATGTTTGTCTGCCACAACTTGTCTGAAACAGCTCTGTCTACCGCAAGCACGTTCTTAACAAACAAGACATAGTTTGCGCACAAGCCGGACCAAATTGAGTTGCAGTTGGATCGGTCTCAACTCCCTTATCCAGAAAACTTAGGCCTAGTGCAGTAGGAAGCAACCCAACACTATAAGCAAGGCCCACCACCTTACAGTTAATAAACACATTTACATCTTATCTTTTTAAGTAGTGCTAAGCCTACTTCAACTTTTATAGCTTATAAACTTATATGTCACCAATCACAATTGGTAAGTTAAATATTCATTTATAACGTGGTTGAAGCTCTCCAATCACGTTTATTGTCACATCAATTTGTTAGTCTTATTCCATCAAAAAAAAAAAAAAATTTGTTAGTCTTATGTATTAAAACATATAGTATCTTTAGCATTTTCCTATATTCTTTTTCAACTTTTATTCTTTATTCTTTTTTCCACCGGTTTACAACTGCTTCTATGAACCTATTAATTAGGCATCGCATCATTTTTAAATAGAACTTATCACATCAAATAATTAGTCCACACAATTTCCCTGTGTTGAGGGCCATTTGTGGAAGCCCAGGCAGACAGAAAAGCCCAACAATGAGGGCCACAAAGAATTGACAAGGTAAATAGCAAAAAAACCCATTAGGCCCAAGCGGCAGGAATAATGGATCACAGGCCCAACAAATAAATAAATGGGTCTTGAAGAGGCAAGCGGGCTCAAGGAAGCCAGGAAAGAAAGAAATAGCATCCCATGGGCAGAGTATGAGGTAGAAAAGTGAGAAAGGGCCGCCGCAGGCCCAAGGCAATTGTAAACTAAGAGAGTAAGGGGTTTATGGCAGGCCCATGAACTCCAAAGACAAGGATAAGGTTATTGGGCCGGGGAAGCCCAATGAAGTTAGTAAAAAAGCCCATGGGAGTGTAGAATTAGCAAACGGGCCGAGGAAACCCAAAGAAAGCAATCGGGCCATGGATGCCCAAAGGAAAAGCCTAAAGGGACATAGGAGCCTATGAGTAAAAGCAAAATAGTGCCCGTGACAGGCCACTGAGAAAAAGGATAAACGGCTGGCCCAAAAAGGGGTCCAGCAGGATTAGGTTATTACGGCAGGAATAACAATTCAACGTGGCAGGCAGTAAAGAAAACCAAAAGTGGGCCAAAGAAATGTAAAGCCCATTATCATACGAGGCCCAGCTCTTGAATGGAGCGAAAAAACCAAAGGAAAACCCACATGAAAGGCCGAGAAACGCAGACGGAGAGTCTCCAGGTCACGGCAGACGCATGAGCAGCAGGTAGACTCTTGGACAAATTCGAAAGGGAAGCACGCGCAAGGCCCAGGCACCACTAGCCTATACCCAGCCAATATAGGACATGGTGGGGCCATGGGCCAGAGGTAAGAGGTAAAGGGGGTGTGGTTTGGTGGTGGGGAGAGGGAAAAAAGATCTATTTACGGCTCCTGCCCAAGCCTCTTTTGGGAGGTACGTCCTGCTAGGATGATAGACCACCCAAAAGAGGCAATTTGAGAGGGAACCGTTGGATGCATGCTCTGAGAGTAGAGAGAGAAAGCATTAATACCGTGGCAGGAAGAAATGTTGCGGTATACAGAGGAACAAAACAAACCCGCCTCTGTCTGGCGAGGGTGGATGTCGCACAGTCCTGGTGGTCGACAAGTACATCCAGACCAGATAAAGGTGGTTAAGGGGCAAGACGGTAAAACACTAGCTGCGGGAGGCGCTATAAAAAGGCCCTTGCCGTGCCCTGTGAAAGGAAAAACAGAGCAAAAAGAAGAGAAAAAAGATAAGAAAGAAAACAGAAAAGAAAAGAAAGAAAAACTAAGAAAAAGGAGAGTTAGTTCAATAGGGCATGCACCCATAGATTGTTTTCTCTCTCTCCCCCTCCAAATCTTACCTTCTTCCAAAACGCAAACAAGGACTTTTTCTTTTGGGCAACAACCATTCAGGTCCGACTCCCTCAAAGCCATTAATCCCCATGGCAGGATCCTTTTCCTGGGGGATTATTTGCATTGAGAAGAGGCGTTCTTTCCTCTTTGGCTTTGCTGCAGCAGATTAAGCTTAAAACTTAATTTATCTCCATTTAAATTAGCCAGTATTGTTTTCCTCATTCTTCTCTGTGATTGATACCATTATGACTGTAATCATGTTTTCATTAGCAGGGAATACATAGCCGTTTATTTAAATAAGTCAAAAATACTCTGTTTTAGTTATTATTATATCTGCCTGCCGTAACTCGTCTGCAACAGTTCTGCTTGCCATAAATTTGCTCCTGGCAGACAAGGCATAAGTTTGTGCACAAACCGGCCCAAGTTGAGTTACAATTGGATCGGCCCCAACTCCCTTACTCAGAAACACTAGGGCCCATCACCACAGGAGGCAGCCCAGTTCATTACCGCAGGAGGCAGCCCAACATACCATATCATACAAAAAAGGCCCCCACACCCTGTTACTTTGTTGTACTTTTTTTTTAATAATTTAATTATTTTTTGACTTTTCCCGATTCCCATTTGTACCGAACTAATAATACAAAGTAATTATTCTAAATTAATTTTATGCAAATATTTAGATATGATTAAAATATATATTATTTAAGAAAAAAATAGGATAAATATATTCTTTCATAAGTTATCCTATTTTTTTCTTAAATAATATATATTTAATCAAATCTAAATATTTACGTGAAATTAATTTAGAATTATTACTTTGTATTAATATTTATCTATTAACTTATGTGATAAATAAATTTTTACTCGTGAATATTTAGAATATGACATGATTGTGTCATTTAGTAAAGTGACAATATTGTTTTTGACAAAAAAAAAAAAAAAGTTTCTATTGATATATACTTTAAGTTTTATTTTAGTTAAATTATAAATTTCTATTACAAATCATGTTTCATTTGTTCAAAAGTATTTTATATCATAAATCGTGTTAGGAGAACTTGAACACAAAAAGTTCAATATTGCATCTCAAAAAACAAGGAAATTAGATTTATATAAAAAGTTACATTAAAAATTAAATAAATATTTAAATATAAAAAGGGCACAATTTAAAGATTTCGCCTTTAGTCCCAAAATTTGTTAAGCCGGGTCCTGCTACCACCACACACATGGGCCCACACAATTTGCAATTAAAATTTTTTTTTAGTACTACAAACACAATATTTTTCACAATAATTTCACAACAATTTCACAACAAAGGCTAATTGACAAGTTGTTATTGGTTCTCATTTAAGTCCACTACTGACATCATCTTTTTACATACTATTAAACATATTGCCACCTAGGCTTTGTTGTGGAAATTTTGATAACAAAATTTTTATACATGGATTGAATTATAATTCAAAAAATATGAGTGAAGTCATGCATTTTTTTTTCCCTAAAAAAATAAATATAGATATAGAAGTATTATTTTGGATAATAATTTAATAAGAGAAATGATATACGTCTATAATATTTTGACAATATTTTCACTACAAATCCTAAGTGACAGGTTATTAGTTGTTGTGGATGGGCAAAAAAGTAATTTGAGTTGTAGATTCAAATTAGAACAAATAATAGCTTACTACATATGATTTGTTGTGAAAATATTGTGGACATAATACATTTCATTTTCAATAAACATCTTAAATAAGGGGTTTGGCTTACCTCCAGAACTTTTTTAACTGGAATCTCCTTTTGTTTTAATAAAAAACTGTCACATTATCCACTAACTAAATAAAAGGTGGAGATTAAAACTCACTACCACTTGCCATTGAATATTTAAAACAAAATGACATATCCAATTAAAAAAATACTAGAAATAAGCCAAACCCTTAAATAAGAACCAGAGAATTTATGAATCTAAACAAGAACCTGCTGTTTAATGAATCTAAATAAACGACAACTAGAGGCTTAATGAATCTAAAAAAAGTAACCCCCACCCAAAAATGGTACTAGTTTTTATTACAGATAACTAGTTTGGGGAAATCTTATCTAACCAACAATAAGGCACTTGATAAAACTATCTAAAATGGAGAATCTTATCTATACTAAGTTCTAACCTGCCCATAATTCAATACTACAAATATATAAGGTAAATTACATATTTGGTCCCTAACTTTTACGCTAAATGTCAATTTGGTTCCTGACATTTTAAATGTGTCAATTTTGTTCCTAACTTTTTGGTATTGTGTCAACATAGTCCTTGCTGTTAAGTGATGGATAAAAATACTGACATGACAAACTATCAAAATAAAATATTATTTTCATGCCACATAGACTGTCACATGTATTCCAAGCGGACTAATTAAAACTTACCATCTCAATTAAAAATCCACCTCAGCCAATATTAAACAGCAAAAATGGTCCACTACCACTACTTAGCAAAAAAATTAGCAATCTACCAATGTTTTGGAAATATGTAGGGATCTACCACCTTTTTAAAACTCGAGTTTGTGAAACTCAAGTTTATCGGGAAACTCGAGTTCCAAAAACTTGAGTTCTTTGAAAAAATATACTGAAAATTTGCTGAAAATTTTTTTATGGTACTCGAGTTTCTTGAACTCAAGTACCATGAAAAACTTGATTTCGCCACACTCGAGTACCCAAAAAGTGGTAGATTCCTACGTATTTCTGAAATAGTGGTAAATTACAACATAGTTTGCAAAAATGTGCTATTTGGTTATTTTCGCCCAATATTAACAAAACCCAAATTTTTATAAGCATTGTTATCTTTCTTCTCCAGATCTCCTCCTCCTCCTCTCTCTCTCTCTCTCTCTCTCTCTCTCTCTCTCTCTCTCTCTCTCTCTCTCTCTCTCTCTCTCTCTCTCCATGAAATCACCTACACCCTCCACCATCCACACCACTAGCAACCTCATGTTCCCAGACTTCGACAATGGGATCTTGCAAGAATCCAAGGAATGACATGGAGAGGGAGTTACCGAATTACCATATGGGAAGAAGAGGAAGCAATGTTCGGTGGATGCGGTGGTTGAGGAGATCGAGTCGGGTAGAATCGTAAGGAGTGGTTAGACGGTGCAAAAAACTAGGATTGGCAAGCCTTTGGGTCGCTGTGTACGTGTAGCTCAGAAAGGGTCTTTGGGTTGTTGGGCTTGCGAGAAAATGAAGGTTTTTACGTAAAATATTTTTTTCAGTTTTTATTTTGATGGTCTGGACAGATCTATCATTGGTGTTATTATTTGGTTTTAATGAAAATCTAGCATTACATTCTTGAATGGAGAGGTGTCATGATTCTTGACTAGCGAATAAAAGCTTTATTTGGGAATTTTATTTTCCTTGTGATATTTAAACTTTTCAAGCCCTGGATATGGATCTCATGCAATCAATTTTGAAAGCTCTTCGCCTTTGCAGGAGGATTGAAAGACAAGTCTGGCTTAGTCTACTTAGAAGAGGAGTGTAGGCATGGGATAAATGATAATGCCATAATGGAGAGTGATAAAAAATTATTTTGGGTTCAATTAATTAATCTAATAAAAATCCACCTCACTCTCACCTAACTTTTTATTAAAGTTTATGTTGAGGTGGCGTGACAATTTATGTTTCATGAAAATAATATTTTATTTTAGCTGTTAGTCATGTCAACATTTTCCATTTATCACTTAATAGAGATCATTTTGACACAATGTTAAAAAGTTAAGGACTAAACTAACACATTTGAAATGTTAAAGACCAAATTGACATTTAACCTAAAGGATAAGGACAAAATATGTAATTTACCCAAATATATATATAAACTAACTAACCATATAGACAACTATATAAACAAACTACATGCTTACATGACTCGTTAAATCTGACTAAAAAAAAACATGTAAATAATCTCTCTTCTTTTTTTTCTTTTTTTTTTGAGAAGGATGTAAATAATCATTTGGCCATCATGTAATGAGTTGGATTGTTGGAGTAATTTCCTGGGGATTCTAGCCTTTTACCCTTATTTTTTAAAATATTTGGCAATATGCCCCTGTTTTGAAACTATATAAGTCTGTGCCCTTGTTTCGAAACTCGATTTTATTAAAATCGAGTTTCAATGAAAAACTCGCTTGCCTTAAAATCGAGTTATGCCCGATCAAACTTAAAAAAAAAAAAAAAAAAATTGCATGGAACTCGAGTTCCATCCCTATAGCGGCGTTCAGGAAGACCTATAGTGGTGTTTTTATGCAATTTTTTTATAAGTTTAATTAGGGAGCCCTATAACGGCGTTTTAAAGCCCTATAGTGGCGTTTTCATGCAATTTTTTTATAATATACCAAGTTTAGGAAGCCCTATAATGGCGTTTTAAAGCCATATAGTGGCATTTTAAATGGAACTCGAGTTCCATGCATTTTTTTTTTTTTTTTTTTTTAAGTTTGATCGGGCATAACTCGATTTTAAGTCAAGCGAGTTTTTCATTGAAACTCGATTTTAATAAAATCGAGTTTCGAAACAAGGGCACAAACCTATATAGTTTATTTCAAAACAGAGGCATATTGCCAAATATTTTAAAAAATAGGGGTAAAAGGCTAGAATCTCCGTAATTTCTTTTCAATAACCAGCTTGACTTGCAGATTCATTTTTAAATTTGGAAAATTTTAAAAATGATTTGTGATATTTATTTTAATACAGTTGTCTTTTTTTCTTTTTTTGAGTAGATACAGTTGTCAAGTGCGTAAATGGCGTGAGGTCTTATTCATGTTGCCATGTATAACAGAAGGTAAATACCTTTCCAAAAAAAAGAATGTTTTCTTTCCCTATAAAAATAATTTGATTTTGAGTCTTCTTCTTCACCCATCATCGTCAACCTATTACATGACCAATATGGACTTCCAAGGTCATGTTCTAGTAGTAACTTTAACCTTTTACTTGCTCTTCTTGTTACAAACAAATGCATCATCATCATCATCAACTAAATTAATTGAAAGTGTTTGCAAGAATACTATAGACAATGCCAACTGCTTAAAAGCTTTGGAATCTGATCCTCGAGCTATAAAGGCATCCCGGTTGAAAGATCTTGCTAAGATTGCTCTTGAATTAGCTGTAGCCAATGCTACAGAAAGCAAAGCTTACATTGATGCTTTGCTCACCAAAAACCACACTGAGCCCATTAAACAATGCTCTTTTTGGTTCGAAGCAGTGGTTGGATCATTCCGAAGTGCACTTCGAGAATTAGACGAGGATGTTTTGAGTGCCAACTATGACTCCAAAATCGCTGGTGACGATGCTGATAGTTGTGAGAATGCCTTGGCTTTGGGAAAGGTTCAAATTCCATCCATTTCGACTAGAAACAATTACGCCAAGTTATATAGTAGCATTGCGTTTGAGATTACAAATCTGCTTTGAAATTATTCTGAGTAGGAAGCCATCTATAAGGTGATGCAATGAAATAAGTGTGCATTTGAGAATTTGTTGAAAATTTTTTAACTTTTTGCTTTTTGTCTCAATTTTTTTCTTCAAACAATAATCCAACTTTTAGTTTTTTTAAATATATATATATATATAAAAACTGGTTTTTAACTCTTTTTTTTATACATTTAATATAAAAGTTACAAAAAAAAACTATATTTATTGATAAACAATTGGCCTCTTTAAAAGCACTACTCCCGTGGTCACAGGTTTTATTTTATTTTATTTTAAATTCAAATTAAATAATATGAGAGTTGAATTTCTTATTACAACGACCAAATCTTCCAATATAATTGAAAGGTTGGGACTTGGGAGTGGGCTTGCTAATTGTCGATACCGCTTTTGTTCGACTTTCTAATTGTCAATACTGTTTTTGTTCGACCTCAATTTGCATACTAAAATGTCAAATTAAGCCTTACAAATCCAAAAGTTTTATTTTTATATGGAAAAATTCTATTTCAATTTAAAGAAACTGAAATAAAATTGTGGAAACATGGGAGTTTGAATAAGATGGAGTGAGTTATAATATGAAGAAGATAAGACTAGCTTCTTTGCAAGCGTATTGCGAATGGTAAAAAAATCTTGTATTTTTTTCTTCTAATGGACAAAACTTTCCATTCATTAAAATTCGGGGTTGATGCATTTTTCAATCACCAAAATCCCTAAGGAGTGTGATGAAATGTAGCACAAAATATAAACACAACAAAAAACACATAAATCTCATTACATTTCTAAGTATTTATGTAATTGGAAGATGCATCAACCCTAAATTATAAGGAATGAAAAGTTGTCCTTTTAAAAAAAAGTAGAAGAGCCTCTGAGCATGCACAAAGCACATGCAAAGAGTCTAGTGTGTGTGTAAATATATATTTCATATTATCAAAATAATAAATAATTCAAATCATACCTAATAACAATCAATTGAAAAGATTAATCTCAGTAAAAGATGGTAAAAGTATAGTAAAATTTCAAATATGTAATTTGTTCCCCCCCCCCCCCCCCAAAAAAAAAAAAATCAATGTAAAAAGTGGTAGTAATATAAATGGAAAATAGTATACCGCGCCATTGTCTTGATTGCTTTCATAAAAAAATAAAAATTTGAACACCCTTTCCAAATAACAATAAATATCAAAAAATTTAGTTAGTTGTCACGTTTTAAAACAATGTTGAAAACTAGCATCTCGAGTGTCTAAAACTCGAGTTCCAAGATAAAACTCGAGTTTTTAAGTCTCGATTTGTAAGCGGATGGGTTTGATGTGGAAAAAAATCCACGTGGAAATCGAGTTTTAAAGACTCGATTTCCTTAAATTGCAGAAAAATGCCGCTATAGGGCTTTAAAACGTCACTATAGGGCTTAAAAACGCCACTATAGGACTCCCTGAACCTGATATGGGGTGATCACACTTATAAAATTTTTTTTTGCAGGAAAACGCCGCTAGAGGGCTTTAAAACGTCACTATAAGGCTTAAAAACGCCACTATAGAGCTTCCTGAACTTGGTATGGGGTGATCACACTTATAAAAAAAATTTTGCAGAAAAATACCGCTATAGGACTTTAAAATGTCACTATAGGACTTAAAAACGCCACTATAGGGCTCCCTATATGGGGAAAATTTTTTTGCATGGAACTCGAGTCTTAAAGACTCAAGATCTATGTGGCATTTTCAGTCCAAGTCATCCAGCCAAACACTCGTAAAGCGAGTCTTTGGGACTCGAGTTTTAATATGGATCTCGAGTTTCTAAAACTTGAGATGCTATTTTTCTTAAAACTTTAAAACGTTGCCTAACTTACTACATAGTTGCCTCTCACACTGCTAGTTTGCCCATTCCCCCTAAAAATTTCAACTTTCTTAATCTATTTTTTTTAAGATTTGGTTTACCTCTAGTACTTTTTTAACTGGAATCTCATTTTATTTTAATAAGAAACTGCCACATTATCCACTAACTAAATTAAAACCCGCTATCACTTGCAATTGTATATTTAAAACAAAAGAATATGTCCAGTTAAAAAAAGTACTGGAGGTAAGCCAAACCTTTATTTTTATTATTTAAAATTTGAGTTTATATAAAAAATTTAGTGTTTGAAATTATGTTAAAGTTTGGAGATTGACAGAAAAATACTAGTGGAGGGATAGAGGCAATATATAGAGATTTAAGATCTGTTTGGTAAGAGATTTCTAGAAATGTTGTTTAAGTGTTGTGAAAATAAATATGGGTGAAAAAAGTGTTGTAGAAATATGTGTTATATTGTTTAAACAACGAAAACTGTTGTTCAAACAATATTAACAAACAAGCTCTTATTGTCATATGTGTTTTATCTATACTACTATTTAAGGGGTTGCACCTGTTTGGACTAGATTTTTTTTTGTTCCAAAATACCCCTACACCCTAAACTTAAGTAGAGATAAAACTTGAGGATAATATAGTAAAAATAAATTTTTAACTCCCACCTGTAACCTTGCCTAAAAAATAGGCAATGTTTAACTCCCATGTCTAAGTACAGTTGATTTTTTTTTTTTTTTAATTTTATTTTATTTTAAATGCAGTTGATTTTCAAACTAAGCATTAGTCCATGTTTTCACTTTTTTTTTTTCTTTTTTCTTTTTTCCTTTATCAAGACTTAACCTTTCTTTTCTTTTTTTTTCATTAAAAAAAGACTTTAACTTTTTTTTTAATACCCGGTTTCCCTTGACACACAAAAAAAAAAAAAAAAAAAAAATGTAAAGAAAGAAAAGTGAAAACGTTATAAACCCACGTAGACACATACAATAGTACAAGAATCAAATTTAAAAAAAAAAAAAAAAATGCCCGTATTCAATCTTTCAAACCCACCTTCACTGCCAATACCATTAACCCATGCACCCACCTGCACTGAATTCAAAATTGGGATTACCCACGTACAAGTTGGATTCAAATTTGAAATGAGGATTAGCCATGTACAGTTATAATTACCATTTCCTTATCCCATCAAAGCACTACATATCAATTTATCTTGAATATGCATTACAAATCAATACATCCGAAATCTTTCACTCTGACTACATCAACAAATTCAGGTTTGTTTAGGTTTCTCTCTCAAATTATTTAAATTCAAAACTAATTGGTTCATAATGGTTTCAGCATTGCAACACTACAGTCAAGCAAGTTATGTGAAAACTCAGTTGAAATGGACTCTCCGACAAAGAAGCCCTTGGGAGTGAGTTACTGGAGAATATTGCGATAATGCCACCAAAGGTAGAGATTGAGGGATTCTTCACAGTAATAGAACAGTGTTGCTGGGTCAAAATAGTTCGTGGTTTTTTTACTTTTGGTCTGAAATGAGTGTATTTTTTTTTTTTTCCAGTATTTGGTTTATATTTGATTTCCTTACTTTGTTATCATTATCCTTTCCATATCATTATCTTATTTTTTCTTTTCTTTTTTAATCTTTTCTTTTCTACTTTTTGATCAGTTTGATGAGTGTTTAATGTTTTCTCTAATTAATGAGTCTTTTTTAAAGAGTGGGAATGATATAATATTTGTCTTTTTTTGTGGTTATTAGGTTTGATTAATTATTTTAGTGTATGTGTTCTAAGTGGTGCTCTCTCTTCCTCCTATTATTTTTTTCTGTTGTTTTTCTTATATTTAAGCCTTACTCTCTATTTTTTGTATTTTTTTTTAGGGTGATACATCAACAATTTTGTTAGATTGCATAGCAAGCACATTTGATGAATTTATATTTGAGAAATAGTGAAACATCCACGCTTAGATTATGGTCACAATTCATGATATATATATATATATATAATTTTTTTTTCGAGAGATTATGGTCGCGATTCATGATATATATACAATAATACATTATTTTTTTATTGGACGAATCTAGAATTATACAATTCATAATAATAGTATTTTATCAATAAAGACTATTCCAAGTATGAATGCAGCCATGAAAATTCTTTGGAACAACAAGCAACCCTTGATATTCCTCCTTAATTTAAATATAGATTTTTTTTTATTAAAAAAAATTAGGTTTGAATTAACTCCTCCAATGCTTCCGTACCCTAGAGTTTACACGGGCATGGCATGTGTTTTTAAAAAATTGAATAAAAAAAAATCTGAGTTGAGGCTCTTCTATTTTTTAGATAAGGGTTAATTTAGACCATTTATTATAATTTGGGATTACTACATTTTCCAATTACAAAAAAAAAAAAACCTAAGAGTGTGACGAGTATTATGTGCGGTGAAATAATTTTTCATCACACCCCTAATTTTTATTTTTTTTTGTGATTGGAAAATGTAGAAATCCCAAATTATAATAAATGTTCTTAATTAACCATTACCCAAAAAATAGAAGAGCCTCTGAGCACGCGCGTGAGCGCATGCTCAGAGGCTAGTTTTAATAATTATTTTAACTTTAAAATATGGGTCAGCTACTTTGAGTTTGAGTTATACTGTTATAGTGGAAATAAGAAAGATAATTTGATTTTTTCCTTTGAGGGGAAAGATAAATTTGATTTAAATTAAAAAAAAAATGTCATGATATATCATGACTTTTTTTTTTTTAAGAAGATTGAATTTCAATTGTTATTAAAGACCAAAACTTGCCTGAGTCTATTAATTTTTTATCCAAAAATAATGCTTTGAGTTCCTCATTTATGTATTTGTTTGGTTGATTTTTTTTTTAATAAAAAAATCGACATATATTCTACTTAATATTTTTTTTATTCAAAAAAATTTCCGTGATTCCCTCATTTATGATTAATCTATTTGTTTGTTTGATTTAAAAAAAAAAGCAATATATCATACTTATCTTTTTTTTTCCTTACCATAAGGATCTTTTCTTTTTTTGGAATCAATATTTGATTTTATCTAATTAACCATCTATTAGGAAGGGGACATGCGGATCTTTTCTTTTCGTTTCTTTTTTTGGAAACAATAATTGATTTTATCTTACCATCTATTTAGAAGGGGACAAACTAATTTTTTAGGGCAAATTTAATGCCTGTATTTAAGGAGTTTATTTGGGAGGTTAGGGGGTGGGGGGGTTCCCCTTTTAGTTCCGCCCGCGGTGCAAGACACGATTGTAATACAAATATTTGTGCTGTACAAATAAATATATGTGTAGTGCAAGACAACAAAAATGGGCATATCCTATCCAAAAAAGAAAAGACAAGTGAGCCCATTGAAACTTTTTTTTTTTTTTTTGGGGGTTTAGAAACTAAACCATGCCAACCTTATTTAACTAACAATAAGAAAAGAAATACTCCATCTCCATCCATCTAGGCAACGACAGAAACAGGAAACCTTTAAATTAAGAGAGATGTTACGTCTACAACATTTTTACAACAAATCACAGGTGGTTAGTTGTTATTGGTTCAAATTTAAAACTAACACTAAGATTACTTTTTTGCCCTAACAATAACAACCAGTAACAATCTGCCACTTAGGATTTGTTGTAAAAATATTGTAAACATATTATTTCTCTTAAATTAATATGTGATACTTATGATATTAATATAGTTGTCAAGTGCGTGGATGGCGTGAGGCCTTATATAATCGAACGTAAATATAGCTTTCCAAAAGCAGACTGTTTATTTCTTTCATTATAAAGCCCCTTGTAAACTATTACTACTACCACCGCTACTACTAATAATACTACATGGATTTCCAAGGCCATCATCTTCTTGTGGCTTTAAACTTTTCCTTGCTCTTCTTGTTTCTCCATTCTCCATTACCAACAAATGCATCAACTAATAAATTAGTTGAAGGTGTTTGCAACAAAACTATAAACAATGGCGACTGTATAAATGCTTTGGAATCTGATCCTCGAACTGCAACGACATCCGAATTGAAAGATCTCGCAAAGATTGCTCTTCAAATGGCTGTAGCCAATTCAACCAAAAGCAAAGCTTACATTTATGATTTGCTCAGCAAAAACCACACTGAACCCATTAAACAATGCTCTTTTTGGTACGGCGCAGTGGTTGGATCATTCCGAAGCTCACTTGGAGAATTAGACGTGGATGCTTTGACTGCCAACTATGACGCTAAAGTCGCTGCCGACGGTGCCAATATTTGTGAGAATGCGTTGGCCTCTGCTGGGGTTCAAGTTCCATCCATTTCCACTAGAAACAACTACGTGAGGTTGTACAGTAGCATTGGGTTTGAGGTTACAAATGATCTTTAGTTATAAGGTGTGCACGTACGTGATGCAATGCAATGCAATCAAATAAGTGTGCGTTTGGAAGAATTTGGTTGAAATTAAAATGTTTTACTTTTTGCTTTTCATTTTAGCATTTTCCCTTTTATATGATTCAGACTGTACTAGCCCATGATGTATTGAATTTATTTTACAATTTTCTTATGTAAAAACAAAAAAAATCTCTTGAAATTTTCTTAAATCAAAACCTTATGAAAATTAAAATTTCCTTTTTAGTTATGTTTTTCTTTATTAAACCTTGATTTTAAATGTTTTGAATTTGGTATGAATTTTGCTAAACTAGATTGCCAACATGCAAATCAAACCTAGTTAATGAGAATCGAGCAATCTAAATATATTCTAACAATTTAAACTTATCCTAATGGGTATTATATATGCTAATTTTTTTTAATACCAAAATTGAAGTTTTAATTAGTTCAATTGCTTTTTTGGATAACTTTGATTTTTTTTTTTTTACATTGAATTAATTAATTTTTTTTAATTAAAGGAGGAATAAAAAATTCATACTTTTATCAACTTGTTTAGTAAATTAATAGGGAATAAATATTTTGTTGGGTTGAGTTGGCGAGATTTGGTTTGTCTTAGAGCTTACCGTATGTTAATCTCCAATAAGAAAATTTTGAAATCAAGTGGAAGAATCTTTTTTTTCTTTTTTTCTTTTTTCTTTTTTTCTGGAAAAAAACTCAATTTTTATTGAAAGAGGAAAAGACTAACAAAGACAGTCATCTGCCGTACGAACCTCTAAGAGAGTTTCAAGCAGGCTGTGATGATGAAAGCAAAGAGACTTAGACAAAAGATACATCCTAGCTGCTTTATGAGCAGCAAGGTTACAAAGCCTACTAGTCCAGCGAAAGGAACAAGAAACAAACAACTTTTTCAAACTTAAAATATTACAAATCATATTACTAATAAATCATACAGGAGTGCATTCGGGTGAAGAACTGATCACATTAAAATTGCAAATATTAACTGGCTAAAGTAGATGTTAACTAGCTCAGTTATTAAGAGAAATGCAAGGGATCTAAATTTATTTGGAAAAATATCGTATTTCAAAAAACTCATTAAAATTAAAACCCTATATTTTTCAAATTGATTTTTAAGATTCAAATCCCCAAAATGGATATATAAGGAATAAATATATTATGTCAACTACATTCAAGACATTTTCCAAAAAAAAAAAAAAAAAAAGACTACATTCAAGAAGGAAAGAAAACATAATGAACCATTTGACTCGACAGATTTATACAATAATATTAATGTCAAACTTTTATGGAAAATACATACTATGCAAATTTGAGACTAGAAGTTTTCCTGTTAGAAATGCAATTAGAAAAGTAGGACACATAGAAAAGAATATGAATTACACCCTAAATATATATATATATATATATATATATATATATATATATATATATATATATACACTAAAACAGAGAACTAATTAAGTACCTGCCCGAGACCTGACCCAACCCAGCTATGCAGTTTCGAGTTAACGGGATTTCAAGTCATCTCTATAGGATCGGGTTGTGAGTCAAGTCTAAACCTGACCCAACCCAATCTCAGTCCTAGGTTTGAGATTACAAATCTAATTTGAATTATTCTTGAGTAGGAAGCCATTTATAAGGTGATACAATGATATAAGTGTGCATTTGGAAATTTGTTGAATAGTGTTTAGCTTTTTGCTTTTTGTCTCTTTTTTTTTTTTTTTTTCAAATAATCTAGCTCTTAGTTTTTTATTTTATTTTTTTAACTAGTTTTTAGCATTTTTGTAACACATTTAACATAAAAATTACCAAAAACTATATTTATTAATAAACACTATGCAAAATAAGCAATTCCCCAAACTAATATAAGCCTCTTTCCATGCACTACTCCCATGTTCATAAGTTTTTTTTATAAGAAATACTTTAAAATTTAAATTAAATAATATGAGAGTGTAATTTCTTAATACATCTTATCAAATCCTCAAATATAATTGAAAGACTGGGACTTAGGAGTGGGCTTACTAATTGTTGATACCACTTTTGTCTGGCATCGATTTGTATGCCAAAATGTCAATTTGAGCCTTAAAATTTCAAAAATTATATTTTCACATGAAAAAAAAAAAAAGAATTATATGAAATAGATTAATTTTCCCCGATCACACGTTGGATAAATTATTTTGATGGTTCCAAAGCCTAAAATCCCAAAATTATCAATTTTG
Organism: Quercus tomentella; assembly: GCA_028535165.1. NCBI lineage: Eukaryota > Viridiplantae > Streptophyta > Magnoliopsida > Fagales > Fagaceae > Quercus > Quercus tomentella. Next base: position 38,170,204 of record JAPQVY010000155.1, read on the forward strand.
ACCAAGTTTGGCCGAATATATGAAAAATTAATCAAATTAAACCAAAATTCATCAAACCTCCAAATTCCACTTTACTTTGACATAATCCTCCATTTAAAACCATTTGTCTAATTTTTAACTAAGTCTAACCAACCGGAATCAAAGTTTAGTCAAGATTTGACCAAAAGTCCAACCGTTTGATCGTGACAAATTTCTGCTCATGTTAAAGATTATGAAATGTTCTTTAAAATGACAATTCACAAACACTAATCACAGTTGAAATGGATAAGATATCGCAAACACAAAAGACATCCATTTTTGTAAAGTTTTATTATAGTTTAATCTCCGCTGAATTATAAATTTATAATTAAACGATCTCATGTCGAACTTCAATTTGGTATATTTGGAATTTGGATAGCAAAATCTCCACTTAGAATAAAAAGAACTTACCAAAAATATTTAAAGTGCAAATTTTATGCAAAAACACGATTTTATCACCCCTTTCCAGGGCCTCCAACTCACATCATCAAAAGACTGGGACAATAAAGAATGGAGGTCGACAAGACCATAAAGTAACCTCACAAAGTTAGAACAAATTGCACAAAATCTGTTTTTTCAGGTCAAAAAGTGGTTTTTAGGGGTGTCTTCACTCAAAAAACTGTTTCATTTCAGGCATGATTGATGTAAAAATCTTGAACTTTCATGAACAAAGATCAATTATCTATTTCACAGAACAAACAGCTTGAAAATATTATCTTCAGATTGAGAGATATCGCATGCACAAGATAGGCAAAATGTCATCTTTGCAAATTTCTGCACATAACCACCTTTCTTCCACCTGAAATATCTTCGCATCCGCTACTCTAAATAGAATAATGCAGGTACCTTTGGAAATTAGATTGCAAGACCTTTCTGATGATGACAGCAAGAATGCAAAAATTCGAGTTCGAAAGGCTCTCAAATAATTGCTCAAAGATAGAACCAGAGAAAGGGAAAAAAATGGGACCGGAATGACCTCTAAGCTTCTAGAAATGAGCAAGCCAGAAGGCCCAACCCAGCCCATTTCCCTTTAAATATTTCCCCTTTCCCCCATTTATTTCATCATCAACATTTACTAATAATAATCAACTATCATCCTCCATCATCTGTTTTAACATAGTCTAGGATTCCAAAGTCCTCATTTTTAAATATTTTCCAGCACTAAAGTAAACCTCCATTAGCCTCTTAAATACCCCCTAAGAGAATGTTTTTCGTAGATTAAAAATGCTTTTAAGGGCAAATGGTAATCTCTTTACCTTTAAAGCTTATTGTTTTCGCATGTTATATATTTTGTTATTATGTATCTAAGAGTTAGGTTTTTTTGGAAATACACCACTGTTAGTTTCTTTAAGACTTTCTTATCTATTTCTATGTGTGTGTTAAAATACTTAGTATTTTAAAAAAAATCACATGGTAAGCTCTCTATATATAGCATTCTAACGTGGTAATATTTAACATTTACATGTTAGGCATGCGTATATTATTTTACGTGTAGTAAGAACTTATTCATCCTATTTATAAATATATATATAATCTCCCATGTTATATATATTTATTCACATGCTTACTTATATGTAAATAATTTCACATAGTTATCTATATAGTATACCCATATGTTGATTGCAAATAAACCCTTCCCCCCCCCCCCCCCCCTCAAAAAAAAAAAAAAAAAAAGCCAAATATCTTAGTTATTTTCCAAAATGTAAATTGTTGAGATTAAATCAAAATGAGGTACCATCATTTGGATAGTCATTGTATCATGCTTAACACCTTCACCACATGAAATCGAGCTTTCGAGTTTAAGTTCTTTAGTTCGAGACTTTACCTACCTTATTTAGTTTAAGAGCCCTTAGGATGACCTTTAGTTAATTAAGTAATTAAAATTAATTAGACAATAGGTGATCAATCACACCTAGAAATCCAATGGTTGCCCGGTTCAGTTTGGATCGAATGACATGTTATTGACATGGCTCAGCCATTGAGTGACACGTGGCAATTGACGTTAGCACAAAATAGATGTGGCACATGGATGACCATAAGAATCTTCAGGTGGCGTGTGAGGGCACATTCGACATCTAATGACAGCAATTTTTTATGTGGTTGGGTTGATCAACAAGAGATCTATTGTTTGGTGGTGGCGATTAGATGATTGAAGCACAGTAGACGACAGTGTTGATAGTGGCCATGGTCTATGGTGTTCAGGACTCCTTGTTGTGGTGGCTGAAACATGTATATAAATTCATTTTAGATGATATTGTAACACAAAATCACCAAAAATATACCTATATTTGGTTATGTATCACTGTTCACATTTTTACATATTGCTACAATATCATCTAAAAATGCATGATGACTCTTGCTTATGCATTTTATTCTTTTCTATTTTTTATTCCTCTCTCTCTCTCTCTCTCTCTCTCTCTCGGTAATAAAGTAACATTATTTTAATGTGATGCATTGTAAAATAAAGAAAGAGATTTAGAGTGTATTGTAAAAGTGGTAATGTAACATACATAAAGAAATAGCACCAAAGAAGTTGTGGTAGTGGCTACAATGAGAAGTAACACCAAAGAAGACAAGCCGCTAGAAGTACTAAAGGGTCAGAGCATTGGCTTTAATTGCTATAATGTTAGAAATACTAATATTTCATAGAAATAAACTTTACATGATTGTCTTTATATAGAATGCATTGTGAGTAGTGAAAGAGCTTGGGTTTTAGTTCAGGAGGGCAAGATTCAAAGACAATCTTGAAAGCAAAACTAATCCAAAAAATATCAATAAACAATTATTTAATAATGTATTCGTCAATATAAATTATTTTTTATACATATAACTGGATCTAGACCCATGCTTATGCTTAGATTTCTTCAAAATCTTAATAAACTTCAAGTACATATATAAATATTTGATTTGGATCCAAACCCATGCTTATATTTCATATTATCAATATAAAAAATATAATAACTCAAATCATAGCTAATAACAATCAATTTAAGAGATTAATTTAAGTATTAAAGTTTAAATATTTAATTTGTTTTCCCAAAAAATAAAATAAATAATGAATCAAAGTAAAAAGTGATAAAAGTATAGTAATATACATGGAAAATTTTATATCGATTCATTGCCTTGATTTATTTTAAAATATATATAAATTTAAAATTTCTTAAACTGTTCTTCTTATTATTTAAAATTTAAGTTTATAGCAAAAACTCAAAATTTGAAATTATGCAAATGTTGGGAGATTGACAAAAAAAAAAAAATACAAGTGGAGGGATAGAGGCAATAGAGATTTATTGCTGTGAGAGTGTGTGTGTGTGTGTTTCTATAGTTATTTTAACTTTAAAATATGGGTCAACTACTTTGAGTTATAGTACAATGAGAAATATGAATTTGATTTAAATTTTAAAAATGTCATGATATAAGAAAATTGAATTTCAATTATTATTAAAGACCTACAGTTCAATGAGTTTATTAATTTTTTAACCAAAAAGAATGCCTTGAGTTGGTCATTTATCTATTTGTTTGTTTGATTTTTTTTTTTTTTTATATAAAAAATATTCTACTTATCTTTTTTTAAATTATTCAAAAAAAAATTGTGAGTCCCTCATATATAATTTATCTATTTGTTTGTTTGATTTAAAAAATAATAATATATCATATTTATCTTTTTAGTTTTTTTCTTGCTAAACGGATCTTTTCTTTTATTTTTTTCGGAATCAATATATCATTGTATCAAACCATCTATTTGGGATGGGACAAACTAATTTTTCAGGGGCAAACTTAATGCCTATATTTAAGAAGGTTTTTTGGGGGGGTAATCAAGGGGGCAATTTCCCTTTAGCTCTGCCCCGGTATATGACTGCAGTGCAAGACATTATTCTAGTTCAAGTATGTGTGCTATATTAATATGTTTGTAATGTAAGACAATAAAATTGGGCCTAGAGCCCAATGAACCTATATACATTAACAAGAAACATTCAAATTGTGATAGAAGGTTTAAATGAAACTTTTTTTTAGAAAAATTGTGATTTAAAAGAAACAGTTTGAAAGTTTGAAAGTTTAAAATTTAAATGAAAAATATAAAAATCTCTAAGATTTACTAAAAATTAATTTACCTTTTTTATTATTTTTTTTAAATTTGGAGGAGTCTTATTTACATGGAAGAGGATTCCTATTTTACAATGATTTTTTTTTTATATGGCTGATTTTTGGGAATTTGTAAAGTTGTTTTGTTGTTTGTATTTGGAGAAGCTTTGGGTGAGATGTTTTTGTTCTTTTTAACCTTACAAGAGTTACACATTTTCTTGATCATTGATGTTTATTAAAATCTAAGGGTGGAAAAATACTTGTGTCATATCATAATTGTCCTAGAAATAAGTAATCAAACCGCATTAACTTTCTCCCATATTTATCTTTAAATAATAATAAAAAATTATCCAGCCTAATGTTCAATTTCTTCTTCATCTCTCTCCCTCTCTCTCGCTCTCTCGTGGAAGACACCTACAGGAGAATTTACCTTTGAATTTCTTCTTCACCAGTGTAACTTGAACTCATCTCATATATTATATATATATATATATATATATATATATATATATATATAGAGAGAGAGAGAGAGAGAGAGAGAGAGAGAGAGAGAGAGAGAGAGAGAGAGAAACCGGGCAAGAAACCCAAGCAATAGGGAAGATATATCTATGGGCCCATCTCACATACAAAAAGCAACCTAAGTAGCAAGATTATGGGCTAAGAAATTAAGGTCTCTATTTACAAAACAAAAATCTCAACAAGAGAGGGGGTTCAAGGATGCTAAAATAGAAGTTAAAAATGGGGAAAGGAATTCCTAGGTATGAATAGAAGGATTTTGAAGGACTTCTATCATACTAAGGGAATCCTCTTCAATATGGACGAATGAGATACAATGGAATGTTGACATCTTGAGAGCCAAAAGGGCGGCATGAGCTTCACCAAGAATGGGGTCCATAGACTAAGGTCCACAGTATTCTATCACATTTTGTTTGGGACATGGAGGCTTGACTTTAAAGAAATTATGCGAAGGTCTGTTGAATGTAACTTCTCAGACTCCATAAATCATGATCTTGAAAAGAACATTTTTGCTCACCAAGGAGTTTGGCATTTGTCTAGTTATGTACCGGTATCAAAGAATATACTATTAAGTATTGGAAAAGGTTTGACTCCAAATATGTTTGGAGTCTTAGAACCTTGGGTTCCGATTATTAATAAGAAGATAAAATGTGTTAATTTATATGTATTGTATATGACAAAGACAAATGTTATCTTCCCATTGATGGTTTGAACATAAAATTCCACGTATATTTAGAGTCAAACTTTACCCTTAAATATTAAGGATGATGAATGGTAGTAATACTGATAAAAATAAATAAATAAACAATGATGAATACTACTCTAAAATAAAACAAAAGAGAATTGAAATCAAAATTCAGCGGACCGCTTGTTTAAGCCCAAATTGTACCCGTTCATTTCAATTAGGTGGCAGGTACTGTCTTTTCATGGGCAATCTATCCTGTAAAGCTAATGCATGATCAACCTAGTTTGGTTTGGGTCATTTCCTGAGGAACATTATGAAAAAGTGACCTCACAGTTTCGGTTACTAGCCTCCTAGTCCTATCTGCCCCTTAATTTGATTAATTTCAGGATATGAACTGACCCTTGAACATCCGGAACAAATGAATGGTATTAAAGCACTCTTGTTAGCCTAGCTAAAGCCACGTTTAGTGCGTGTTTGGTATTGATTTAAGAAATCAATTTTTTTATTATTTAGTTTATTTTTGTTACTATTTATAGGTTTTATTGTACTTTTTGGTACTATTCATAGGTTCCACTGTAATATTTCAGCTACCTTTTAGTTTTATTTACTGTCCTTTCAGTAAAAAGTTTTCAATTTTAGTTTCAGCTAAAGTTTTTAGTTTCAGTTTCAGTACTATAAATAAAGTTAAAAGGTAATTGAAATAGTATAGTAAGGCCCATAAATAGTACCAAAAAGTGCAATAAGACTATAAATAATAGTAAAAATAAGTTGAAATTTTCAGTTTGTCCAAAACGCACACTTAATATAATAATTAAAAAAAAAAATGCTAAACTCACTCAAAACTTCCACATATTAGAGCATTAGTATCCAGGGATGCAAAAAAGTGTTTATTATACATCCTCAAAACCTACTTTATCTATTTTACCATCTTGTTTTACAACTCACCCAACATTTTAGTTTTCATTCTTATATACAACTCATTAAAATAATATAAACTATACCAACAAATAATATAAACAAATCAACTTTATCTAGCTCTCTTCTCTCCCATCTCTCTTTTCCCTCTTTTCCTCACTTCCTCTCTCACCCCATTAAAATATTATTTTTTTATTTTTACAACCCATGAACAGTAGGGTTGTATATATACAACCTTGTTGTTCACTGATGCTAAAAAAATTTATATATCCAAATCGAGTAATGTTCTATTTTAGTGTCTTGGTTGTTAAAATAGCAAAAGGAAGGGGGGGGGGGGGGTTTAGTTCTTACACCCCAAATAAAAATATTATTTTATTCACACCTTGGGAATGATAGATTAAAAAAAATATGTTTAAGGAGAAAGAAAATGCTACAATATTAAAGTAGAATAGTGATACAGTACTAAGGACAAAACTTATATACAGTATTTTAAGTGTTGTTCCTTTAATTTCCTTCTTAAGATTTAGCCAGGTGGCTACTTAATTAAAAAATACACTTTCATCCCATAAGAAAAAATTCACATAGCAGAATCTTAAAAAGAGAACTTAAAGAACAGTACCTAAATATTGTACCTAAGTCTTACTCGAATACTAAAACTATTGTAATTGTTTATAAATAGTAGGTTAGCTAACCTAACAAAAGGGAATTTTTAGACTAAATTTGACTAAAAACTCATTGAGGTTGATGTGAATGCTCTTATCCCCAAAACTTTGGCTGCTTTTGCTTTTCACAATTTTGAGTTTTTGACTGTGCAGTGAGGCATTTGCACTTCAATAATTCCAAGAACAAATTGGCAAATATTGAAAGAAAATATGTTTAAGGAGAAAGAAAATGCTACAATATTAAAGTAGAATAGTGATTGAGTAAGGACAAAACTTATGTACAGTACTTTAAATGTTGTTTTTTAGGCTTCCTTCTTAAAATGTAGTCATATGGCTACTTAACTAAAAAATATACTTACATCCCCTGAGAAAAAATCTACATGGCAAAATCTTAAAAATAAAACTTAAGAAATAGCACATAAATACTGTATCTAAGCCTTACTCAATTACTAAAACTATTGTAACTGTTTATAGATAGTATGTTAGCTAACCTAACAAAAGGGAATTTTTAGACTAAATTTGACTAAAAACTGGTTGATGTGAATGCTCTTTTCCCCCAAAAACTTTGGCTGCTTTTGCTTTTCACAATTTTGAGCTTTTGACTGTGCAGTGAGGCATTTGCACTTCAATAATTCCAAGAACACATTGGAAAATACCGAAATAGGCCCTTCTTCGTTCATAACATCTCATTGTTGAAAATTTTCACTTTTGATGAGAATTAAATTATTGATCCCCACTGTTTTAATTATAATTCTTTCGGCTAAGGGCGTTATAATTTAGTGGTATTACTTGTTTTCTTTTACAAGGAAACTAAGGGCATATTTGAAACACTCAATGGAGATTAAGTTAGTATAAAAGCTTCTTTTTTTTTTTTTTTAGAATTTATAATAGTAATCTTTATTACTTACTAGGAATAAAAAAGTTGTAATAGCCATAAGTTTGATTGTTACACATAGAAAAGTTTGCAAAAAATAATACATATGGAGGTTTATATATTTTTAAAATATATTAATTTTAAAATTTGTTACATATATTAAGGAATAGCTAATATAGTAATTTAAAAAATAATAATTTTCCTCAATTTAAAGAATAATTGTTACTAAGAAATATTTATTCTATATATATTAAAGATGTAATCAAATAATTATTACACATGAATATTTATTTGTTGCTTTAGATTCCTTTTTTTTTTTTTTTTTTTAATAACCTGCAAACTTCATTAAATCAAACAGAAGTGCTTACAATAATGCAATCAGCCTTGCAAGCATTCGGGATGACTTTAGAGGCTTCATGCTTATTACAAGAAAATTGGCTTTTAAACCTAACAACAATCTTGGCAATAAAATGAGCTGTAGATAATGAACCAAAAAACAATAATAAACAAAATGGTCTCTTTATAAGAAATGAGATAAATAATAAATAAAAAAATAAAATAAAATTTATGGCCAGATAAAATCCAAATGTAAGATAGCCTGAAAAGTGAAAACTAAGCTTAATGGATGTTGACGCAATGAATTGGATTTGGATGTGAAATAGTAGTGTTCGAGAAGACCAACTTGAAATTTGCTTTTGGTGTTTTTTTTTTTTAAATTTTTTTTTTTTATGAAGGAAAAGACAAGAATTGAGGTGGCAGAGAACTGTAGAGAATCCAGTTCCTTCCACTATGCTTTTGCTCTTTACCCAAAAAAATGGGTAGGTAAGCAACCATCCCTCCCACCACCATTCCCATTTCCCAACCTCAAAAAACACATTATTTTAATTTAATTTAATTTATTTAATATATATAAAAAATAAAATAAAAAAGCAAGTAGGGAAAACAAATTAGAGCACGTGTCCGTAATTATCGTTATTGTGTGAATTGAACATTCAAGAATCAACTCGTGCTTCACATAAAAAAAAAAAGAATTAAGTCGTGCTCTTCAAACCTGACACGTCTGTGCCCAATTCCTATCTCCTGATGTCGACGCTTCCGCATTTTCGGCTATTTATTTTTTTCTTCTTTCTCAACACTTCTATATATACACAGCCATTTCCAAAAAAACCCTTTTGACAAAATTTATAATGAGAAATGTTAAGTCTTAGAATCCAAATTGAGTCTAAATAATTTTTAATCATTATTTAATTTTATATTATGTATCTAATTTATTTTTCCTTTTTTTAAAGAAAAATAACTCCTATATAATACTAAGCTTAAAAAATGATGACTATTTATGTATCATTTTATTATTATTATTGTTGTTGAATATTTTTGTATATATACACAAATTATAATGTACAGTAAAAATAAATAATTATCACATATATAAGGATCTCAAATATTGTGAAATTTACTATATATATATATATATTTTAGGGGCATTGTGAAATTTACTAGAACATAGGATTATTGGGTTATTTTTTATTTGATTTGATTTTAATGCATTGCATCATCTACCAATTACCATGTATGAATGGCGGTGCCACATGTCGAACGTGGGGTCCACGTTTGGAATGGGTTCTTCGTCAAGTGTGCCACACGTGGGCATGATCTCATTAAGAACTGAATAGATCTTTTTCTTTTTCTTTTCTTAAAACACATCCTCCAGAGAATGATGAAAGTGAATAAAACGTGAACTTCAATCTCAAGTAACCCAAAAAAATACAATTAAATATTTTATTAAAATTTTTGTTATTATTATTATTTTTTAAAGCAATAGGGATAGACGTGAATTTAATAATAATAGTATTAGTGTGCGTTTGAGTTAGGATGAAAAATAAAAATTATTTCACTATTCAGCTTATTTTTGTTATTATTAATTGGCCACACTGTATTTTTTGACACTATTTATGAATTTCACTATACTATTTTAACTAACTTTTATCTTTATTTATAATATTTTCAACAATAATTTTTCAATTTCAACAAAATAAACAGTATTCAAACACGCCCATAGTAATCCGGATATTGGTATACAGAAATGGTTGTCGATGCGTTTTTCCAGTAAACTTCTTTTCAAAATAAAATATTGTAGTATTAAGCAAAAAAAATAAAATATTGTAGTTGATGGTTTTGGACTTGATCCAATTGTCTTCATATAGTTGGAACTTATAAAAATATAGGAGTATATGCATATGTATTAAGGGCCTCCAGAAGGACGCCAATAAGAACGGGAAGAGCTCACCAAAAATATAAAGCAATCTGAAAAGTATAAAGCACGTTTTTTGTTCTCATAAAACGTTTACTTTTTTTGCTGAATTCAGAAAACGTTTACTTTTTTATTACCAAATAGGGAAAAGGATGTTTCACGAAACATAAGGGATGTGTTTTAGTGTTTTACTTTTATTTACAATACTTTCAACAAAAATTTCTCAATTTCAACAAAATAAACAGTATTCAAACACGACCATAGTAATCCGGATATTGGTATGCAAAAATGGTTGTCGATGCGTTTTTCCAGTATACTTCTTTTCAAAATAAAATATTGTAGTATTCAGCAAAAAAAATAAAATATTGTAGTTGATGGTTTTGGACTTGATCCAATTGTCTTCGTATAGTTGGAACTTATAAAAATATAGGAGTATATGCATATGTATTAAGGGCCTCCAGAAGGACGCCAATATGAACGGGAAGAGCTCACCAAAAATATAAAGCAATCTGAAAAGTATAAAGCACGTTTTTTGTTTTCATAAAACGTTTACTTTTTTTGCTGAATTCAGAAAACGTTTACTTATTTATTACCAAATAGGGAAAAGGCTTGTTTCACGAAACACAAGGGAAGATTTTTTTTTTTTTTTTTTGTTTGAGAAGCAAACACAAGGGAAGCTACTGATGAAAGCAAGAAATATTGTGAACCAACAAGTATTCACTCCACATGTATAAATGTTTGTAAGGTGTGAAGGTAAGAGTTGAGGTTCAAGTTTTCAATAGGGAACTTCATACATATATACACTTAGATTAGACTAGAGTAGAAATTTTATCTTATATCAAAAAATAAAAAAATAGAAAAAGATAATAGGGTAAATTGTAAATTATACCCGTGAAGTTTGAGATTGTTTGGATTTTATATTCTAAAGTATCAGAAATTTGGTTTTACACCCTAAAGTTTTGTTCTGTTAGCAATTCACAGTTCTCGAATAATTTCTGTCGTTAATTGACACATCACAGTGCAAACATATTTTATTTTTGCCACATTAGCAAACATGACAAAACGGGTCAAAATTTTCGGACTTGACCCAATCCTAAGCAAAAACGGGTTGACTCGTGACCCAACCTGTATTTTTGCAAGTCAACCCAACCCAACCTGACCTAAGACCCGAGGCATTTTTAAAACTTTTTTTTTGGGTAAAAAAATAATAAAATTAAGATAATATTGGTTTAATTGTTTGTTGTGAATTTTAAGGAAATAATTGAGACATTATATAACTACATGCAAATGAACTGAAAGATGAATGGTTGAGCATTCTGTAATGAGTAAAGATTTTTAAATATCAAATAGAAAAGTACATGCCAAGATAATTTAGTTACGGTAGAGTTAAAAATATAGATTTAAAATTGTAGACATGTATGAGAAACATTCATAAGTGTGAAAATAGTGAAGCCAAAGTATTAAATTAGCATAAATTATGAATACTTAGATCTATTTTTTAACAATTTATGTCCAAAATAAACAGCTTTTCAAAATAAATTATGATATTTCCTAAAGTGTGTTATACTTAACAATGATATGATATTCATAAAAGAGATCATGTATAAATAAGTAAACAATCAAACTTAAATGTATATTCTCAAATTGAAATAGAGTGCCAACCACAATTGATAATAGATTATAAAATTAATTTTCAAGATTGTAAATTTCTTATATGTTTTTATTCTTTGTCAAATGAGTTATCCAATAAGTTATTTGTAATTTTGTTTTATATTTTGTTGATATTGTGTAAAAATAAAACTTGTGTATTTGTTTTACTTATCTTTGTGTTATTTTGTTTTAGGTAGCAATGTTGGGATTTGTATAATTTTAAAATTATTGAATAAGTATTAATGAGTTTAACTGAATTCATTCTTGATATAAGTGATGAATTCAAAGTAATGCATTTTACATTAAGTAATTTGTTGCATGACTTTCCAAATGGTAAATACATGTTGTTTTCTTTATTAAAAAAAAAAAAAAATTCATGTGAAAAATACTGGTCAACCCAACCCGACCCGCCCGTTTGCCATGTCTACACATTAGCCCTAAAACTACATTGTTTCAATGAAAAATAAAAGCATATTTGGCATGGTCAAAACAGTGTCGTTTTATCCAATGTTAAAACACAAAACTCAAAGTCTAAAATTACACCGTTTCAGCCTAAGTTCTAAATCCCAAATCAAAACCCCATGTAGGCTGCTCCTCCCAGCTCACAGGGTAAAGACCCATTGTGAACCTACACCTCAAAACTATCGGCTCGACTAGATCAACGGCCACAATGAGAACTCTTTCTCTTATCTCCAGCTCTATTTCTCCCTATTTTTGGATTTTGCTTTTTCTTGTCATTGTTGGATTTGGATTTGTTAGTGATTCATAGCTATGATTGGGTTTGCTCTTTCTATCTTTGTCAAATTTTTGGGGTTTTTTGTGTAAATTATTGGAGTATTTTCTGCTTATGTTTCTTCTTCTTCTTTTTTTCTTTTTCTTTTTATTGTGCGTTAGTTATGGTTAAAATGTGGTAATAGGGGATTTAGCAAAATATATAAGGGCTTTATTATTGATGACTGTAACCGTACCATAAACATTGCAATAAAGCGTGTGTCAAGCGATGGAGTTGACGAGTTAAGGATCGAGGTTATGTTGCTTTGTCAGCTACGCCACTCGAACCTCATCCCTCTCACCGGATAATGTATCAAGATCAAAGATGATCTTATTCTATGAGTTCATGGTCAACAGGCTGCACTACCTTCACACTAGGTTGAAGCTTACTATGACTATCATCCATTGTGATGTGAAGACATGGAACATTCTTGAGTGGCGGGTACCGTCAATCAGTCAAGAGATGAGGAGTTTAGGTTAGAGAGGTTTGGGTTCACTGTTGCTTCATGGGGTTTGATTTGTTCCCTCACTGTTCCTTCCGTGGGTTGTGTTTTATATTTTAGAGTTTGGCCTGAAACAGTGTTGTTTAAGTTGGAGGTTTGTGTTTTAACTTTAGGTCGAAATGACGTAGTTTTGATTATGTCAACTTTCTCTAGGTCATCATTAAAACGATGTAGTTTTGGGGCTAATTTGGCAAAATAAAAACACATCAACATAATGATGTGTCATTTAATAGTAGAAACTAATTGTGGGGGATGAATTGCTAATGAAACCAAACTTTAGGGTGTAAAATCAAATTTTAAAAATTTTGAAGTGTAAAATCCAAAGAACCCAAAACTTCAAGGGTTTAATTTGTAATTTACCCAAGATAATAAGTTCTTTGGTGTTTTGTTTTTGGTATTTTTTTTTTTTTTTTTTTGAAATGTAATGGTTGTTTAAGAATGAAGAGTAAACAATGTTGGGTAAAATAGTGAGAGGGAGAGAAAATTGGGATCCTAAACAGGAAATGAACAAAATTATTAAAGCTAGGAGTGTTCAATAACCTGTTTTATTTAATCCAAAAACAAATAGTTGACTCCGAAACTTTACAACTTGTTTGGGAGGAGAGAAAGAAATGAAATGGAAAATAATGAAATGAATAATTTTAGAATATTCTTCACATCCCTTGTTAGGGAGTTTTAATGGAGGTCCTTGTTTGAGATTTTAAGTGGGAGAGAATGAAATTAATATGATGGAACATTCATTCTTCTCTAGTTTCTCAAAATCTCAAATTTTTATTCCCCCTAAAATTGGGAGGAATTGAAGAGAATTAAATTAAATTTAATGAATTTTTTTACTAAAACTTTCAAAATACTCCCATATATTCAGCAATTTATTTTAAAATAGGGCTCTTATGGTAATATTTTCATAAAATGATTTCATTCATTTGCCTCATATTACTTCTAAATAAGGTTACTTACCTTTCATTCATTTTTATTTATTTATTTTAAAACATCCAAACAAGACTACTTAATATCATTCATTTCTTTTTCCCTTTACTTAAATACATTCAATTCCTTTTTATTCCTTTATGATTATTCAATTTCATTCCTTTATGAACTCTCAAACGAAACCTTTAGCGAATGAGTGTTGAAATTAAGAACTTTATTTTTATGGTTGGTCGGGTGTTGAGTGAGGAAATTTCACACCTGTTTAATCTAACCAGGTCGATACTACATGATATCGTTTCGAATCAGTAAGGTGGATGCTCTGGCTTCGATGGGCTATTGAACGGTGGAAGGCCTACAAAAAGCAAACGCTGTCAAAAAGGGGACCGGAGAAGACCGGCCAAACCCCCTCCGATGGCAAAGTTAGTCTCACAGGAATGAAATTCCAAGTTTTTGGGAGTCAAGTCTCAGAATGTTCTTACCTTTCTTAGGTTCAGACCGGTCCTTTATATAAAGATCTCGGGACGGTTATTTGTCCAATAACCTCCCCAAGATTTGTGGAAGCCAATGAGTCCGGAGTTAACTTCCTCAACGGCTACTAAAATTGTAACTACTAACGGAAGTTAACTCATTTGAGGGATTCATGGCGATAGCTACGGGTTTAGTAACCGCTATAGAGAGTCGACAGTTTTCTAAGTGTTGTGTATTCGTCCATCTAGTGTATGACGATTTCGTCGTCCCTGGACATCTGATGATCATCCATGGATGACCTTCATGGACGAATTTATCGTCCATGGGAGACTTCACTGATCAAGAGTAGTATTATTGTCCATGACCATTTTTCCTTCTTCTGGGGTGATTCTTGGCCCAACTTGCTCTATTGGCTCTGGACGATGCCTTTGGACGAACTGGAGTTGGAGCTAATTTTCTACTTCCCTATCAGTTGCCCCTTTGTTCAAAGGGTCATCCAGGATATTGTGGTGATTTTAATAAAATTTCACTTTTTTGTGAGCCACGTGTCGCGAATCTGTTGGTTGGCCAGTTGTGTCGATCCCGTTTCCCAAAGGAATCGCCACGTGTCAATTTTTGAGTGGCGAGCGTCGTTCCAGTGACCCTGTTGCTGGGGCCTATAAATAGTACATTCTCTTTCATGCCCCTTACTTTCCTCTCATTTTCTCTTCTGCCATCTCGTCCAAGATCCTCATCTAGCTCTCCTCCTAATTCTATCAGATATTTCCTCTTTCTTTTTAGGTTTTCATCTTAAATCTTTCTACATTTCAACCATGTCTTCGTCTAGTGGTTTAGAGAGGGAGATAGACGAGTACCAGGACGGTTCTTCTAGGAGTGAGGGTAGTGAGGATAGTGTAGATAGCTCGTCCTGTAGTGATTCCTCAGATGAGCGTTACTCGTCTGGGGTTCATGGCATTCCTTTAGAGGAATTTCAGGAACTACAACGTAGGATGGCTTCTGGATCTGGGGCTAGCTCGTCCAGATAGCCATCCAGCCCTCCTCAAGACGAGGAAGATGTCATTTATAGATGTGCCCTAGAGGTAGCATCCATCTTAGACGCTGCCAAGTTAAAAACTTTTGTAGATAGATACCAAATTCCTAAAGAGCTTAACCCTCGTCTACCCAAGGCTGGAGAATGGTGTTGTTCTCCTTCCTCTGGTTTAGGGGTATACACTTCTTACCTTTTAGCTGGCCTTAGGTTTCCTTTAAATTCCTTTTGTAGAGACCTCTTCCAAAGGTTGGGTATTGGACCTAACTAGCTCAACCCCAATGGTTGGAGGACGATAGTCGCCATGCAAGTGCTATGGTGTGAGGCACTGGAAGGGAATCGTCCAATTACGGTGGACGAGTTCCTTTACTGTTATAAGCCTTCGGAGATAAAGAAATCTGCTGGTATTTACCAGTTCTCGTCCAGGGGCTCTTATTACAGTTTAATTAAGGGCCGTAGTTCGTCTGACCGGCTTTGGAAAAAAGAATTTTTTATTATTCTGGAAATTGGGCTGGGGACCCAGCTGATGTGGGTAATCCCTCCTTCCCACCTTTTACCAGCCTTCTAGGTCGTCTTCGTCCTGAGGGTATGTTTTCTTCCCATTTTATTTTGTTTCTTCTTACATTTTTCCTATCTTTCAATCGTCTAACTTTCTCTTGGTGATGTAGCTGTTGTTCATCCACGTTTGGACAAATTTTAGTTGGACCGGATAGACGTGGTTCGTACCTTCCCTGGGAGAACTTTCCACGATTTGGTAACTCTTAGTCGTCTAGCAGCTTGGGGACTTGGCCCAATGTCTACTATAGAGAATCTCAGTCACGAGGAGACTACCCGTCGAAGTAAGTGTCGTCTAATTTATTTCCTTCCTTTTTTTTTTTTTAAATCAATTTTCCTCGTCACAGGGATAACTACAATGAGGGAAAACAAAGAAAAAACAGTGACTAGTGGGGACGAGGATGTAGCTGCACCCCCAACTGTTCAAGTGTCTTCCGTCCAGGCTGGGAAGAGGAAGTCTAAGTCGATATCTAGTGTCGTGGACCTGGGCGATCTTCCAAGTCGTCGAGGCCCTAAGAAGCAAAAGCCTGGTAAGACTTCCCTTCCCAAGGTCCCCAAGTTTGTACCTCCGACAGTGAACTTGGACGACCCTCTGGTGGATGTGGAGCCCGTCCAAACAATCCGTCCCGTCCAGATTGATCCTCCCCCTCCACCCAAAGCTTCTCACAAGCCTAGTTCGTCGGAGACCTCTGATCGTCCTTCCAATCTGGTTCTGGACGAGGGTTATGCATGGAGGACGTTCAAAGGAATCGTCACTGAACAGGAAGTTAATGAGTGCTACAACATGTTAGTGAAGGAGTTTGAACGTTCTGGCATCCATGACCTTTTTAAGGTAAGTGTTTCCCTCGTTCTTGTGTGTAAATTTTATTTTATTTTTTATTTTTTATTTTTTAAAAAGAGGATGTCTAACTCCCTTTCGTCCATATGCAGGCTATGTCAAAATTTTATACAGCAACCTGCCAAGCTAAGGAGCTTGCTACAGAGGCTAAGACGGCTAAGGACAAAACTAAGGAGCTGAACAATGAAGTCTTGTTAAAAAAGGGGGAGGTCCTTAGGTTGACCGAGGATTTTAATCGTCTACAAGGAAGTGAGACGAAGCTGAAGAATGAGGTGGAAGAGCTTAAAGTTGATAACTTGGAGAAGGATACCCGTATCGTCCATCTCGAAGGACAAGTCTCTGAGTTTGCCTCGTCCTTAGAGAAAGCACGTGATGAAGCCATAGCAGCCTTTAAGAAGTCTAACGAGCACAAGAATCGTCTAGACAGCCACTACGCAGCTGGCTATGAGGACTTTCGTGCTGATGCTAAGGAGGCATATCCTGACTTGGACTTCAACTCTTTTAAGCTTCCCCTTGCTACTGAAAGTTTCTTGTTGCAGACGAGTTCTGAGGACGTCAACATAATGGACGATGCTAACACTGAAGTGACCCAAGACGACCCCAAGACTAGCTTGCCCAAGTGATAGCATTTTCCTTGGAAAATTTACTTTACTTTTATTTACCTTTTCCTAGAAGTGCCCGTTGTTTTGGGCTTTGTTCTTTACTTCTTTTATTCAAGTCCATACAAGTACAATTGTCTCGTCCAAGATTATGGACGAGTTTTATATACAATTAGTTTTATTTTCACAACTTAAGGGTTTTTTGGACGTGGGTCGTTCACCCTTCTTTAAATTTCATGAACAAATGAATATTTTGTATTTTCACCTTCCATTGTGTTTGAATACATACATTTCCAGCTTTATGTATGAAATTTTATTTTCATTATTCATATCATTTGTGGCTATGTGGTTCGTCCACCCTTGAATTCAGTTTGCCTCGTCTTGAGTATAGGGGTGAATTTTTTATTACATCATCGAAATAGAGCAAATTGAATCATTTTAGCTTATGTACAGTTCGTCTATGAATGACTTCCTTTTTAGTTAACTTTTATTCATCATTCAAATTTAGGGACGACCATATTTCCGTCCTTGATAAGACTTCCCAACAATTTCTCGTCCATGCAATGGATTGTTACGCTGGTTAGATTCATTTATGGGCTTGTGTTTTTGCATAATCTTTGTTCGTCCATGTTTTGGACGGTCATTTCTCGGATTTCATCTCGTCTTGAGTTTTAGACGGATATACCTTCTATTTTAACTTTAATTCAGCTTTCATCTCGTCTTAAGCTTTGGACAGATGTACCTGGTTTCATTTTAACTCAGGTTTCATCTCGTCTTAAGCTTTGGATGGATGTACCTTGTTTAATTTTTCCTTTTGAGGAAAGCTTATGGACGATACATCCTTGCGTCCAAGGATTTCATTCGTCCATGCTTATTTGCTTCTTTGTGGATCATTCTGAATGAATATGCAAAAATAAAGGATTCCCATACAATACTTAAAAATACATCATATATATATCTGAAAATCCAAACTTATGCAAACATTCGTCCACAGGCATGGCACATGCTCGTGAGCTAGTGCCTTAGGGAATTAAAAATACAAACCAACTCGTCCATGAATAGCACAAAAGTGAAAACACTATTGTACTTTCGAGGGGATTATTGAAATACTTAAAACACATAGTAGTAGTAAACAAACAAACATGAGAATACTTCCGCACGTCCAGGTATCTCGTCCGTGGCCACTTCCGTCCAGAGTCAGCGCTTATTGATGGTATTTCCTTAGGTGCTCAACATTCCAAGGGTGTTTTAGCCTTCGTCCATCCAAAGCTTCCAAATAGTAGGATCCTTGCCTCTTGCAGTTGATAACCCTATAAGGTCCTTCCCAATTTGGCTCCAGTTTCCCGTAGGCCGGGTTTCTTGTTGCCAAGGTAACCCTCTTTAGGACGAGATCCTCGATGTTGAAGCGCCTGGGCTTCACCATGGCATCATATTGTCTTGCCATAAGATTTTTGTACCTCGTTGTTCTCTGTTCTGCATCCATCCTGACTTCGTCCATAAGGTCAAGATTAAGACGGAGCAGTTCTTCGTTTGCTTCAGCTTGATACTTCTTCACCCTGTGGCTCGTCATATGTACTTCCGTCGGTATAACTGCCTCCCTTCCATAGGCTAATTTAAAAGGAGTTTCCCCTGTTGGAGTTCTCGCTGTCGTTCTGTAAGCCCATAAAACACCTGGTAACTCATCCGGCCATACTCCCTTTGCCCCTTCGAGCCGAGTCTTGATGATCTTCAATAAGGATCGATTTGCTACTTCTGCCTGGCCATTGGCCTGTGGGTGGGAGGGTGAGGAGTAATGATTCTTTATTCCAAGCTGTTCACAAAATTCCCTGAAAGGTGTGTTGTCAAACTGTCATCCATTGTCAGATACTAGTACCCTAGGTACCCCGAATCTGCATACAATGTTCTTGCAGACGAAGTTCTTGACATTCTGTTGTGTAATTTTTGCTAAGGGTTCGGCTTCCACCCATTTTGTGAAGTAATCTATTCCTACCACCAAAAATTTCATTTGCCGAGTTCCAGTTGGAAAGGGTCCCAAAATGTCCCAAGGGGCCATCATTGGCGTGAGATACTCTGCTGGCTGTCTAGGAATGTTGCTGAAGCGCTGACATTGATCACATACTTTAACATATGCTTTAGCATCAGCTTGGATGGTTGGCCAATAGAATCCGCTACGGATGACTTTATGGACGAGTGATCTGGCTCCCGAATGGTTACCACATACTCCTTCATGAACCTCCCTCAACATGTAGTTTGCCTTGTCCGGAGCCAAACACCCTAGTAGAGGCTGGGAAAAACCTCTTTTGTATAACACCTCGTCCATAAGTATGTATCTGGCTGATTTGATCCTGAGCTTCCTAGCTTCGTCCCTCTCTTCTGGAAGCCTTCCGTCCTTCAAGTATGACACTATTGGGGTCATCCAATTTTCATCACCCTCTATCTGCAGCATCTCTGGAAGGTCTATACTCGGCATGTATTGTACTGCATCTAGCTCGTCCACTGCTTCATTTGCAGACGCTTCCTTTGCCAGAATATCTGCTTCCGCATTCTCTTCCCTTGGGATTTGAATGAAATCAGCTTTTTTGAATTTCTTCACAAGGCGCACTACCTTCTTTAGATATTTCTTCATTCTGTCTTCCTTGGCTTCACATATTCCATTTACTTGGCCTATGACCAACTGAGAATCTCCCAAGACAAGTATTGAGTTTGCGTCTATAGACTTAGCCAACTCTAACCCCTTTAAAAGGGCTTCATACTCCACTTCATTATTAGTAGTTTGGTATTGCAAACGAGCCTTGTACTTTAACTTGTCTCCTTCCGGTGACTGCAAAACAACTCCTATTCCTCTAGCATACAGTGTAGACGATCCATCTACATGGACGATCCATTTTTTATTGCACTCTTTTTCCCCAAGATCCTCGTAACTTAGAGTGAACTCTGCAATAAAATCTGCTAGGGCTTGAGCCTTTATTGCATTTCTCGGTTGGTACTAAATGTCGAATTCACTAAGATTCACAGCCCATTGAATCAGCCGTCCTGCGGCTTCCAGCTTGTTCATTGCCTTCTTGAGTGGATGGTTCGTCATGACATTGATGACATGAACTTAGAAGTAATGTCTTAACTTTCTAGAAGCTGTTATCAGTGCAAAAGCCAACTTCTTTATAAGCGGGTACCTTCCCTCTGCTCCTCTGAGTGCTCGGCTAGTGTAGTACACGGGTTTTTGTATTTTCCCTTCCTCTCTGATTAGAGCTGAACTTACGGCATGTGGAGACACCGCTAAGTACTGGTACAGTTCTTTTCCTTGCACAGACGGACTTAATAATGGAGCTGTAGTGAGATAGTCCTTCAGGTCTTGGAAGGCCTTTTGACATTCGTCCGTCCATTCGAATGCCTTCCTGAGGACTTTGAAGAAAGGTAAACATTTGTCTGTGGCTTTCGAAACAAACCTGTTCAAAGCAGCAACTCGTCTAGTGAGGGATTGGACTTCCTTGATATTCTTCGGTGGTCCCATGTCCAATATGGCTTGGATCTTGTCTGGATTCGCCTCGATTCCTCTTTGAGAAACCATGAACCCCAGAAACTTTCTCGACGATACTCCGAATGCACACTTACTCGGGTTCAATTTCATCTTGTATCGCCTAAGTGTTTCAAAGGTTTCCTGTAGATCATCCAAATGACTTCCCTCGTCTATGCTCTTCACAAGCATGTCGTCGACATAGACCTCTACATTCTGTCCTATCTGTGGACGAAACATGTGATTAACCAACCTTTGATAAGTTGCCCCTGCGTTCTTTAAACCAAAAGGCATCACCTTATAGCAAAACAAGCCTTGGCTAGTAATGAATGAGGTATTTTCCTGATCAATTTCGTCAATCTTTATCTGATTATATCCTGAGAAGGCATCCATGAAGCTCAACAACAGATGGCCAGCCGTAGAGTCCACCAATTGATCAATGCGTGGCAAAGGATAACTATCCTTGGGACAAGCCTTGTTCAAATTAGTGAAATCTACGCACATTCTCCACTTGCCATTTGCTTTCTTCACCATCACCACATTGGCTAACCAATCTAGGTAATAGACTTCCTTAAAAACTGTGCTGTGGTCAGTTTCTGAACCTCTTCCTTGATTGCCTTATCCCGCTCGGGAGCGAACACCTTCTTCTTCTGACGAACGGGCTTAGAAAAAGGGTACACATCAATTGATGAGTGATTACACTTGGATCGATTCCCGGCATGTCGTCGTGACTCCATGCAAAAACATCGATACTCTTTCTCAGGAACTGGATGAGGTCTTCTCTTACCTTCTCCTTCATACCTGTTCCAATTCTAGTGAATTTCTCGGGATCATCTTCTTGCAAAAGAACATCTTCCAGTACTTCTGTGGGCTCTGCAACAACCCTTCTTTCCTCAATACTCATTGTCTGCACCTGCTCGTCCAAAGCCATCATGGCCAAATAGCATTCCCTAGCTGCCAACTGATCTCCTTGTGCTTGCCCTATCTCGTACTCCGTAGGGAATTTGACTGACAGATGATAGGTAGATGTTATCGCCTTCCAACTGTTTAGAGTTGGTCTTCCAATGATGGCATTGTATGAGGACGAACAATCCACCACGAGGAAATTGATTTCCCTAGTTATCTGCTGCGGGTATGACCCTACCACTACTGGTAATGTAATGGTGCCTACGGGCTGCACCTTCATTCCTCCGAACCCTATTAATGGTGAACATACTAGACGAAGTTGATCCCACCCAAGCCTCATCTGTTGAAAGGCAGGGTAGTACAATATATCTGCTGAGCTTCCATTGTCAACTAACACTCTCCTGGTTGTATAATTTGCAATAAGCAGAGTAATGACAATTGCATCATCATGCGGGTGATGGATCCTCTCAACATCTTCGTCAGTGAAAGAAATGGCCGGCTCGTCCATTGATCTCGTCCTTTGTAGTCGTCTAGAGAGTTGGACGTTTTGTACCACTTTGAGATACGTCTTCTTCGACTTGGCAGATTGCCCTGTCGAGTTTCCTTCAATGATAATCCTTATCTCTCTTAGTGGGGGCCAGGACGATTCCTCCATTTTTCGTTTCAACTTCTCATCTTTATGATCCCTTCCAACGAAGTGCCTCAGCTTTCCTTGTCTAATAAGATTCTCAATTTGCTGCTTCAGGTCATAACATTCATCTGTGTTATGCCCATGGTCCCTATGGAAGCGACAATATTTACTCTTATTGCGCTTATTGGGGTCTCCCCTCATCTTATCTGGCCATTTGAGAGAAAGGTCGTCTTTGATTTGCATGAGCACCTAATCAAGTGGAGCGTTCAGGGGCGTGTAGTTCTGGCTTCTTCCCAAAGGACCCGTCTTCCTGTTATCTCGTTCCTTCTTATCTTCCGTCCGTCCCTTCTTTGGACGAGAGCCTTGTTCTGAGTGGCGTGCTGGGTGCGCTTCCATCCTTTCAGCTCTTTTCCTCTTCTTGGCTATGATCGCATCTTCTGCATTCATGAAGTTCTGAGCCGAATGGACGAGCTCAACCATGGTTTGAGGTTCCTTCTCATATAGCTTGTGGATAAATAGATCAGAATTAATCCCGTTATGGAAGGCCGCCAATAGAAGCTTGTCGTCTACCTCATCCACACTAAGGGCTTCTCTGTTGAAGCGAGTGATGAATGACCTCAGGCTTTCATTCTCCCCTTGCTCTATGGTCAACAAGCTGGACGAAGAACGCTTGTGTCTCTGTCCCCCAATGAAATTGTTAACAAACAATTTGCTCAACCCTTCGAAAGAACCTACAGAACTTGGGGGTATTTTGCTGAACGAAACTCGTGCTGGGCCTTTAAGGGTGGTAGGAAAGGCTCTACACATGATTTCATCAGGGACCCCTTGAAGGTGCATCGTTGTCTTGAAGGTAGCAATGTGATCAAATGGGTCACGCGTTCCATCATACGAATCCAGGGAAGGCAATTTGAATTTTGATGGTAGAGGATGACCGTTGATGGAAGCCGTAAAGGGAGAGTCAGTTCTGTGGACCAAATCTTCTATAGGATTCGTCCTCCTCATGTTCTCTTTCATTTCCTTCATGACTTTCTTCATTTGGTCCATCTCTTCTTTCAAGTGTGGTACCGTCCGTGAAGTGGTGCCTCTTAACTGACTTCCAATCTCAGTATTTTCTCTATCACCATGACCTTGTGTTTGTCCTCCTCCTTCACGTTCCTCACGTGTCTGTCTTCTCTGATTGATCTCCATTCTTAACTCTTGGTTTTGGCGAGTCAACTCTGCCATTGCAGCCGCCATAGATTGCACATGCTGAACATATGATGTCTGCATGACTGGTGCAGATTGGCGATTGTGTTGCGGATCGCTTGAAGTGCCTCTGCTTCCCTGACGGCCTGGGCTAGTAGCCCTCGATCTGGTCCTGACCATCCTAACAGTTTGTCGCAGAAAAGAAAGTTGCAAGACATTCTGTCCCCACAGACGGCGCCAACTGATATTGCTTCGAATCAGTAAGGTGGATGCTCTAGTTTCGATGGGCTACTGAACGGTGGAAGGCCTACAAAAAGCAAATGCTGTCAAAAAGGGGACCGGAGAAGACCGGCCAAACCCCTTCCGATGGCAAAGTTAGTCTCACAGGAATGAAATTCCAAGTTTTTGGGAGTCAAGTCTCAGAATGTTCTTACCTTTCTTGGGTTCAGACCAGTCCTTTATATAGAGATCTCGGGGCGGTTATTTGTCCAATAACCTCCCCAAGATTTGTGGAAGCCAATGAGTCCGGAGTTAACTTCCTCAACGGCTACTAAAGTTGTAACTGCTAACGGAAGTTAACTCATTTGAGGGATTCATGGCGATAGCTACGGGTTTAGTAACCGCTATAGAGAGTCGACAGTTTTCTAAGTGTTGTGTATTCGTCTGTCTAGTGTATGACGATTTCGTCGTCCCTGGACATCTGATGATCGTCCATGGACGACCTTCATGGACGAATTTATCGTCCATGGGAGACTTCACTGATCAAGAGTAGTATTATTGTCCATGACCATTTTTCCTTCTTCTGGGGTGATTCTTGGCCCAACTTGCTCTATTGGCTCTGGATGATGCCTTTGGACGAACTGGAGTTGGAGCTAATTTTCTACTTCCCTATCACTACATACAAATGCTTAGGTATGGATTGTAACTTAATATTATTGGTAGTTTAGATTTCTTTATCCTCTTCTTTTTTTTTTTTTTTTTTTGATGTGTACTAAAACCTCATCAACTCGTCTCTCTATCTCTTTCTTTCTTTCTTTTTTATTTTTTTATACAAGATAGAAATTCTACTCTAGCCTAATTTAAGTATACATGTGTGTGAAGCTCTCTCCTAGAGACTTGAATCTTGGCCCTTGCTTTCCCACATCCTACAAGCACTTATATTTGTGGAGTGATCATCGCACCAAGGGTGTGCGGTGGTTCTATCTCCCTTTTTCTGTTAAGTGAATTATCATTCTTTTCTCATCTCTCTCTTAATGTTGATTTGTTAATTTTTCTCTCTTTAACAATTTCATCAAAGTTTATTGATTTGTCGAGTTGCTATGAGGCCTTGCCATGAGATGAGATTAAAATTTGATCTAGTTAAAAAATATATATATTTTAACGTTTTCTTTTTAATTGTGATGGGTAATGGGAGTTTGAAGATTGAAATTTTAGTTTAAAGTCTTACAAGTTTTGTGATGATTTTGTAATGGGCATTCGATAATTTGGATGTGTGGGTGGGTTGGCGGGGATTTTTGGTGGCAATATACATTGGATAACTTGATCGGCACCCATCCACCAATCTGAAGGTTACATGTGGAGGGAGGGATCAAACTGGGTGAGGAGAGAGTGGCGTGAAAGTTTGTTGTTGTGAAGATAAACACCTTAGGAAAACTCCTTGAGTAGTTTTTTATTTTTATTTTTTTATTTTTTATACAAGATAGAAATTTTACTCTAACTTAATTTAAGTGTATATGTGTGTAAAGCTCCTTCCTGGAAACTTGAACCTCAGCCCTTGCCTCCCACACCTCACAAGCACTTAATACTTATTGAGTAGTTAATATAACATATAGTGACACACTTAACTCAAAAGGTCTAAACCCAATGGTATGAGCTCAACTATATTATATTAACCACTAATTCTTCTCATCATTATTCAATGCAAGACTTTACTTACACATTTATATCCAGCAATCTCCATCTCATGTGTGAGTCATTGCCCATTTGTGAGCTTTGACTAAATCCTACTAGCTCCCAGGCCTATTGGTGAAAAATGAACATTATGTTTATTTCATGGGTGAGAATTAGAAGGTTCGGGTTAATGAGATTATGGAGGAGATGATATTTTGTGTCTGTTTGGAAATAAGTTATTTAGCTTTTTGTTGAAAACTTTTTGCCAAAGTGTATAAAGTATATTTGTACCTTGAAATTTTTTGAAAAAGTGAGAAAATAAGAAAAAAAAGAGAGTAAGGTTTTAAAAAGTTATACATAAAAACTAAAAGGTAAAAACTAAGTTTATAAGCTGATGTCAAACCCACCTTTATATCACCAAGTTATGCAATATCCCACTCATTCTGCTCACGTGAGTAGAATGTTGTATATCTCGTGGTCCAAAATAAAAGTTCTCTATGTAGGATGCAATGGTGATGGGAACTCTCGAACCATTTGTTCCTATTAAATTAAATTTGTTTACATGGTAGTTAGAACAACTGTTAAGTAAAGGAGTGGCCCTCTTGTAACAAATTTGATGTCCAAATCTATAAATATATAAATGTCAAAGATGTTAGTCCTATTTACCAGAAAAGAAAAAGAAAAAAACAAAAGATGTTAGTTCTTTTCTCTTGTAATTTGGTAATTCCTCCTCTTTTTGGTCAGAGTTTAGAAATGTCAAAGTCATTATAGAAATTAAGGTCTTGTTTAGTATGCAAGTTTAAACATATGTTTTCAATTTTTAAACAACATTATAAATATTTTTACACACTTTTTTACCTATATATATTTTCAAAAAAATTAATAATTATAATTTAAATACACATATATATTTTCAAAAAAATTAATAATTATTATTTAAATACACATACGAAACACACTTTTTAATAACAAAAGTTCAAATTCCGATCAGTTAGGGATTTTGGATTTTTTAAAATCTCTCTCTCTCATAAAAGTCACTTCGTCACATGGAAAATGTTGGGTTTAAGTCTACTCAAAGCCCCTGATGGGACACATCCCCTGTTCCACTGGCTTATTCTCTGTTCACTCTTACCAATATTTTAACTCTTAGAAAGATTAACACAAGGAAGATATCTTTGTCAGTGCACTGATGACAGTAGCTTATTGTCCATAAGATAAGATAATCATGGTCACCATTAAAAAAAATCAATAATAAAGTACATTTCTTTAATTAATCTGTGGCTGTAAAATAGATCCTAGACACACAGCTCTCGGACAAAACTGTGGGTTTCTAAATTTTTCGATCGATGATTAAGAGAAACGTAAACATCAAATCCTTTGTGACAGTGAACTCTGCCTAAAATTCTAAATGCTTCTTTGTCCTTTTTCCCTCTAACACTATATATATATATATATATATATACTCTTTTTCATTGTCAGTGAACCTAAGAACACAATTAATTTTACACAATTTTACCATAAAAGTAACAATGAATAATATAATAATAATAAAAAAACAGTAAATAATAATAAATTTATGTGAAGGTGATTAAAGTTGTGAAAAAAATTGGGTCGGAACCTCACTTGCAACAACAATAGTAACAAAAAAATAGTTATAACAAAAAAAGGAAAAAAAAAGAAAAAGAAAAGAAAAGCATCCTAAAACATGTAAGGACATTAAAATACATCAGCTAAGAACAAGAAAATAATACTAATTATTTTTAAAATTTTAATATAAAAAAAAGTGATCAAGTTTAACTGGATGAACTACGATAGTGACTAGAATCTGACCACGACGGCGGCGTTGGAGGCAAATCCGAACCGCCGGCACCACTATTTAGATTCTGATTTGTGGGTGGTCGAAAATAGCCCGATTGCTGATGAGAAAACAGAGGAAATGAAGCAGAGGATGAAGAACCAGAGGGTGCATACGAAGAAGAAGTTAAAGAAGACGATGATGGCAATACAGATGATTGAAGAGAAGCCGAAGCAGCCAACTGCGAATTATAGAACATATGTTCCAATAAACTTGAGGGTTGTTGTCCATGTTGAAAGTCCCCAGAGCTTTGGAGTAACTGGGAGTACTGCAAGTAGTCGCTAACAGAGGAGCCCTGGTAAGCTTGAGGTTGAACCTGGAAGAACTGTTGCTGAAATGACTGTGGTAGTGTCATTGGAAGCAAATGGGTTGTTGGTGAATCAGAAATGGATATTGGGTTCGAGGGTATTGAGTAATTTTGCTGGAGAGGCTGTGGTGGTGGTGGTGGTGGTAGCCTGACATTTTCTGGGAAATTAAGCTTGGCTCTGTTACCTCTGAATCTCAAGGCGGCTTCGTCGTAGGCTCTAGCGGCGGCCTCCGCTGTGTCAAATGTGCCGAGCCAGACTCTGGCGGCCTTGTGGGGATCGCGTATCTCGGCTGCCCACTTGCCCCATGGCCTCTGCCTTACTCCTCTGTATCTTCTCCTTCTCTCGCCGGTTTCTTCGACATTTTCGCTTGTTGGCGTTTCAGGAGCTGTGGTGGTGGTGGTGGTTGCAACAATATTTGTATTTGTAGCTTCTTCTTTTACTGTAAAGAATGATATATACAATACATATATTACACAGACATTTCATGGATGTAGAACAAAATCAATGTTGTGATGTCAAGTTATAATCTGTTCTTAACAACATGGATTGGCCATGTAATTAAGTGGGAATTTCAATGCTAAATTAAACTGTTTGTTGCGCTCATTCTAATTTTCTAGAGGTTGATAGTCAGGTGATAATACTATTCAAAAACATCGTGCAATAATCACTACTCTTACACTTATATTTTAATTACATAATTAATAATTTTGTAATATCTCTATTCATAAATTTATAGGAATAATTTAGGGGGAAAAAAGAAGAAGCAAACAGAATATCAAGTAGTTAATGGAGAAAATAAACTAATATTCTTTTAGATTATTGAATTTATTTCATGAAAGAATTTGAGATGAATGAAACGGTAAACCCGTGTGGTATATTCAACAATAATAACAATAAAACCTTAATCCTAATTTTCTGTTGTTGTTGTCTAGATTGTTGTATTGTACAGTATATTACCAAAGAGAGAAATGAATGACTGAATGAAATCTAATTAAATCAGTTTTGTTTTGTTATAAACTAACCAGTTGCACCAGATGTGGAGTCTCCTTGTGATAATCTGAAATCAGCAGAAGGTCCTCTATAACCTCTAGGAATAGACTCAATCAACTGAGAAACGCCTTCTTCTTCTTCTTCACGCCCCCTCTTTTGGCCACTCCACGAAACAGAAGCAATAGCAGGTGCAGAACTAGAAGAGTAAGCTGACAAAGGTGGAGAAGGAGAAGCAGAATAAATCGCTTCTCCATAACTTGAACCATACCCCCATGAGTCACCCCCACTCTGTCCTGAAACAACATGCCTAAGAGCTGAAACCATAGCTCTCATCTCTGTCGCTCTGCTCAAATCCGAAAACATTGGCTGTGTTACCATTGCATTTACACCAATACCATGATGAAAATTTATTGGATTTGGCTGGTCCAATATTTGTTGTGTTTGTGATGATAATTCTGATGGTTCCTCTTGGCCATATTTCTCCGATTCATCACCATCTTGAGCCGGAATCCTGGCTGAGCCTCTCTGGTTCGCCACCTTTAGCAAGCACATGTAACTTCCAACCGAAGAAGAAGTATATTAAGATTAACCCGGATTGTATGCTTTGACGATTTGTGGAAAATAAACACCCACTTATGGTTTTTAAGGTTATAATTACAAAGGCGACAGCAGCAATATAAGGTGATGGGGAATTCAAACTTGAACAGCCGCCATTAAAATAGGGTTACTGTGTTGTGACACACACACCCGCTCCACCATGCACGCCGCCTTATTTTTGCCTGATAAAAGGTTTTGGATTTTGTTTTGTTTTTATTTATTTATTTATTTTTTATGTGGCCTTCCCCACCTTTAAGAGATGCAGTGATGCCAAATTGATTAGAAATGGCGACTAGGATACTATTGTATGTATGTTCACACCAGAGTTTGACTGATTTCCATTTATATAAATGGACCTAATCTGGAGCTTCATAAAGAATTGTCGGTTTCCGTTCTTTTGAGAAAGAAGTAGAGAGAATAAGGAGGTGTTCATGTTTGAATTGAGTTCTCTTAATTACCGACATAAAGTAAATTATGGGTTGGTTAATTCTTCACGGATGAGGATTAATCTAATTATTAGTCCATTATTAGGAAATGGGCTCGGGTAAAAGTAACAATCATCAATTTGGGACCCAAATCAAT